>JANFCV010000254.1:0-549216 GCA_024500475.1 Phthorimaea operculella
CACAGAAGGCGACGAGACGAGACGCGACGCGACGCTGCAATGTCATTTTCAAGCTGCATCAAGATGCAACGTGCGGCGCCGCTCGATGCATCTTGAAGCCGCTTCAAACCCAGACGAGACGAGACGCGACGCGACGCGACGATGCAATGTCAGTTCAGGTGACGTCACTTTCGGCCGCCTGTCCCTGTCAGTCAGATTCCCACGCTCAGTGTTGCCGCGATGAGAAAAAAATCCTACAACTTTTGGAAACTCGATACGAAAAAAAAGCAAAGTAACTTGGTTCTACTTGGTACCTATGAAGGGTAGGTAGTTGTTATTGAACTAAAAAAAGACCAATCATTCGCAGTAGTTCAATTGAGTATAGTTTCATGGAACTACTGCGAAGTTTTTTCGCACTAGTTCCATTGGGCCAGGTCAGACAATGGAACTATCGCAAATCTTAGTTTACGATCATTCGCAGTAGTTCCGTTGAGTAGTTGTCAGTGATCCACCTTATCACGAAATAGTGTATGCTAGACTATCAGATTGTTTGAGAAAATGGTAGGTCTTGAAGTGATCTTTCAGATGACAGCTGTCGAAAATAAGATCCGTTTATCTCGGAAACCATAAATCTTAGACTATCAATTTCTTTAAGGAAATGGTAAGCCTTGACGAGTTTTATCAAACGACAGCTGTCAAACTAAAATCACATTTATCTCGGCAATCATTCATGCCAGTCTATCAGTTCGTTTGGGAAAGTTGTAGGCCTTGAAAAGACCTTTATTTTATGTGACAGCTGTCAACCTAAAAACTAGTTTATCTCAGCAATCGTTCATGCTAGACTATCAGTTTGTTTGGGAAAGTTGTAGGCCTTGAAGAGACCTTTATTTTATGTGACAGCTGTCAAACTTAAAACTCGTTTATCTTGTCAATCGTTCATGCTAGACTATCAGTTTGTTTGGGAAAGTCGTTGGTTTTCATGAGACCTTTATTTTTAGTGACAGCTGTCAAACTTCAAACTCGTTTATCTCGTTAACTGTGCATGCTACACTACTAGTTTCTTCAGAAAAGTTGTAGGTCTGGACGAGATCTAGATTTTAAGTGACAGCTGTCATACTTCAAACTCGTTTATCTCGTTAACTGTGCATGCTACAATAATAGTTTCTTCAGAAAAGTTGTAGGTCTGGACGAGATCTACATTTTAAGTGACAACTGTCAAACTTCAAACTCGTTTATCTCGTTAACTGTGCATGCTACACTACTAGATTTTTCAGAAAAGTTGTAGGTCTGGACGAGATCTACATTTTAAGTGACAGCTGTCAAACTACAAACTCGTTTATCTCGTTAACTGTGCATGCTACACTACTAGTTTCTTTAGAAAAGTTGTAGGTCTTGCCAATATCTACATTTAATGTGACAGCTGTCAAACTTCAAACTCGTTTGTCTCGTTAACTGTGTATCCTACACTACCAGTTTCTTCAGAAATAAGTTAAATGAGTTTAAAGTTTGACAGTTGTCACTTAAAATTTAGATCTCGTCTAGACCTACAACTTTTCTGAAGAAACTATAGTCTGATTTTTATTCAGATGGACTCAACTGACAGCTAAGAATGGCCTATTTTTTTTTAAATGTTGCAATCATTTGTCTACGTAGTGTTGTAGTTTGACTCATTCATTTGATTCTTTGAACTTTAGTGACATGATTCCTCGATGTATTTGTTTTCGTTAGTAAATAGCTTAATAAATACTTGCGTATTTATTACGCATCTTTATTTTACGTAAAACAGTTTACATTACGCGTATATTTTATATTTATACGCATAATTATTTCTTATTTTATGAAAATAAAATTATAAAATTAAATTGTTTGTGCAACTACTTGTAAATTTGTTTCAACTATCTTTTTCAAGGTAAAGGTTGCCTGGAAGAGATCGCTGCAACTGCAAGCGATAAGGCTGCCTTTGCTTATTTCTAGCTGTAAGTTTTCTGTATTGTTGTTTTAATCATTTGTGGTGTATGTTCTATCTATCTATAAAAAAAACTGGTTGATTTAAATTTTTCCCCAGTCAAAGTCCGAGTTACGACCAAAGTTACTACTATGTCACATACGTTACTACATGGCTGCGTTCTCCTTAGGTGTAAGGAGGTCTGATGTCAAGTCATTATCGATTTTTCCGTAAGAAGAAGTTTATAAATTAGATTTTATTTTAAAAACTAGGTTTCCGCCCACGGTTTCACTCGCGGTATTATCTGTTTGGTCTAATAAAAATGATTTAAACACATTGCATTTAAAATCCAAAATTTTGAAACAGATTGCATCAAAGATCACGAACGGTGGAGTTCGACTACTTGACAATAGATGGAGTCACTACTTGAGGGATAGAAAAAGCCCTTATAACTTTAAAAATACGCCCTTTAAGTTAAAACGGGAACTTTCTTGTTTGAGGGGAGATAAAGGGCTATTGCACTATATAAGTCCCTTAATCGTACCGGAAATCCTTTTAAAGTTTTATCGGCAAGTACATTTTTATCAACTTAGTTTTATTATATTATAATGATTAGATTAAGTTTATAAATTAGATTTTAAATTATGAAATGTTAGGGGCTGTATCAAGGGTGATGTACAGGACTGTGGCAACTATCGAGGAATAAAGCTCATGTCACATACGTTAAAAGTATGGGATAAGGTGATAGAAAGACGATTGCGAGTGGAATGAAATTACTTAAAACCAGTTCTGGTTTATGCCGGGCAGGAACAACGGATGCCATTTTGCACTTCGCCAATTGTGCAAAAATACAGAAGTGCCCAAAAGAACTTGCTGCTTACCAAAAAATGCTGTCGATGAGCTCGCTGCAGCTTACGATGTCACCATTTTAAGACTGCCCCCTTACCACTGCGAACTGAATCCCATAGAGTTAGTATGGGCACAGGTAAAGGGGCATGTCGCGAGAAATAATAAAAGTTTTAAAATGGCCGACTTGAAACAGTTTTTCAATGAAGGGCTGCAATTGGTGACACCAGAACGGTGGTCGAGCTGTATTGATCATGTTATAAAGGAAGAGACCAAAATGATGCAGCTCGACCACCTAATTGATAACGTGACAGAAACTTTTATTATTAATGTCACAGATTCGGATTCCGATACCGATTCTTCAGAAATAAATAGTAATTAAGATAATTTATTGCTTTTTTTTTACTTTTTCGTACATTTTCCACCAGATTTTCAAAAATCTGTAGGTAGGTCAGATAGAGGACTGTAACGTTTACCTATAAGGTAAACAATCTTTACAAGTTACTATGCTAGTGAACCTGGTGAATAAATAAATTCAAATCCTCTGACAATAACGACAAAAACGTAATGTGGTCGGTCGTCAGACAGGAAATAAATATGAAGTTAGTTTGTTTGTTTTTACAAAATAGCAAGTTTGTCTTTTAGAGCAATTAATTAATGAAAATTGAAATTAACTAAATTTATTTTCAAAAAGATTCAATCACAATCTTTGAATCACATAACTTAATCATTTGGGTACAACACTATTTTTTTACCATTTTTAAATACAATAACGTGGCAACCCACCATTTGTCAGTTTAGTCCATCTGAATAAAAATCAGACTATAGTAGTGTAGCATGCACAGTTAACGAGATAAACGAGTTTGTAGTTTGACAGCTGTCACTTAAAATGTAGATCTCGTCCAGACCTACAAATTTTCTGAAAAAACTAGTAGTGTAGCATGCACAGTTAACGAAATAAACGAGTTTAAAGTTTGACAGTTGTCACTTAAAATGTAGATGTCGTCCAGACCTACAACTTTTCTGAAGAAACTATTATTGTAGCATGCACAGTTAACGAGATAAACGAGTTTGAAGTATGACAGCTGTCACTTAAAATGTAGATCTCGTCCAGACCTACAACTTTTCTGAAGAAACTAGTAGTGTAGCATGCACAGGTAACGAGATAAACGAGTTTGAAGTTTGACAGCTGTCACTTAAAATGTAGATCTCGTCCAGACCTACAACTTTTCTGAAGAAACTAGTAGTGTAGCATGCACAGGTAACGAGATAAACGAGTTTGAAGTTTGACAGCTGTCACTTAAAATGTAGATCTCGTCCAGACCTACAACTTTTCTTAAGAAACTAGTAGTGTAGCATGCACAGTTAACGAGATAAACGAGTTTGAAGTTTGACAGCTGTCACTAAAAATAAAGGTCTCATGAAAACCAACGACTTTCCCAAACAAACTGATAGTCTAGCATGAACGATTGACAAGATAAACAAGTATTAAGTTTGACAGCTGTCACATAAAATAAAGGTCTCTTCAAGGCCTACAACTTTCCCAAACAAACTGATAGTCTAGCATGAACGATTGCTGAGATAAACTAGTTTTTAGGTTGACAGCTGTCATATAAAATTAAGGTCTCTTCAAGGCCTACAACTTTCCCAAACGAACTGATAGACTGGCATGAATGATTGCCGAGATAAATGTGATTTTAGTTTGACAGCTGTCGTTTGATAAAACTCGTCAAGGCTTACCATTTCCTTAAAGAAATTGATAGTCTAAAATTTATGGTTTCCGAGATACACGGATCTTATTTTCGACAGCTGTCATCTGAAATATCACTTCAAGACCTACTATTTTCTCAAACAATCTGATTGACTAGCAGTCTAGCATACACTATTTCCGAGAAAACTAGTCTTAAGATTGACAGCTTTCACCTGTAAGGTCAAAATAAAGACCGAGCGCGGCGACCTTGTAGTGCGCCGTCAACGTGACAGCGTCGTTCATAGTATTGAGGGCGCGACGCGGCGTGCCACCCTTTTTTCTGGCATCCCCATATAAACCCATACAAACCAGGCATACTATGAACGACGCTGTCACGTTGACGGCGCACTATGAGTCACCGCGCTTGGTCTTTATTTTGACCTGAAATGTAGATTTTAACCAAAATAAACCAAAAAAATTAAGTATAATTAAGTTATATAGAAAGGAAAGACCAGAGTATTTCACACACAATTCTGTAATAATTAGCTAAAACGGCAACACTCTACTTTGCAATTTACCAAGACTGAAAGCTGCTTCGCGCGGCGTTGCGCGGCGTCGCGCTACAACAAGCTGCAACGAGCGACGTAGAGCGGCCTTGTGCTCGGCAATTGAGCAAAAATGCCGCGTCGCGTCGCTCGATGTAGCGCGGCGTAGCGCTACGCCGCGCGCTGCATCTTGTTGTAGCGCGACGTCGCGAGGCGTCAAGCGGCATCGGGATGCATTGGGATACAACGAGCTGCAATGTCAAGAGGCCGCATGATGATGACTGACATTGTCCATCAAATACCTGTCACTTTATGGTCTACGAGCCTGAAGTTCGGAAAGTCTTGAAACATTATAGCATATTATGGTGGCCCCGTAGCCCCATACAATAAATCTTTTGGGGTGGGTGGGGTCTACCTCCTAGCGGTCCACCCCGGGCAACGTTCTCACAATATGTGTTGGCGGCTGAAGATCCCAAAAGCGGTGGTAGGCCCTAAAAGGGGCCGCCTGGCTCGCGACCACCATCCCGCCGGAGTCCGGCGCCAAACAGCCTTGCTGTGTTCCGTCGGTGTGCGGGACTGCCAGTGCCATTGGGGGGTAGCAATGTAGTCAGTTGCGCTGCCGGAACCGGTCTTTGTCTTTAGGTGATGCTGTATCCGGTAACTCGTTTTGGAGGGTAGCGGGATCCAAGGCACGGTCTCAGCCGTTGGCCGACCGCAGTCAGTAGGGGGCCCGACTTGCGCGCTAGCCACGCGCAAAGGCTGCCCCGCCAACTGCGAAAAATCCCGGTATACTCCACCGTGCCAGTTGGCGGCTGGATGGGAGGACCCGGTGGAGTGTTATCGGGGGGGCTCGGGCGTCCCCGCAGTCTCCAAGCGAGTTCCCTCTCTGATCAGTTGAACCGAAAGGTACGAGTAGGGTTTCTTAGCAGCGCCTCGACTATCTTTTCTTTCCCCCACAAAAACTCTTAAAACATGAAAAAGCTAAAAAAGAAGAAAAAGTTTGACCAACGGCAACACTTCCTCCCACTCAAAGTGCACCTCACGAACATCCGAGGTCTACACACAAACCTAGACTCGGTCTATCACCACCTGGAGACCGAGAAGCCGCACTTATTCTTCTTAACGGAGACGCAGATAGCAACACCGTTGGACGTGGCATACCTCAACTACCCTGGTTACACTCTTGAGCACAAGAGAAGCGTGGGGTCTGTGTGTATGTTCGCGATGACGTTTGCTGTAAGCGTCTCCGTGGCTTTGAGAATTCAGGGTTTCCCGTGCTGTGGCTTTTGGTTGACACTGGAGGAGAAAACTCTACGCCAGTGTTTATCGTTCGCACAGCGGAGATCAGGAGACGACTAGACTCATGGAGTACCTCTCTGAGACGGCAGATACAGCAATTCAGCGATATCCAACAGCAGAGCTTGTTTTTCTGGGGACTTCAATGCTCACCATAAAGAGTGGCTGTTCCCATACCAGAAAACTGACCATGCTGGGCGAGAGCGCGTAAACTAGCATTGGCGCTAGATCTCACCCAGCTGGTGGAACAAGCGACGCGAATACCAGATATCACAGACCACACACCCAATTGCCTGGACCTTCTGCTGACAACTGATCCACACAGACATTCAGTTTCGGTCTCGGCTCCGCTGGGATCATCCGACCACTGTGTGGTGAAATCCGTGTCCATCTGTTCTCCTCCGGATTACACCCCTAGGGGCACGAGGAGAGTATGGCGATACGAGTCAGCAGACTGGGACGAGATGCGTGCTTTCTTTGCTTCATACCCGTGGCGGCAAATGTGTTTCTCTTCGGAAGACCCCTCATACGTCGCTGATGCGATCACAGCTGTAATCCGGCAGGGAATGGAATATTTCATTCCTTTCTCCGATATCCCGCTCGGTTATAAAGCCCAACCTTGGTTCAATGCGGACTGTGCTGGAGCTGAGGCTCGTAAACAGTCCGCTTACCAAGCTTGGGTAAAAGCTCGTGATCGAAAAGTGCGAGCGAGAAGAGTGCGAGCAAAGAAGAGAGCATATAATGCCACCGCCAGGTATTGCAAACGGGTGCTACGAAAAGCTAGGTTCAACCATATTAGCCGAATTGGGGCAAAGCTTGCATCATACCCACCGGGTAGTAAGCAGTTCTGGTCCCTTTCGAAATCAGTCGAATCCAAGTTCTGCCGTCCCTCACTACCTCCAATGCAGAAACCTGATGGGTCGCTTGCCCACACCGCGGCAGAGAAAGCAAATTTATTTGCCGATCTGTTTGCGAGCAACTCTCGTATAGACGCTGGCTCGAAGTATCCACCCACCTTACCTCACTGTGATTCTTTGATGTCTGAGATCACAGTGCACAATAAAGAGGTCCGTAGAGCCCTTCGCAGTCTGGACGTGAACAAGGCCAGTGGTCCTGATGGCATACCAGCAAGATTGTTGAGGTATTGTGCGCCTGAGTTGTCTCCTGTACTGACACGCTTGTACCGCCTCTCTCGTGTCAAAATTGTACCAAAATCTTGGAAGCTTGCCAATGTGCAACCTGTGCCCAAGAAGGTAGCCGTGCCGACCCTAGCAACTATCGACCGATCGCCATCACTTCCGTACTCTGTAAGGCTATGGAAAGAGTTCTGAACTGCAACTGCTTTCGTACCTCGAAGACAATGATCTTCTCAGTGATTGTCAATATGGCTTCCGCCGAGGGCGTTCCACGGAGATCTTCTAGTGTACGTAACGCATTGCTGGGGCGAGGCCATTGAAAACCACGGCGAAGCAATAGCAGTGTCGCTGGACATTTCAAAGGCCTTCGATAGGGTGTGGCATGCGAGTCTGTTGAGCAAGCTTCCAGCGTACGGCATACCCACTGGCTTCTGTAGCTGGGTGGCTGACTTCCTGAGTGAACGGTCGATCCGAGTGGTCATAGACGGCTGCTCCTCTGACCTCAAGGCTATTGACGCCGGAGTTCCTCAGGGTCTGTACTCTCGCGACGCTTTTCCTGCTGCACATCAATGACCTTCTATCTTCAGGAATTGTTGGGTACGCAGATGACAGTACTGTCACCGAGAAATATCTGTCCGGCGCAGGAGCCAGTGGTGATGAAATCCAAAGATTGAGAAAGGCTATGATTGAGCGTACGAGCCTGACGTTAAGTAACGTCTCCCAGTGGGGCGATGACAATCTCGTCAGCTTCAATGCTTCAAAAACACAGGCGTGTCTTTCTCCGCAAAAGGAGTCCTTTCACCTTTTCTCCTTTTCGGGGTACATCTGTTCCAGTGACCAACACTCTTCAACTCCTTGGCATGGAGCTGTCCTCTGACCTCAACTTCGGCACCACCATCGAGTCCAAGGCTCAAATTGCAGCTAGAAAGTTGGGCGTCCTGAATAAAGTCAAGCGGTACTTCACGCCTGAACAGCTTCTAACTCTTTATAAAGCTCAAGTCCGATCTTGCATGGAGTACTGCTGTCACCTTTGGGATAGCTCGGCTAAATACCAACTTGCTGCACTGGATTCGGTGGAACGCAGAGCCAAGAGATTAATAGGCGATAAAAAACTGGTGGCGACCAAGCTTCACAGCCTGGCTCACCGCCGCAAGGTTGCTTGCCTATCGGTCTTCTACAGATTGTACTTCGAAGAGTGTGCGCGTGAGCTGCATGAGCTCATACCACCGTCTCCTTTCTTCCATCGGACATCCAGACGCACGGCCGGCTACCATCCGTTCTTAGTTGATATACCCACACTAAGCGCTTCAAATCATCTTTCATTATGCGCACGGCTAAAGAATGGAATTCCCTGCCTGCGTCTGTATTTCCGAGTGCATATAACCTGAATCTCTTTAAGTCTAGAGTGAATAGGCATCTTCTGGGCAAGCTCGCTCCACCGTAGATCCCATCTCTGCTCTAGGGTAAGATTGGGGTCAAGAGTAAGCCCATCATAGATAATAAAAATAAAAAAAAATCTACATTTATATCTACGCTTCAACACTATCTACATCTACACTTATATTATTATCTAGACTTCTACATTATTTTCACTAATCTACACTAATATAATAAAGAGGAAAGATTTGTTTATTTGTATGTATGTCTAGGTACACTATCTACTCTAATATAATAAAGAGGAAACTTTTGTTTGCTTTTTTGGTTTTTTTTTTGTTTGTTTTTTTGTTTGTTTGTTTGTATGTAATCGATAAACTCCAAAACTACTGGGCCGATTACCAAAATTCTGTCACCATTAGAAAGCTACAACATTCATGAGTAACATAGGCTACTTTTTATCACGGGAAAACGGTTAACAGCAGAAAAAGCGGGAAACAAAGCGGACATTTCCCAAATTAGCCAAACCGCTTTACCGATCTTCGCGAATTTTGGCACTGATATTACTAGCATATTAAAAACGGACATGGACCACTTTTTGTCAGCCCTCGAGGATCTGGATTACCTGACGAAGATCACCAGCATCCCATCAAAACTATAAGAGATACGGTCATTTCTTCATAGAAAAAGTTGTTCACCATGATGGGCCGCATCTGCTGGCATATGGTCATCGAGGATCTGAGGTACCTGATGTTGACCACCAGCATCCCATCTAAAATATTTTTCAATAGATGTCGCTTTTCTATGAAGATGAAGTTTTCTAAAACGCGGTATAGAGGTGTTTTCTGAAATCTATAAATGGTTCCTGTTACCCCGATCACTTACGATTTTATTAAATGTATAGATTGTTCATATTTTATTTTCTAATGCTCCCGTATACTCCTCGATTTTCATCCACGCTAGTTTGGCTGGAAGAAATCTCTTATAGAGATAAGCTCGCCTTTGTTTTTCAATTGCATGTATAACTGTGTATTTAATGGTGAACAATAAAGAATTTAATAATAATATTTAAAAAAACTCACAAGTACCTTAAGGTTTATTAATTACCACAATTTTTTCCCATCTTTTATCGAATGCTCTTTGTTAAATGCTGCTTTTCTTTGTTTTATTAACAGTTAATTTTTTTTAGTAAATAAATAGCGTATTAACAGCTGATCGAGAATTGTACGTGAGGACAAAATTAACATACACGAAAGATTTTTCAGTTTTATTCTCTAATCATGCCAGCAAAGTTTTCGGTTACCACGTTGTGCGGCTATAGCCGTAGTATAAAAGTATACGGCGCTGCATTCAAGGAGTGCGACAGACGCGTTCGACTTTCATATGACTATAGCCACACCTGACGAACTTACGCCTTTACATCCTGTCTGTAACCTACGCCTACCTTGCTCTACAAATGCTACTATCAACCATTTAAACCTAACTTATTTAGTCGTCAGGATCCCACTGCTGGGCAAAGGCCTCCCTCCCCTTCATCACTGGTACCGGCACTGGGGCTCCATTCAGTGATAGTTTTAGCCCATAGTTTCGCTTGGCATGTGGCAGACATGACCAGCCCAATCCCATTCGAGTTTCGCGGCTGCACGTGCCACATTGGCAATTTGCGTTTTGGGACGCAGTATAGTATTTCTGACCTAATCTACGAGTTTCAGTTTCCGAGTCAGAGTTTTCTAGTATACTGCGCCCCATTGCTCGCTGAGATATTAAAGCTGGTCTTCTGAGCTTTTGTCAAAGGCCACGTCTGTGCTCCATAAGTGAGTATCGGGAGAATGCACATGATTTTGCGATTTCGCCTTTCATTTGTTCCCTCGCTCCTCCAGGCTTTTTCGGTGCATCTCGTAACTTGTTTGTCTTCTCGTGCCTGGAAGGAGACTATTTGGCTCAGATATATGTACATATGGAGACTATATGGACATATGTCATTCTTCCGCCCGCCACGTACAAAGGCTCATATGTTATGAATTATATGATAATTGATAAATTAACAGGCGCTAATTCGTTGGTCCCGGTTGCTGTGTTACTTAGACAGCGCGGCGGTCGTTAACATGGACGTATAAAAGTCCATGGTCGTTAACTCTGGCACCAGAGATCATCTAGTCGTTGGACGTCTCGGTGTCCTAGACGAAGAGAAAGATGTAGATAACGCTACACTATCTATCTATCTGACAGCATTTTTACTTTAAATTTAGAAACTTAACAGCCATAACAGTACACTGTTTGGACAAACAAGCATATTGGCGAGCGTAGTGCAAGGTGTTGTACACACAGAAAACTGTTGCTTATTCCCAGAAATTCAAAGAATACTTAATTT
Organism: Phthorimaea operculella; assembly: GCA_024500475.1. Taxonomy (NCBI): domain Eukaryota; kingdom Metazoa; phylum Arthropoda; class Insecta; order Lepidoptera; family Gelechiidae; genus Phthorimaea; species Phthorimaea operculella. The sequence continues at coordinate 11,183 of JANFCV010000254.1, forward strand.
ATTTGACTCACAAGCAAACCACAGGTCAAAAAACGACTAAACTACATATGTTGGCTTGTACTAAGTGGCTTTTAAAAGTAGTTATCTATAATATTTTGTATCGTAAATGTAGCTGTTAACTTCAAAAATATACCTATAAAATAAAATAAAAGAATTTTGGGCACTAAGAGAAACACAGTCTTCCGTTCCGTTCCGATCGAAGCTCGTACAAAGCTATCATATTACATAACCTGCACATACATCAAGCTCTTGAACTATTAAAGTGAATTGACAAGCTGACAAGCAGCACCGAGCGGCCGGAAGCGACATGAAGATGCATCGAGCGGCGCCGCGCGTTGCATCTTGATGCCGCTTGAAAATGACATTGCATCGTCGCGTCGCGTCTCGTCTCGTCGCCTTCTGTGGGAACTGACCCTTAGAATATTGGTAAACGTTTCTCATTGTGTCTCTCATTTGATAAATGACGCTAATGATTGTCATAAACCGTAGGTATTTTATTAGGTACCTACCTTACATTTCACCTATTTACCTATCTAACTTTACAGAAATATGTAGAAGGTGGTTTACTAAAGTAGGTAGGTAGATGTAAACTTAAACTAATTCCTTGTTTCTTATCTTGCAGAACAAACGCAAGTAGTAGTTAAAGTGCCTTTTAAACGATGCTTTGTTGTATATTTTTAAACGCAACCCGCATCCGCACTTTCTATTCAGCTTTTTTCTATTTAACGTAAAAAGCCCCATTCAAAATAATATGAAAAGGCAGACGACTACGTTAGTAGCAATGTAGACTAGACCACAATTAGCTAAATGTCCTTCGCCTCGTTAGTGCTCCCTGCAACGCTTTAAAGTCTACTAAATATTTCCCCGAGTTTTCTAAAGCTCGTAGTATCACACAAGCGGATGAGGAGTAGAACTAACACCTGACAGATGCGCAGCGAATTAGTCGCGGAAGCGTGGTGGTATACGTTTTCAATACAATCGCCCGTCCCGTCCGCGACGAATTTAGTGGCTGTCCATCCATCGGGCGTCCGTAGTGAATTCGGGTGTCCGCAACGAATTGTACATCCGTAGGGCGTCCGCTCCGCTCCGCATGTGCTCGCAAATGCTTGTGTGATAAGGTACTAAATGAAGGTACAGCCTCATGTCTCGTTGGTTATGTAGGTACATTTTAGTCAAAAAAAATCTTCTATTCATTTCTTAAAAGCGCAGTTTAAAAGTACAGATTTGTTTGTGCTTGACTGTACCTTTTCACAAAATGTTGGTATTCATAGAGCGTAGTAAGTATCTAGCATGAAAATATAAAAAATATTCTAACTGTATTTGCAACTTGTTGGATGATTTAGCTGTTGAGTTTTTGTGGTCTACCCTATTATAAAGATCTTTTACTCTCGTAAATGAAACAAACCAGACATACTTTTTTGAACCTCTGACGTGACAGTGGTATAACTATCAATGTGCGTTTAAAACTATAACTTATCGCTGCTGCCCATTCCCTGGATGAATATGGTTTAGTTGGTTTTTATAACACCCATGGGTAGAATTGGGGTGATGCTATTCTAAGTCGAAATCACACGGTAAATTTAACATCTCTCTCAGATTTATACGGGGTGTAAGGGACAGCTCTCCGAATACTGATAGGATGCTTTTAGACCATCAAATTGAACAACTTCCTGTAAGATCTTTTTCAGGAAACGAACAAAAATTTTTGACCTCGCATACGGATACCTACTCGTACAAAATTACGATCCGCTGACAGCATTTACTATGGGAAGTCAAAAATTTTTTTACGTCTCATGAAATATTTTCTCATGGGAAGTTGTTCAGTTTCGTGGTCTGAGTGTCCCCTTTCAGTATTCGGAGAGCTGTCCCTTACACCCTGTATATTCAGTGTTGCCAACTGTTTGAGTGTTCGCTCTCGGTAATTGGCGCTCTGTCGCTGAAATGTGATGTTGTTTAGCTATTTGCCATTTAGAGTAGGTGTTGCAGATTCGTTAAACTTTGAAATTAGAACTAGCTAGCAAATTGAACTCGGTTTGCTTGAAAGCTATCAACTGATTAAAACACCTAGGTACAATTGATGCAAGATTTAATTCATAGACAAAGTAATTAAGCATTGCATTTGTCTTTATTTGTATTATCTTAGACGGAATTTACACAAGTAGTCCGTTTGTCCGTTATTTTTGTGCAGCGCAATCCGATGCACAAAAACTTTGGTACCTCCTTAGATTTTTAAACAAATACGGTCGGAGAGATCAATTATCATTTCAAACAGTTCGTCAGAGCTAGCGCAATAAATTTATGATTGAAAAATTTAAAAACACGCCTGCTTTTGTGGGAAAACAATTTTCCTTCCTATACAAATCATAGCCTATGACAATCGGGATACTATAATGGATTCTTCTCACACAATTCGCAATCGAGTTTGTTCATTGGTTAAAGAGTTACAGGTTCTTTAAACAAACGCGCATACATATATGACCCCTAAAAATATTGCACTCCTTTTTTTGTAGGCAGTCGAGTAGGTATACCACAACGCTGCGTCGACTGATGCGTCTGTCAAACATTTTGACATAATCTATATTTGTGTAATCTTATATTGTATTACAAATGTGACAACTCGCAAGGAATTTCTTTGATGTCATATTCAAATTAACCGAAATGCCGCGACGCGATTGTAAAAAAAAGTAGGCTCCAGCTACACTATTCTGATACAGTGAAAAATATTTACATCAATCATATCAAGATTATACACGACAAGTCTCACCAGTAAGAACAACAAATTCAAGTAAGCCCGTACACCTATCTAGAACTTTTCGTATTTTGCAAATTATTTGGTAGGTACGTAATTTGGTACTTTTTATGTTCTTTCGTGCGTAAAGCCTAATTAAAAAGTTCATCGTCTTAACATTCTTCAAAGACTAAGAAAATAAGTTTCTTTAATGTTGTAGTTAAGTTAAAGACGAAAGACAGGTTAGCTAAAATATTGTTAGTGAAGAAGAAGCAAAGAGTTGGCAAAAAATTATAGAAATATGTTAGGTACGCTCACCGATTACGTTGGTAGAAATTAAAGTGAGAAAATATTTAACAATTGTTTTTAAGGGTGAACAAGAATTTGATTCTATACAACTTGCTGTTATAAGTAGATATCAAAACATGCTCATTTTTGACAGTGATGGTTGATCAAGACATTTGATATGCGTAGGTACCTATAGTTTCATTTTTTATTCTTACTCTTTTTATGTTACTGATACATTAACATGAGCTGATTCATCCTTTGAAAGATTGTAAACAATATTTTTACTACTGAACTATAAGGAACTTTTTGACGTTTTGACGTTATTTTTGCAGTGCGCTATCACAGCGTTAGAAAAATGCATACTCCCACCTTAATCCCAGATAAATAACCCTTTTAAAGTCCAGGCATAAGGTTCAGTTTGTTACAAAAGAAATAAAACCGGTGTGCGGATAGAGCCTCACTAACTACAATAGAGTTACTCTGTAAAATATCACAACCGTGGGTGGATATCTGACTCGACTACACAGGCTTTTAAAATTAACCTCCATCGATTGAATTAATGGCTTTCGGATATTTTCCACGAGTGTTTTTTGTCGAAGCTCACATTTTAATGTCATAAACGATCGGCTTTACATATTTCAATCTAATATGTATCTATGTACTGTGCGGAGGTTCAGATGGTAATCTACAAGCCTGGCTGGGTACATTTTTAATTCATGTGTAGGTCTGTACCGTGCTTTATAGGTATGTTGGTACAGGGTTTCCAAAAAGTTGCTTACAAAATGGTAATCATCTCGGCTTGTTCAGTTTCATTGACATTTATTTTTTAAAAGTAAATTCAGCTAGATTCATACTTAAATACATCACATTCATATCACTTCCGTGGTAGGCAGAGCGTAAACGGCTGTAATAAACGATCATTTATACCATGGCTGTCAATAGTTTGAGAGTCATTCAGAAGACTGTGTATCACCATAGTACAGTTGTCAGCCTGTCGCCTGAAATTGCAATGCACATCAACTCTCTAATCACTTAGTTGCTCTTACGACACCTACGGGAAAGATATAGGGTAATGCTTTTCTAATCTAGCACCACATGGCACCCCATATTCCCCAGAATTGACTTTGAAATTATCCAGAGACACAAAGTTACCCATGGGTGCCATAGCATTAACAATATGTTCTATAAGAGCCACTTGGAACCTCTTATAGAACTATTATTCCCATTCATATCACAAACTATTAAAACCATATTACGAACCGAACTATTGTTAATCACAAAATGATCGTAATATCGCAGGTCGTTACCAGCAACAAGATATGGAACACATTAGCTTAATAGGTTTGAGTCCCTCTAGGGCGAATATTGGCTGTAGAGATGTGAAAAATTATTGATTATTAAAATAATCGATCTATTGTCGAAAAACAGAATTATTTATAGACTATGCAACTTCAATTCATTGATTAATTTGAAATCAATTTTGAAAGATTTAAAGTAAAAATATAATTTTTTTGGTCATGTATTTGTACCAAAAATTCTTTTAGTTCAGGTCGTTAGATCAGGTTACATCTATTAATATACACGAGAACGTATATTTTTAGGTTTCTAGTAATATATTGTTTGATGGGGATAGTAATTGTTCTTTGTTTACTTGTGTCCGTAGTTACATTATTGGCGTAGTTACATTTATTGGTGGTATGACCCACTTTCACGAAAACTCACCTAAACTCAACTAGTTAATTTAAACAACTTTCCCTAAAGACCAAAGTTCAAAGCTTAAACAAAATTGTAGGTACCTCTAAAACAAAAATCGGCTGCCCGAGCTATTTTCTATGGTAGTTCCAATTTTTTTTAGGCTTTGAGCTTTCCTTGTTGTTTAATTTGACTTGATGAGCTTAGTGTTTTTGAGAAAATGGGTCATTTGGTACCATTCTGTATCAAAATTCGATGTTATTTTTTTTAATTACTTTTTCTGATGTGCGAACTGTAACCACTATAATAACTGCAAATCACCGAGAAATTCATTAATAATAAAGAAATTAAACATTTTCCTTAATAAATGTCGTCAGCAAGAGAGAATAACAAGATGACAGCCGTGCCATAGCAACGACTCTATGGCTGTCGGTGTTGCCGACACCTGACACCGAATAATCGTTTAATTTAAAATCTATTTTCGTTACTAAAGTAACATCCCTAGTTGGCAGTCGGACTGAGTTGGGCCGATGAAACTTTTGTTTCATAATGTTACGGCCCTGTTTCGGCAGTAACATCCGAAAGTTATTCAATCTGAATACATAGAATGAACACAACACGAGCTTATCAAATAATGTCTGTTTGTATTTAAATCAGGGGTCATTGAGTAGCGTAAAGTTCATTAAATAGCTTAAAGCTCTGATAAAAAGTTCAAAACCTAATATAAGTATTTCAGTTGGTACCTGGTTGGCCGAGATTCTTCGGTTTTTCAACAGATGGCGTTGTTAGTTTACAAAAACACACAAAAAGGGGTGTTAGTTTACAAAAACACACAAAAAGGGGGAAGTAAAGATTTTTGGAAATATATAACCTTTCTAGATCAATTTATCGCCCCCAAAAACTCTATTTACGTCGAAAAAACGTTCGAGCTGTTTCCATGATCCCGTATATAGGGTTACGTTTAATTAAGTACAAAATATCTCTTGAGGGTGTAATCTACTCACAAAACCGAACAACTTTTGTTTGAAACTTTTCTTCGAAAAATGAAAAATAAAATAGGTCCTCCCATACTAAGTGACACACTTTTTCAACATTTTTGTATGAGGGTACAATTTTTTTTTCATATTTCAAAAAAAAGGGTTCCAACAAAAGTTAAAACTTTTCTTCGAAATATGAAAAAAAAATTTTACCTCCCACTAAGTGACACACTTTTCAGCATTTTTGTATGGAAGGTCTAATTTATTTTTTTCATATTTCGAAGAAAATTTTCAAACAAAAGTTGTTCAGTTTTGTGAGTAGATCACACCCTCAAGAGATTTGTACTTAATTAACCCATATTTGGCCACTGGGTCGAAAACGATCCAAAATGGGTTCGTGCATTTGGAAATTAGCAAAAATAAGTAACACAAGTTTACTCATCTACAAAATTCAGATATATGGGTTAAATGTAACCTTATATAAAGTAGATTTATGTAGTTTTAGTTTGTTATGTACATTTATGTTACTTATATAATTATGAATTACGTCGATTTGACATTAGTAGCTACGATTTTAAGAGTTTCGTAATCTACTCCAAGCTCTTATTATCATCAACTTTATCTGCATCTATCTGTATGCCCCGCCTTATTTGAAATCAGTATCTGATATTCATCAGCATTTTTTTTAAAGTGAACATCAAATATATATTTTACAAAGTACTAATTTTCATAATCTTTTTGTGGTAAACTTGAATAAAACATCTCGAGTTTCAAAGATATAAGCGCCAATAAGAAAACTATGAGCAATCGACCATGCAAACTATTTGTGTTGAATAAAATTGGATTCCCTGGGGTTGAGTGCTTTCAGAAATAAAGTTTTGAAGTTCGTTAAAGCTCGGTGTGAACTTTTAAATCGAAACAAAACTGTTCGTCTGACTGTTTTTACTACCGCTGTTTTATTGCGAATGAATTTTAACCACCCTCGTGTATGTTCCGCGTTTTTTAGTAGTTTTTGAGTTATTTGACTTTTGAGTTAAAAGTTAGTATTAGGAATATTTGACTGGTAGACATTTATCTTTCTTTGTCTTCTGTAATACGGTTAAGGATTATTTTTATAGCATAATTATCTTCGGACCTTCCTGTATACTTGGCTGCTATTAAAAAGAGCAAGGAAATAAAACTATACTTCCCATCAGAAAAATCGAGACGCTTAGCAAGTTTACGTTTTGTAGGGATCACGTTATCTCAGACATATGTTTATTTTGAAATAAATGTCAATTGTAGTTCAATAGTCAGTATTACGAGGTTCCAAAATCCTAATGTCGATTTTCTACATTCAACTTTTATTTCAAAGATTTCATATTTTGTTTGACTATGAAAACGAAACTGTCTCGATTTTTTTGATGGGGAGTATATTTTGAGTTTTCTTTCTTTAACTAACTAATCGTATGAGTTTCAGAACCCACTAAGGAGTACAGTTTTTAAAACTCAAACAAATCTGAAATTCCACGATAAAACTGCAAATAGCAACACATACTCGTATGTTCTACTCGAACGAACTCATCGATCTACTCGTCGTCTCTACCTATTTTAGCTTCGAAACATTCCTTAGTCCAGTCGCGGAGTTTTATTGCCACTGCGTTAGTCGCAGGAGGTTCCGGGTTCAAGTCTCAGTGGGTCATTTACAAAGTTAATTTGTGTTTGCAAATTCTCTCCCAGTCTGGTTAGGACATTGGAGCCAAAACCACTTGATTGTCTGAATAGCAAGATGGTTCCTTGTTTCGGACGGTACATTGAGCCGCCGGTGCCGGTTGCTGTCTATACCTAATTACTTAGACGGCGGTCGTGACACAACCATACCAGAAGCTACTTATTTAGGCGGTTGTAAAACTGACGCCAGGGTTTATCGGGTCGTTGGACGACTCAGTGTTCCACACGAAGAAGCGACTGAACTAAAATATACGCAGGTTTATTGCGATTTTACGGCCCTAAGACCTTTATATGAAACGACCGAAGGAAAGCCCACCAAGTTTATTCACTCGTAACCCTTTTTTGTTGAGCTTTCATGAATGAATGGGAATATCTGTCCTTTAACGTTAAAAATACCTTTATTACACACACAAATAGGATTTTATTACCTTTCTTTTATAGTATTTATTTTTAATTATAATGGATCCTATAACACGTAATTGGTTTCTACTATTATTTTCCTACATGGAACCTGAACCCAGCTTGTAATGTGGGCTTACAAACCTGTTATTGCAGCACGAAGGTAGAAATCCATAATAGCTACCCTGAAGTAACCATAATACCTGCGGTAAAATGGCTTTTAAGGGCGCTACACACCGGGCGCGTATGCGTGACGTACACGTCATCACGCGCGTAGTGATGACGTTGTGCCGTATGGGATTGTATGAGAGGCTGCACACCGAATACGCATGCATACGCGTAACCACGTCGTAATCACGCGCGTAGCGCGGTGTATGGCTTCTCATACAATCCCATACGATATAACGTCATCTTTACGCGCGTAGTGTCGCCGTGACTACATGCACGTCATGCATACGCGCCCGGTGTGTAGCGCCCTTTACTGCTTGCACAGCAGACAGAGTATGAAAGCAACTTAACGAGTAAGACAGAAATCTTTCTAGAGTTCCTAAAACGCTTATTCTTTAAGGTGAAATGTCACGTCATATAAATGAAAAGCTGAAATCTTAACGAACTTAATGTGATAATAAAGGCTCACATTAATTTGTTGCAAAACAGCTCATGGTTAAACGGTAGTTAATAATTATTTTCTCAAACAACAAGCGAAAAACTTATTCGAACCAAAATGATTCGTTTTTTACAGGGAAACCCGATGACTATATAATTATTTTTATTGTTTTGCGAAAATGTCGTAAGCACGAGACTTTCTATCAAGTATTTTAATCAGACTTTTGTATCCTTTAAAGACGATAGTGCATTTAACTTTTGCATGGGACTCGTCCCACCTTAAATAAATCGTTCAAGGTTTGCAACTCGCCTGAGGTATCGATCGGTCGGGCGGTGGCGTAGCTAGCGTCTCTAAATTTATCCGGAATCACCTCTGTTTCGGCTCGTACGAAACAGGCAGGTGTGCGGTTCCGTAGTAGCATACGTGCGCAAGAATTAGCGGATTTGGACAGCCAGCTAGCAAATGACAGCCTGGGATTTCGCACGACAATTTATACGTACATACTGCCATAAGAAATAGCGGTTTTTGACAGCATGTTAGCAAATGACAGTCTGGGACTCCACACAATTTATAGATACAAATAATTTCGTGAATCAAACCGGGCCGGTAAAATAGGTAGATACTGCAAATACGGGGTGCGTGTGAGAATCACGTTTAATGTGCCTCACACGTACAAGAGAATATGACAGTTTGCGAAAGCCATCATGCAAATTACAACCAGTGTCAGCCGCAGTTCGATGCGGCGATGTATGCCTTGTATTTGGGTTATTGTATAGGATTTCTTAGATTTTCTTTTGTCAAAATTCCGGACCAGCTAAGAATTCGTAACGCAGAATTGAGCGACGTTTCTAGAACTACCTAAAGTTAAAGTGTGCCGGCCTAGTACGTACATGTACCTATCTAATAGGTGTCTAGCAAATTGGCTAACTCTGTGTGAAGAGGTAGTACGATCTAGGGATCGGGGACAGAAGAGGGTGTGCGCCGTGCGGTTAGGGTTGAATTATGCACATAATGGTCATCTACCTGTGTTTGAGAGTCTAGAGAATGTAGGTAGAATGTTTGCAAAAGGTAGGTAAATATACTCATCAGGCAAGTCAAATAAGCTAATCTTGTATAGAAATGTGATGTCATATTTCACTTTAAATTGTAATGGCGTACTACCACAAAGAGGTATAATTTTTCTCGTATCAGTCCTAGCTTTAAATATGTTGATGAATAAATGTGTGTGGAAATAAATTTTAAGCATACAAACTTTTGTATTTTATTAATTATCCATTTCAATATCCGCTGTTGGATTTTACTTCTACCTATTTGATATTTTTCTTCTGTATTTTATTGTGGTATATTTTAATTTTTATTAAAGAAAATAATTTTTTGTTTAACATACCCGCTAGATATATTAAATCTTAAGGACGAATAAAGCGTAGGTAAACTAAATATCAGACAATTTTAAAATCAATTCCGTAGTGGTTTTAACTTTTTCAAATCAAATCAAAAGTAGTTCCTTGAGCTCTGGGGTTGCAATATTCACTAGAATAATTTATGAACAAGTCCGCAAATTAAACTGATATGAAAGTTTCCTTACAGACTTCGTATGAAATGGAAATACATGGGCTAAGTTAAGACAGCGCTAAGTTTCTACCGTGAACTAAAATATGCTTACTTAGTCTTAGATAAAGAAATGATAGCACAGTACGATCTCTAGATACTTCTGACGCTGATTTTGTAGTTAATATGGAAATATTATTAAATCTACTATAAAACAACAGCAAAAAATACATACGGCATAAAATGTTACAAGCGTTCTTAGGCAGTCTCAATGTAATGGTTTCCATCAATCAACAAAAGTATAGAAACTCATTATTTTTAAAAGATTTGGCACAAAATTGAGAGTTTACAGAAGGAGGACTTGACTCGATTTTCGCAATTGTCAGTTGTTACATTAGCCAGGGCTGCTATGCTACTGACAAAAATCTCAAAGTACACGAATATCATTATGATTCTGAGACAATTTTAATCCAAGAAATATGACGTTTAGTTTCTGTGAGAGCCCAGTTAAAGTCAGTAAGCGTCAAAATCGTCGCTAGTACTGAGTGAAGCATCTGTATAAGCACCCCGCGCGCAGTTTTCCTAATTTGTGGTTGAGGTGTCTACTGGCTGTTCGAATTACCTTTGGACCTCAACACTGTCGATCATAATTCGGTCTATTCGGTGAGTCGATTAACGCCGATGTCAATCCGCAATAACCGGTCAATCTAGGTTGTCATTTGCGAGTGTAGGGTTAACTTCGGTTGTATTTATAAACTTACGCTAGAAAATCGTTCGTTCTTTTAAAACTACCCAATTTTTTAAACGGAAAAGGTTTTCAATTCAATTTGTAGTTATGTTTTATTCTTTACTTACTCAAACAAGCTTAACTTTAGAAATTACAAAAAATCTTTTTGTTTCTTCATATTAGCTTCTAATACCTACTTGTTTTATTGTGTGAGACACCGAGTCACCAAGTTTCACCACGTTTCACCGAGTCTCATATGACATGATAAAACTATTCGTGCGGGGACTGAATAACCTTATTTTCAAAAATAATCTTTGGTGTGATGAGTAAATAAATATTGACTGATCCACTCAAAAGCATTATCCGATACCAAACATCAAAGCTAAACGTAGGTATTCTACCTTTTTACGATTACATACAAATGGTTCGAAATCCCAGGTGTAATTCCAAGGTAATTCCTTTATTCGATCCGTGGGTATGACGGGGCCCACAGTATCACCCAGTTACTACGCTATTTTACGCAGAACCTTGCGTAGTGTAAAAAACTTGCGTTGCGTATGGGGAATTCTAAAATTTGCATGTGTGGCAGGTTTTTGATAAAAACAGGGCGATGGCTTTTTACCATGAGACTGGCTAACCAATGTTTTTGGAAATAACTTTATCATAAAACTAAACTGCTTCAGGGTTTTTAACAAAAACCTAGGTTTGTAATATAATGTGATGCACAGTCTTCTGAATGAATCACAAACTTTTACTTGTAAGACGTGGTGTGAACGGCCGTTTCTTACAGCCTTTCACGCTCTGCCTACGTAAATATATAAGCGTGGTATATGAAAGTAGGTAGATAATGAGAACGAGTATCGAATTAGCATTATGCCGATTTTTGATCAAAGACGTAATTTTGCGCTAAGGTTTCATACGTTAGCGATGCGCTAAAATAGCGCAAAAATGAACGTTACGTATAGCCCCTGCCTATGAAAACAGGCATGCCTATAAAATTTTACTCCGGCTTCTAATAAAGGAGAGATCGTTTTTCGATACTACGGATCTTCGTTTCAGCAATCTTCCTAATGAGGTCAAAGCTTCCGAGCCGGGTTCTGTAGATTGACCCTTAAAATAGCTTAGTATCAAACTCGAATTAGTTAATTAATTAATTTAGGGAAGTAAACGTCCTTTGTGTTCAAAGTAGTGTGTAAGTAGGTACTTGTGTGGAAATGTAGTCGTGAAGGGTCATCGGTTTGGCTACAAAGGGCTAGAGTTATCCATAAAACGATAGCGTGCATGTACCTACTTAGCTACAAACATACCTATGTCGCGCTTATATCCTTGGCATGGCAAGCAGAGCGTCAACGGTTGAAAAAACGGCCATTTACACATCTCTGACAAAAGTTTGAGAGCAATGCAGAAGACTGTGTACAAGGACTGTGTATCACCATTGTGACACGCTGTCAGCATGTCGCCTAAAATACACATCAACTCTCAAATCCCTTAGTCGCTTCTTACAGCACCCACGGGAAAGATATGGGCTGATGCTATTCTAAGCCGGCACCACATCGATGAGCCTACCTATGTGTATTTCTTTATTACTTAGGTACTGTACCAGATTAATGTTAATCTAATTGATTATTAGGTACGTCTTCTACGGGGTACTTAGCTAAATGACGGTCTTCTGTCAGAAGCAAGTAGGCAGATGACAAACTCTAACACCAGGGTAAATTGAGTCGTTCTTTGACTTGGCGTCCCCACACGAAAAGTAAAAAGAAAACTTTTTATTTGACTCGGTTTTGGAATACCTACAACCCACGTGGTGACTAGATTACCATTTCCAATAGTTATTTATGACGGGTTAATATTTAAATACATATCTTGTTATCTTTCCATCAGTTCGCGGTTACGGTTACGAATTTACACCCACATTGTAATCTATCAGAAATTTAATTTTAATGAAAACGCGCCCTTCAGTTAATCGAGCGGTTAACCGTTACCGGAAATTGAGTATTTGCCCCGATGACACCGGAAGTAACCGAGACAAGGTTGAATTTAATAAAATTATAAGACAATGGACACTCAGCGCCCTCTGGAGCAACAAAAACAGACGTACCTAATATGCTGTGAAATTGTTATGGGTGTTAAGGGTTTGAAAATGAAAAATTATTAGATTAAAAGCCTATACTGCGGAGTAAATACCAGGGGGGTAAATCTGCGAGCATCTAAACCAATATAGCAGTTCTGGCTTCGGTTACGTTTTTAGACGTCAGTTCACACAAGTATAATCACCAAGCAAAATATGTACATAATTGCAAAAGCTTTATAAAAAAGCCAGCCAAGAGCGTGTCAGACACGCCCACAAATAGAGTTTCGTGGTCAACGTTTAAATATCAGGTTTTTCAGCATTACAAACTTAATTTTGTTGCTGGTTTGTTAGCAGCAGTATGATGAACAACCGCAAATAGAAAAACTTAATTTTTTAGTTACTTTGTTTCAAAGAAACCTCTCCTTAGTTTTAAAAGACCTATTCAACGATACCCTACTCAATATTACAGAAGAAAAAATTTTTTTTGCCCCCCTTTCACTTGTATGGGAGGGGGTCCAAAAAACATTTAGGCGAGGAACACACGCAACGTCGGTTTGTGCGTCGTTCATTCGATTCTCCACCCCACCTGCATATGAATACGGTTTGTGTCAAACGGCATCACACAACGCTGCGTTGTCTGTCAAATCGTTTGACATAAACCGTATTCGTATAAAAATAAGGTGGAAAATCGAACAAACGACGCACAAACCGACGTTGCATGTGTTCCTCGCCTAAATATATTTTTTTCTTAACATTTCTATATTTGGGTCAACACGATCTATCTTCTCACCAAATTTCATGTCGATAGCTCTAAAACTGACGAAGATATGAGGGCGCTTCATACAGACAGACAGACAGACAGACAGACAGACAGACAGACAGACAGACAAACAGACAGACAGACAGACTTGACGAAACTATAAGGGTTTCTAGTAGACTACGAAGCCCTAATAGAAATAGTTGTGTGTGTATACCTATGTCTAAACGTTAACATACATACATAAGTAATACGAATTAATTAAAATTTAATTCTATTGTGTCTACTTTGTGTCCTATTTCCATTATTATCCTCATTAAGGCGAGAAACACATGCATCGTCCGTTTGTGCGTCATTCATTCGATTCTCCACCCTACCTTCATACGAATACGGTTTATATCCAACGGTATCGCACAACGCTGCGTCGATGGATGCGTCTGTCGAACCGTTTGACATACAATCGTATGAAAATAAGGCTGAAAATCTTACAAACGACACACAAACAGACGTTACCGTTTCTCGCCCAACTCCACGGAAAAAACAAAATGAGCACCGCGTAATAAACGTCACGTCATGAATTATGTGCAAACAAACAAAAGACGTCTGAACCGTACAAAAAAAATGTAGGCGAATTCATTACTTTGAGTATGCGCTGAGTACATTCCCGAACTCATAAAAGAAAAACAAGATGAGCGCAAGTTTTTACGAGTCGGCCGACGTAGTACGTGTGAACGGTCATCGGTTGATCAGCAGAGTGGCAGGGCCGGGATAATTCGTCACTGAAGCCGACAAAGATATATTATATCTGGACACGCGGTTGCGCGTACAGCCAAGTTCAACCAAAGAACTGTCGATGGGACGCGCATGTGGGATATTACACGAAACATTTAAGGTCATTCTTCACCCCGTCATATTAATTAAAGATAAACACACCAAGTTTGATTTATCTATTGATACTTACCTTCTCATTTAATTTAATAATCTAAATAACACAAACGCAGCGAAATGAAATGGTACGAAAATGTTTTTACTTACTAACTGAGGTGCTCTAGATTTTAAGTTGTTTGATCTATTTTCTCAACATAGTTAAACCACCCTCAATTTCAAAAGTGTCGATTGAACTTGGCACTCATTTACATTGTTATCGGTTGAAAATTGAACTTGGCTACCAAATTTTACACTTATGTTTTTGGTGGACTATAAGAATACCTACAGCTACCAGAGAAGTACGATTCAATTACATAAGTGTGCCCATAAAACGCACGGCCATGTGTGCGTGGTAGGGTCCCGCGGGCGATGTGCATTTTATCTGAGTGTATAGAGAATCTGGTGATGCCAAGTGACGGACCCCAGCTCGTTGGATGCCAACGAGCGACGAGCGGTGCACAATGACAGCAGGAGGTTACCCATCAAACGATAATAGATGATCCGCCGAAGGCACAAAATAGAGAGTTCACAGAAGGATCACTCAACCGTATGTAGAATTTTCGCAATTATCACTTGTTTCATAGCCGGGGTTGATACGTCAAAAACCACAAAGTTTAGTATCAAAACAGAAAAATGTTGATCCAAGAACGTCATTATGATTCTGAGACAATTTTAATGCAAGAAATATGACGTTCGTGGCAACCATATTTTTAGTTACCTTGAGTATTGCTCTGAGATTGCAGTTCATCCCAGTAGTAAGCGTCAAAATCGTTGCTAGTACTGAGTGAGCCTTCTGTTAAGGCGCCCCTTGCGCCGTCTTCCTCATTTGTGCCGAAGGGGCCTGGACACAGCAATCTGCGCACTTCTCGTATTTTTATCAAACTAAAACCAGTATCAGTGCATTTTCTAATAAAGACTAATGCTCCCCAGATTGGATAAAGTGCTGGAAGTGCGATGAAAGAAAGCATTACGTAACTCGGTGCCAAGTGGATTTTGTTCGGAGTTCTTGTGGCGACCATTTGTGTTGTGGTGTTGAAATGTGCTTAGTGTTGGAAAGTAATACTTTCTCTACGTTATAAACGTAGCAGTTGACTTTTTGTGATAAAAATAGGACAGGAAGTGCCAATATAACGGTTCAAGGCCAACGCCTACGTTTGCTGCCCAAAGGTAGTCGTTTTAAATTATTCAAGTACGTTAAGGTTTAGACCTTTGATTTCTAAATGGTTAATTTCTTCCAAGAATTTGCTTCTACGAGAATCAACGTAAAAGAGAACCCAAAAGCTTAACAGGAATTTGTAGGTTCTGAACTATTTAAGTAGAGTGATAGAAATGTATAAGTATTTGCGTACGACTTGTTGGTATTAATATAAGTACGTATCTGTCTTTGTAAGACAACATGCGTACTTACTTACTGCTCTTACTTATATATGTAGATGGATTTGTACGATCTAAAGCTTCTCTTATAACGCAATTTTTGCCACAAACTCAGCAATAACAGTAAAGAAATTTGAACCAGATGGCTGTAATCTCATTTAATATTTCATCTTAACGCAGTAACAAGAACCATTTTTGTCTCTAGATTATGGTATAAAGTAGAGTCATTTCGCAAATTGGTAAAACAGAACCTAACACCTTTATGGCTTGTAATGGGGCTGTTATAAATAATACCTGGTTGACCGAGATTCCTCGGTTTTTAAACATATAGCGTTGGTAGTTTATAAAACTGTCAAAAAAAGGGGGACGCAACGATTTTTCGAATATAAAACGTATGTAGATCAATTTAGTGCCCCTGAAAACGAAATTCGTGACTACGAACATCAGGATTTGAGTAGCTATTGCAATTTTAGGCAGCAGGCTAGCAACCTGTCAGTATACTTTTACATTGTCTTCTGAATGACTTTTAAACTTTTGTCAGACGTGGTGTAAATGACAGTTTTTTACAGATGTTTACGCTCTGCCTACCTCGCAAGGAATATAGGCGCAAATTATGTATGTATGTTTGTGTCATACTGTTTTAACATCCAAGAAATGGTTAACACCTCTATTAACTCACTATTTTTCTAAATAAACTGATTATTTATTTGATTGCTGTCCCATTGATTGTTATAACTCTAACACACATTACAATCCTAGATAAATATGACATTTATCACTGTAGTCTAGTAACCTTTGACACATTTCAACGTTAATAATAAAATAAGTAAACAAAGATATATGACCTTTGAGAAAAACACAACTTATGTATTATTTTATTAAAGATTCATGATATTATTCAGAGTTTCAAATAAAATATGCTATGACTTCTACCTAACGTTTAAAAACAACTTCCTCATTTCCGTTATATAATACTTAACTTTAAACGAGCAATTATTCTATATCAATCGGGATCTCGGAAACAGCTCCGAAGATTTTCACAAAATTTCTTATTTCATACTTATTAAGTTCTTAATTATTCGAAAGAAATTTGTCGTGAAAGCTTAACGTAGTCAACTTTTTTAAACTCTGTCTTCCCAATTGAACACGACTACACAATTATATCGTACCCATACTCTCCAGTAAATCCAGCTATCCATTTAAGGGGCTTTCGACCAACGGATGGGACGACCAACTTATACTGATTATTTATACAAATACTAACAAAACCAGTATCTTTTTAGTAAATTTGAACCTTGAATAAGTTGATCCCTTGAATGGGATAATTTTAACCTTGACTTTCATTTAGTGATGGATGGTATGTAATAGTAAAGTGCGTTTTAATAAGAATGTAGAATGTAGATGAATCTAACTGTGTGAAACGATCTATTGGGATTTTAATGCACTCACAGTGCTATATTATTCTCATAAATTAAAATAAGAAATTGAATTAAAAAAACTTATTTCTATTTGTGTTAAACGAGACGATTCGACCAAAAAGTATTACATTTGTATCTATACAGCTTTGGTTGAGTAGGTACAATGTATGTATAAACAAGTATTGATTAGTTCAGGCACTGCTTAGAACAGTTTCACTCATAACCCTGTCGGCGAAAACACACCTCAAAAAAGTGCTTTAGATCGACTGGAGGCTTGTTTGGGCTAATGGATTTCGTATGTTATTATAACAAGTTAAAAAGAGTTGGTATTTTAGTAAAAAAAGGGTGAAAAAGTTTTACTGGTAAATTTTACTTAGCAAAGGTACAGTCTCTCACGTCGATTTTCTTGTGATTGATACCGATAAGGCAAGCAAAACCTATGATGTACGATTCAGTAAATGTGGTTGCATCTAGAAAACTGACAATTAATTCTGTAAAATGTGAGAGTCTGAAAAAAATCTATACCTTTTTATGACTTTGTTCATGATTGGCTTTGTTCATGAGTGAGCAAGAGAGACAGTACAAATGTTAGTAAAATTTACGATACAAAATTTGACTCCTATCCTTGGTGAGCCAATAAATAAATGGGGGCTATTTATTACAAAACGTTTATTTAATTGCTTTTATCTTCCACTGATAGGGCGAAATAAACTGCCATCGTGATAAGAAGCGGTCTCGTACATTTCCCTCGAAAAGATGAATCGTATTCACTATTCATTTCCCCAAAATAGAATCAGCAATTTGTAGCAAATGCCTACGAAATGGTGCTCAGCTTAGACATAATTCTTGCTCTATCTAGGGAATGACTGAGAGTAGTCAAAGATGGTCTAAAATAGAGTCGGCAATTTGTAGCAAACGCCTACGAAATGGTTCTAAGCTTAGACATCATTCTTGCTCTATCTAGGGTATGACTGAGCGTATTAAAAGATGCCTTTAACTTATCCTGTAGCTTAAAAAGGCACTGTCTTGCTTCTACTAATAAAAAAATCTGTTATCTAAGAAAAAAAAGATACCTAACTTGCCAGTGGCGGGATTGTTCAACCAAATTATTAAAAATCGCGGTGCAACTAATGCCCAAGGTGGTTCGAACTATAGGAAGGCAAGTTTTATCTTCATTCATGAGAATAATATAGCACTGTGAGTGTATTAAAAACTCAATAGCTCCATTAGTCTTTGAGGTATTACACGAATTTAGTTTCTTTAAGTTTTATCTTGTATCAATGGTTTTCTTGTGTGATATAATAAAGGTTTTCATAACACCTGTTTATTTATTGTTGTTCTGCATTGTCCACAGGGCAGCTGGGGGAAGTCTGAGGAGAACATGACTTAGAGCCCCATGACCGCAACACAGCCCCCTCGGACTTGCTCGCCGACCTGACACGCAAACTCTCGTAAGTAGTTTCTATACTTGTACTTGTTTTGATGAAGATTCCTGTACCGCATCCTCAAACATACACATACATACATACATACATATATCACGCCTTTATCCCTTGCGGGGTAGGCAGAGCGTCAACGGCCGTAAAAGTACGGTCGTTATCGCCACGTCTGACACATATTTGAGGGCCGTTTTAGCTATTGTCGTGTATCGCTATAGTGACAGGTTGTCAGCCTGTCGCCTAAAATTGCAATACACATGATACCCTCGAGTCCTTTAGTCGCTTCTTACGACACCCACAGGAAAGAAATGGGGTGATGCTATTCTAAGCCGGCATCACACGGCAAACCGCAGACGTTTTTCTGTTTTTGATGTTCCTCATCCGCTACCGCTTCAACATTTATTTTATTTCTCTTCCGTTTCCGCTCCTTCATTATATTACGACGAGACTGAGTGTTGTCCTTTTAAATTATTCAAAAAATCTGAACTGAATAAGTCTTTCTCTTTTTCTATTCTTGATTATACATCTTCTTTTACAACTTCCGCATACATCTTCTACAACATGTAAATCCTCATTCTCATCCGCATCCTCCAATTCTGAGCTTGTTGCTTCCTCTTTCTCATAAAAGATTCCTCAACAGCACTAATCTGTACCCTGGCTGTCTCACTAGACAGAAAATGACAACACTGCATTCAGATTGTGAGTTTATTTTATTATCTGCTTAGACATTTAAAACCTAGAATAGACGGAGAGTATAGTGAATTGGTTCTCGAGTGTAAACCTCGTCTGGGCAAGCGCGGTGTTGGACTCTCTACCATACGGACTAATGGCTTAAAAAAGAAAGCTGCTAATGACTGGATGGAGAAAACAGGAGACCTACAGTCCAGTCAAGCTGTGTACTGCTTCAGGCTGATGTGATGACGAGGAAACAGTACTTAGGTAGTGTTTATAGATCTATAGCTTTCCTAAAAGAGACTTAAGTAACAAAACAAAATACCGAAATTCTGTATGATTCTAATAAAAACGTAACCCGCGGTAGTCAACTTCATCATCGAAACTGAAATATTCAGTGAGTTCCTTCTTACAGAAAATATTCCAGTAATTTTAAAATACTTCTGCTTTTCGTTACACTTCGGGGATGAATTTAAATTGCTTCATGAATGTTTTGCTGTACATTTAAAATTTTAAACTCGTTTAAATTCGTTTCCATACAGGTAATATACGTAGCTATATTTATAACCATTGCGGTAGCATTTATGTATCTGTCAAAAGTTTGTATAAATATGGCACAGTGATATTTTATGTAGGTATGTAGATTAGGTTTGCTATGTGATTTTTACGAACGGTATTTTTAATAAAAAAAATAATAAATTAACGAAATGACAGTAAAGACTGTTTACCCTTTCTGTCATATTTTGTGAAAAATATGACAGAAAGCTGTAAGTATTTTACTGTAGATAAGACTATTTTCGAACTTTGAAGAAGAACCTTGTGGAAATTAAAAAGCTTTACAGCAGTGGTTACAATACTTATAGGTATATTATTGTTTTGAACGGGATGATTACCGAGGTAAGGATTTTGATTACCTCGATATTTCGGAACTGTTGCACACTCGATGGTCACGAGTACTGTAAGTGTACTAAAAAAGCTGTACTAATTTCAGCAGAATACCTTAACTAGGACCTTAACTTTAACCTTAGATAGGTAGGTACCTCCCGAGTACGTGATCACCGATTAGGCAAGCCCATCCTATCTCGATAAGCGTCGTTTAACCCCCTATATCCGGACGCTCCTTGAGACTCAATGGCTCGCAAGAATCGATCGATTGAACGAAAGTGGTTATTACACTGCCGGCTGGCATACATTGCTGGTTATTGTATAGGCGTTATTACCACAAACTCAAGATAACCAGCGATGTATACCAAATTCGGAGGCACGGCCGGCAGTAAGTTATCATATAGCAACCGCTCCGAAAATATAGAGGTAATCAAAAACCTTACCGCGGTAATCCCGTTCAAACAAATATACAGGGAGCAACAGAAAGGGTATAACAAGCCGAAAGGAGGTCAAGGTACTCATGAAACTGAACAACTTTCCCCATGGAACATGAGTCGAAATATGAAAAAAATTTAGTCCTCTAATAGTAAATCAATCAGCTAATCGGTGATTTTGTATGGGAGTTCCAAATTTTTTTTTCACATTTCGACCCATGTTCCATGGAGAAAGTTGTTCAGTTTCATGAGTACCTTGACCTCCTTTCGGCTTGTTATACCCTTTCTGTTGCTCCCGCTATAAGTGTACCAAAAAATCTGTACTATTTTCAACCTAGTCGCAAGCCCATCCTATCTCGATAAGCGTCGTTTAACCCCCTATATCCGGACGCTCCTTGAGACTCAATGGCTCGCAAGAATCGATCGATTGAACGAAAGTTGCTATTACACTGCCGTCAGGCATACATTGCTGGTTATTGTATAGGCGTTATTACCACAAACTCAAGATAACCAGCGATGTATACGAAATTCAGAGGCACGGAAGTATGTTACCCGTTTTATCCATTTCCCAAAGATTGCTGAACCTGAGAGGGATATCATACCTATCTTTACCTTGTACTTGTAACTTTTTTTGTACGTAGGAAGGTGTAAATGTAGTTCAATTAATTTTTATAACTATACTTTGTAATATTTGCTCACAATTTTTTCAGTAACTTCAATTAATTAAATTAAGCCAGTTATAAACATTATTGAGATTGTTTGCCCTTTCTGACATATTTTGTGAAAATCGTATATCCCGTACATTACTGTAGATAGATGATTTAAGAACCTGGAATAAGAACCTTGTAGAAGTAAAAAAGCTGTACTATTTTCAACCTAGTCGCCTTATAGGTACCTAGTACGTGACCACCGATTAGGCAAGCCCATCCTATCTCGATTAGCGTCGTTTAACCCCCTATATCCGGACGCTCCTTGAGACTCAATGGCCCGCAAGAATCGATCGATTGAACGAAAGTGGCTATTACACTGCCGATAGGCATACATTGCTGGTTGTTGTATGGGCGTTACTACAATAAACTCAAGATAACCAGCGATGTATACAAAATTCGAAGGCACGATATTATCTTACCCGCGAAAAACGGATATCCCGTATCTTACTGTAGATAGATGTTTTTAGAACCTGGAAGAAGAACCTATTGGAAGTAAAAAAGCTGTACTATTTTCAACCTAGTCGCCTTATAGGTACCTAGTACGTGACCACCGATTAGGCAAGCCCATCCTATCTCGATTAGCGTCGTTTAAACCCCTATATCCGGACGCTCCTTGAGACTCAATGGCCCACAAGAATCGATCGATTGAACGAAAGTGGCTATTACACTGCCGATAGGCATACATTGCTGGTTGTTGTATGGGCGTTATTACAGCAAACTCAAGATAACCAGCGATGTATACCAAATTCGGAGGCACGGTAGTATGTTACCCGTATTATCCATTTCCCAAAGATTGGTGAATCTGAGAGGGATATCATACATTTACCTAATACTTGTAACTTTTGTACGTGGGAAGGTGTAAAATATGTTAGTCCCGCTGAAGTGTTAATAAAAATGGTAAAAGAAAATGCTGAAGATTGCAATACACATAAACTCTAAAAGCTCTTATCGCTTGTTATGACACCCACGTGAAAGATATGGGGTGTTGCTATTCTAAGCCGGCACCACACGGCAAAGAAGATTCTAAAGAGATGAATTTGTAAAAAGAAGCAATCACAGGCTCAGTTTTTAGAACATTATCTAATACATCTAATAAATACAATCAGAGTTTATAACATAAATGAAACTCCGTGTGCAAAGTAACTTCATTTTCCTGTTTTTCTTGTTCATGCGAACACAAACAGGACCGTTTGATGAAATCACAAAAGCGAACCAGCTATTTCTCGTTCCCGTTTACGATTATGGTGAAATTAACACTGTTGTTATCGTTTTATCAGAGGCTGCTTTTTACACAAGCTGAGTCAGAGTCGTTCCATTTAAGGGTGTGTTTGCAATTGCGTCTTCGACATTTATTTTGCATCATGAGGGTGAAATTTTACTAGTGGGTAATATAGGTCGAAATTTAAAAATAAATTAATATCCCATCCCACAGTAACTGAAATCAGCTTGTTCTTCCTCGATGAGCAACAAATTAAATTTTATTGACCAGTATTCGGCCACATTGATCACTTTGGTATTAGCCTCCAGCAGGTGCATAGTGCAAGAGCTAGGGCAGTTGGGGCAGAACAGAAGGTGGTAGCTGTATAAAACAAATCAGCCGATCTGCAATTTTGCACGGGTAGTCCAAATATCGTAAAAAAAAAACCGGCCAAGAGCGTGTCAGACACGCCCACAAATAGGGTTTCGTAGTCAACGTTTAAATATCAGGTTTTTCAGCATTGCAAACTTAATTTTGTTGCTGGTTTGTTAGCAGCAGTATGATGACCAACCGCAAATAGAAAAACTAATTTTTTTCTGAAACCTTTAAGGGTACAATATCCGTTATAGTTTTCTTTGTAACTTCAGATTGTAAGCTATATTCCATATTTATTTCAAATTTTTAGCGTTTATACTTTAGAAGTTACAGCTGGAACAAATTATGGGTCAAAAACGCCCTTTTTAAAAGCCAATATCTCGTGACAGAAACATTTTAGTGACTTTGTTACAAAGAAACCTCACCTTAGTTTTAAAAGACCTATTCAACGATACCCTACTCAATATTACAGAAGAAAAAAAAAAATTTTGCCCCCCTTTCACTTGTATGTTCAATAAATATTTAAAATAACTTTTTCTTAACATTTCTATATTTGGGTCAACACGATATCAACACGTATCTTCTCACCAAATTTCATGTCGATAGCTCTAAAACTGACGAAGATATGAGGGCGCGGCATACAGACAGACAAACAGACAGACAGACAGACAGACATGACGAAACTATAAGGGTTTCTAGTAGACTACGAAACCCTAAAAACAGAAATAATAGTTGCTCGTTTTACAAACCAACGTGATTCGACAACTACCTAGATGGTTCTACATGTAACATGTATTTTTATAGCTACGTAGGTAATCTATTTAGGCATGTAGCGTATATCGACGCTACCGGAGGCAGACGGGTGTGAAATTAGAATGCTGTCGTCAGCTGCGCGCGAATGCAATATTAGTCCGATAGTGGGACTTGATTTTAGCTAGAAAAGTTTTGATATTATTCGACTAAGTTACTTAAGAATATTTCGTTAGGGACAAGGTTTTTACACACTTCTATAACTTTTTAGAACTTTTCTGCACGAGCGTTAGGTATAATTTAGGTATTTTTAATATCTCTAATTATACAACTAAATATAATATTTAAGTTTCATTTTTTGATTGAAACTGTCACACACACGTTTATATTTTATTTTGTATAAATTTTAGAATATTTAGGTACTTGCGAATATGGAAATTAAAACTTTACTTCTGATTTCATTGATACTGAATTCGAGTTTCTAAAATTCATAAAATAAACTTTTAGGCATTATATAAAGCTACCAATAAAAGATTAGAAATATGAGAACTCAGCTTGACTTAATTATTTAAGTTTTTTATCGCAGTAAGATTAATATTGAATTTAAGTGAGTAAGTCCGTAACCATTTCATAATACCAATAAACAAAACTATAATACAAAATTTTAGAATTTTTCGCCAAAAGCTTTACGAAATAATAAGCAATATTTAAAAAGGCGCGTAATTTTATATTTCGCGCGCTGGGAGCGCCGGCGGCGCGCCGTGCGAGCGAGCCGTGCCTCGCCCCCTGCGCACTACCCTACCCCGCCGCCCACCGCAAAACAAATTTGACTTGATTGTTTGTTTACGTGCTGCGCTGCAATTATTACGACTTATTACTTCATAATGAGTGATCAGTGTGTAATTTGTGGACTTTATTTAAATGGCTTATTCTCCTCGGTGATGGATCTGATGAGTGGCACAAGAAAACACACAGATGTGATCATGGTAAAAATATGTCGATTTTTTCTTAGGTAGTATAAACCATTATAGTATGAATATTGACAATATTTTAAATCTTGATGATAGTTTTCACTCTTGCTCTTCTGATGTTTATCTGAGTGCAGATAGTGATAGTGATAACTCCTATGTCTCTTCGCATGAACAGCTGAAGACAGTGTTTTCCAAATTTTCTAATAATTTTAATGTCGTCCATATTAACGCTCAAAGTATTCCTGCACACTATCCTGACTTTCTGGCGACATTCAGCAACACCTCCGTAGACGCAATTCTTATCTCAGAATCTTTCCTCAAACCTTCTCTTTCTTCAGCTCTTTTTTCACTTCCGGGGTATAAGCTCCTACGGAATGACCGCACAGGTAAAGCTTGCGGTGGGGTGGCTATGTATCTGAGAAAAGATATTGTACACAACATTATTAGTACATCGCCTAGTGCTTATTCTCGATCGGCTGAGCACTTATTCGTTGAGGTCACCTTGCACCATAAAAAGATCTTACTCGCTGTATATTATAGTCCTTCCTTAAAAATAGACTACTTTGCCTCCTTTGAAAACCTTTTAACTACGCACAGCCCCAACTATGATCATGTAATGGTGCTTGGAGACTTGAATACTTGCCTAATTAAAAATGACTATCGTACTCATAAATTGCAATCTCTCCTTTCTTCTCTTAATCTTCACATTCTTCCACTTACGGCCACACACCATTCTCCCAACTGTGTTCCTTCTCTCTTAGATCTTATTATTACTTCTTCTCCTGACCTTGTTGCCGTGCATGGTCAGTTCCCAGCAAATTTTTCACATCACGACCTTATCTATGTTTCTTATAAAATTAGACCCCCCTAGGCGTAAACCCAAATATCAATTCTTGCGTTCTTATAGGGGCATTGATTTGGAGGCTTTGAGGCATGATGCTAGCAGCATTGATTGGAAACCGGTCTTTGATAGCCAGGATATAGACGAGAAAGTCACGTTGCTTACCAGCGCTGTTCTTAGTCTATTTGATAAACACGCTCCGATTAAGAAGGTCAAAATTAAGAATGTCCCTGCACCATGGCTTACCCAGGAAATCAAAGACTTGATGGCTAGACGGGATCGCGCGAAAAATCGATTTCGAAGATGTCCAACAGACCAAAACTTAGCTCGTTACAAATTTCTGAGGAATAAATGCAGTCGTATGTATAGAGTTGCCAAAAGACGCCATATCCACAGCTTTATTGACGCTTGTGATCCCAATCAAGTTTGGAAATTTCTGAAAACGCTGGGCATTGGCAAATCCTCAACCTCTTCTGACATTCCTCTAAATTTGAATGACATTAACAAGCACTTTTCGCTCCCACCAGTTATTCTGGACAACATTGTCAAGGCTTTTACAATTTCTCATCTGTCCAACCAACCTTTACCACCGTACTCTTCCTTTAACTTCACTGCTGTCTCTGAGGAGGACGTAAAGAAACATATTCTTTCTATTTCTTCTACTGCTGTGGGCGACGACAACCTCTGCTCCCGAATGATCTTCCTAATCCTCCCTGAACTCCTGTCTATTCTTACGCACATTTTTAACTTTTCTTTGACATCGAGTTCATTTCCGTCTGCATGGAAACGTGCAAACATTATTCCTCTCCCTAAGACATCCAATCCATCTTCCTTTTCCCAATTTAGACCCATTTCCATTTTACCATTCCTCTCCAAAGTCCTAGAACATGTCGTCCACAGTCAGCTTGCCGATTACATCTCATCAAATCTTCTTCTATCTCCTTTTCAGTCTGGTTTTAGGCCAGGTCAAAGCACTGTAACGGCTCTAATAAAAGTCACTGATGATATCCGGTTTGCTATGGAAAATAAATCTTTGACAGTCCTTACTTTGCTTGACTTCAGTAGCGCTTTTAATTCTGTGGATTTTGACGTACTCTTAGCTGTTCTTCGTTCTCTTAATTTGTCCTCTTCAGTGATTGAGTGGTTTGATTCCTATCTCCGTGGTCGCTCGCAGAGGGTCCGTACCGATGAGGCTTCCTCTGATTGGTGTGGCCTGCATGCTGGCGTACCTCAGGGCGGTGTGCTCTCTCCACTTCTATTCACCATATTTATAAACACCGTGACTCCACGAATATCCTCTAATTTTCATATCTATGCAGACGACCTGCAATTATATCGTCACTTCACTGTGAATGACTTAAATAGCGCAATCGCTGATATGAACCGGGATCTGGACAATATACGTGACTGGGCTGAATGTTTTGGTCTGCTGGTCAATCCCAATAAATCCCAAGCTATGATCATCGGCAGTAGTTACATGTGCGGGCAACTGGATGACCACGTTATGCCGCCAGTAATCTACAATGGTACTCCTATTCCTTATACTAAAACTGCCAAAAACCTCGGAATCATGCTTGACTCTCACTTGTCGTGGGTAGCTCAAGTTAATAGTGTCAGCAGCAAAATGCATTATTCCTTTCATGCACTCAAACGCCTTCAAAACTTTCTGCCTCTGAAAACCAAGATTTCGTTAGCTCAAACTCTCCTCTTCCCAATCCTAGATTACGCCGATACATGTTATCTTGATGTCACAGAGGAGCTATTAAACAAGCTGGAGCGTATTCAGAATCTTTGCATTCGCTTTGTCTTTGGACTGCGCAAATATGACCATGTGTCTCACTTCCGTAAACAGCTCAAGTGGCTACCGATCCGACTTCGCAGGAATACTCACATTCTTTCTTCTCTCTTCAATGTTCTGCACAATCCTCGTGCTCCTATCTACCTTAGTGAACATTTCAGCTTCTCTCGTCCGCAGGACAAACCTTGTCGCTCCAACGTTCGGTCTCTTCTTACTATTCCTCTTCACCGCACTGATTTCTATTCTTATTCGTTCACTGTTCATGCGGCTAGGCTGTGGAATTCGCTACCACACACTGTACGAGGCAGTCCCTCTATCACTGTCTTTAAAAAAAGAGTGAAAGAGTATTATCTATCTCTAGATTGTTAATATTAGGTATATATTTATATATATTATACATATGTTCTATATTGTGTATATTCATTTATGTATGTTTATTATATATTAATTAGTTACGTATTATTTAGGATATATAATATATTACTGGTTCTTTTTGTTTGTTGTTTTAGTTATGCTGTTGTACACGTCTTCTCTGCCTTTCTTTGTAAATGTCTCACTTCCGTAGGTCGGCTGGAAGAAATTTCTACCTAGAAATAAGCTGTGCCTGTTGTGTCATATATCTGTTGTTTTTGTCTTTTGTTTAATTTTCTTGTGTGCAATAAATGGTAAAATAAATTGGTTATGTAGGCAAAGTTTCAAAATTAGCATTAATATTGTAGATAGATAATTCAAAAATATTTTTCAAACCTTCATTCTCTAAATTCCGTAGGCGGTGTCCACTCCACTTTTGGCTGTTAAACGCCTTAAAATTGCTACTGTTACAGTAAATTTGGCTTACATTTTGATAAATAGGTATAGATGAAAACTGAACGAAAGTATCATATTATGCCATCGTATATTTTATTAAAGCCATAGTTTAAAAAACAAGCTAACTTAAACAATGGTGTCCATTGTCCATATCAGTTCCGTAAGCACCACTTTAAAAGCATATCTCTATTCATCTATTAAACCTAGATATAATTTTATCCTGCCAGGACGTTACCTCATACTTATTTAAGAAGATTTATTGGTCAGATTTGCGTACTATTTACAGAAATAGGCTAACTAAGCGTAGACATTTCAGATCCGTATTTTTTTTTCCGATTTCATCATACCTACTAAGGCGATTTTCTACTGTTAGTGACACATTTAATTTTTTTGAACACTGGTATGTCATGTACCACTTTTTACTGAAATTAATCGTATGGAGCAATTCGCCTTATGCGTATTAAGTTTTTTTGCAAATTGAAAAAAATATGCCTTGGTCATCAGATCCATCACCTCAGATCCGTCATATTCCGTCATCCTTGCGGTGACGGATCTGATAAGGTGACGACGGAATAAAGAGAATCGATAAAAGTGGACAAAATTTGGTGTCCACAGTTGGCCACTTTTTATCCTAATACATACAAATCATAAAAGTGAAAGTAAATATTTTGATATGTTAGCACTGGAGAGTCCAATCCAGAGTGTCTGATATAGACCACCAGGAGGCCATCTTGACTATATCAGATACGTGAATGGTTCCATAACATAATTTTTTCAGCGTGGTGGGTAGCTTTTGCTGGCACATGGAGATCGAGGGTCTAGCGTACGTGATGTAGACCACCAGGAACTTGGCTAATTTATATGATAGGCTGGTGCTGCTGGTTGGTACATGCAAATCAAAGATCGTAATCTACATCAGCCTATTGTAGTCCACTGCTGGACGTAGGCCTCCCACAGGGAATGCCATAAAGCACGATCTCCCGTTTTTGCTATCCAGTCGTTACCAGCCGCCTTTTTTAAGTCTTCAGTCCATCTGGCCGGAGGGCGGCAACGCTACGCTTGCCGAGAACCCGCTTACTCTACCGTTCATCGCTCACTGCCACTACAGCTTGCTACACTTATGTCCGTCACTTTGGTCATTTGTGGATAGCCTCATTCCGGATTTTATCCAGAGATACCGAGCATAAGCCTTTCCATACCTCTTTGAGTGACATGTACCCTGTGGGCAAGTTTTACTATCAAGCTCCACGTCTCGGCTCCGTAAGTTTATCCGTCATGATGAAGTTGATTTCGTTCTTCGTCCTGCCGTCAGGGCTATTCCAGGTCCACTTCCGTTTTGAGCTTTTTCTGATAAAAGGTGTTCATACAGATCTCGACCTATTCATGGGGGTTTGCCCATAGTCACCGCGCTGGGCACGCAAATTGGTGACCGCAGTGTGTGTTTGTAGACTATGTTGTTAACACGGGAGGCGCTGCTGCCCACCCCCCGGAAGCTCTTTATCCTTATACCCACGGGCAGAATTGGGCGACAGCACACGGCAAAGATCGTAATGCGAAATTCAGATCCGTCACCCAAATAGTAGACATTTTATCAGATCCGTCACATAAAATAGTGGGCTTCAATTTTCTTTATAAATATCTTATTTAAATTCAAAACAGATTTGTAAATTTTCCTTATAACACGATAATGTATTTCCATGTTTATGAACATCTTGCCAATACTTGTAAACAAAGCCACATGAATCATTTTTGTTAGATCCATCATACAACCCAATTCCGTTCTCTAGATTCCGTCACAGCAAATAGTAGCCTTGTTATAACTTCGCATTTACTCGATAGAAAAGTGGGCCTCTCACATAATTTTATTTACATTCCTACAAAGAATGACTCCATGCCTTCAAAATAACAATAAAATCAATTTGAAAAATGATGACGGAATTGTCAGGAGAACGCGTTCCGAGGAGAATGAGCCAAATAGTGATATAGTAACTGTGAAAAGTCGAGGAATTGATCGGTTGTTATCTGCCAGTCAAGAAAGAAACGATGGGAAGGAGTACGCGTACGTTCCTATTTATTTAATTAATGTCGATTTAGAGGTATAGATAATCAAATGGCGCTACTAAAAATAATTGAACAAAAGTTCGCGATACCTACGTAGAATGTGTTGTTAAACGTTAAATAAATAGGTATAACTTTAATAGTTATTCAACAATTACAATATTATATAGGTATTACATCCGCGCCGCGATCCGATTTAATGCTTCTTCGTTTGACCGCGATCAGTGTGCGCCGGCGCGGCGCGCGCTTACGGATCGTCCGCGACAAATAGGCAGGCCTGGCGCACTCCGCTGCGTAGGTATAGATTTACAAGTACGTGCGGCGACACCCGCGGGGAGGTTAATCAGTGGGTTGCCGCATGCCGCTCGTTACGCACGCGCTCCCACGTTGCCGCTCTTAATTCTTTCTTTGTACTAAATTTACCTAAATTACGCAAAAATGAGAATAAGAAAATACTGCATTGCTTATAATTGCTTGAATAATTCT
Organism: Phthorimaea operculella; assembly: GCA_024500475.1. Lineage (NCBI taxonomy): Eukaryota > Metazoa > Arthropoda > Insecta > Lepidoptera > Gelechiidae > Phthorimaea > Phthorimaea operculella. The sequence goes on from JANFCV010000254.1 coordinate 41,833, forward strand.
AGTGATAAAACCCTCAAGTTCCACAAGTTACCGCGTGACATCGAAAGATAAGAAAATAGGTAATTATCTTATCTTATCTATCTTATCTAGGTACCTACTACCCTACTACTACAACGACCTGGATGAACCCTGATGTCAGAGTTTTTGAACCTATCTGCCTTCCTCCTTTCTTTCGAAATTCGAAAGTGACATCCCCACTGAGCGCGCTGACTGTGACCTTCAGGACGCGCCAGCGGCAGAAGAACTTTCGCGCGCAGCCATTCGGCTCATTTTTGCTTGCGCGCGCGATGAGTAGGCTAATATAAAAGTAGGTATCCAAAGCCGGCGCGAAGGAAATTGTACTTTATAATCGCGCGTAAAGATTTATATTTGTTGAATCGCTATGGCGGAGTGCGTCTTCTGTACCTGTACTATTATGTATTCTGTGAAATAGGTATAAATTCACGCCGCGCCGTGCTTCGGTCGGCCATATAGTTAAATCCGTATGTTGCCATGGAGATAAACTTCTAATATTTTGTATGTTTGTTAATTACATGATTCTGGTAGAGTAATATTAACTATAAACACTCGAATTCAATATAAGCCCTAATAAGAAAAAATAAGTTTGACGTTATAAAAGCTTTAATCCTAGACTTCTAAACTTTTATGAACGAATTTAGTAAAAGCTAAAAGAAAATTTTACCATTATGAGACTAACTCTAATTTAATATTGGCGAAATTATAAGCATTTTTCCGTTTAGGTATGTAGCAAGTACATTAAACTTCTAAAAATTTCATAACTTTAAGACATCGATCTTTCATTCTAGATGTAACTTTTTCTTCCACTGAATTTTATAATAACTGTTTATTTTGCTAAATATGTAAATACCTAAACAGTACCTAAAGCAAGTATGTATAATTTCTAATTTTTCAAAGAATAGTCTTATAAACATGTTAGTTATAGGGTTTAAAAAAATTGCGAACTTTAATAATATTATAACACAATTACTTTCCGCTACTGAACTATATAAACTCATCACTCACTCCACTTTTTCCTTATTTTGGGCAATATTTTGCAAACAATAGAGTAGTTTTAAATAGTGTCAAGGTTAGCAGGAACATTTGAATGCCGTAATCGTCATTTTCGTCGTAAATTGTATCGTGTTGCTTTGGCAGTGATTGGTTTGTCAATTCTTTAATTTGTAGAGCATAATGTAATATCTTCTGGGCAGAAGTGGACTGAAAGTTATCTGTATAGTTATAATATTTTCCTTTCATAATTAAATTTTTTAATTTTTTTTCTTTCATTGTTTTCTTATTTATTTAAAGCGTTTTGTATGTGTCTGAATTCTTCTTTCTTGCATAAAGGTCCTTAAAGACAGAGCTTGACGCGACGTGGTGAGCCGTCTGACTGGTTTGTATGGGTGTGTGTATATGGGGATGTCAGAAAGACCGGGTGGCGCGCATTTCATACTATGAACGAAGCTGTCACGTTGACGGCGAACTACGACGTTGCCACGCTTAGTCTTTATTTGACCTTTAACCTAAATGTCTTCTCCTGCGCAGGTGATCCACAATGTTGCCGCGTTGGCTGCTGGTATGCTGTGTGGTGCTGCTAGCACGACCAGCACATCCGCAGGGCGCGCAGCAATGCCCCCCGCCGAACACCATAACACCTTGTAGCTGTACCGTGAAGAAGAACGGCCTGGACATCCTGTGCGAGTTTACTGAGCAGCAGCATATACAAAAGGTAAGTCTGGGTGTTGATCCAGAGAGGCAAATAGCAATGCCCCCCGCCGAACACCATAACACCTTGCAGCTGTACCGTGAAGAAGAACGGCCTGGACATCCTGTGCGAGTTTACTGAGCAGCAGCACATACAGAAGGTATGACTGGGTGTGGGTGGACTAAGACAGGTGTGGCTGAGAAAGTCATAAAGCCTCGGCATAAAGCACTCCCCATGATGTCATCACGGTCTGCAGCTGTGCCGTGAAGAAGACCGGTCTAAACAATTTGTCCGAGTTTACTAGGCAGACCAGCCTGGACATCCTGTGAGAGTTTACTGAGCAGCAGCACATACAGAAGGTAAGACTGGGTGTTGACCCAAAGAGGCATAGGTCTATGCCCCCCGCCGAACACCATAACACCTTGCAGCTGTACCGTGAAGAAGAACGGCCTGGACATCCTGTGCGAGTTCACTGAGCAGCAGCACATACAGAAGGTGAGAAAGGGTGTTGTAGAGAGGAATAGAGCAATGCCCCCCGCCGAACACCATAACACCTTGCAGCTGTACCGTGAAGAAGAACGGCCTGGACATCCTGTGCGAGTTCACTGAGCAGCAGCACATACAGAAGGTGAGACTGTAGACTCAGATAGGTATGGAGCAATGCCCTAGCCGAACACCATAACACCTTGCAGCTGTACCGTGAAGAAGAACGGCCTGGACATCCTGTGCGAGTTCACTGAGCAGCAGCACATACAGAAGGTGAGAAAGGGTGTTGTAGAGAGGAATAGAGCAATGCCCCCCGCCGAACACCATAACACCTTGCAGCTGTACCGTGAAGAAGAACGGCCTGGACATCCTGTGCGAGTTCACTGAGCAGCAGCACATACAGAAGGTAAGCTTGTGAACTCAGATAGGTATGGAGCAATGCCCCCCGCCGAACACCATAACACCTTGCAGCTGTACCGTGAAGAAGAACGGCCTGGACATCCTGTGCGAGTTCACTGAGCAGCAGCACATACAGAAGGTGAGAAAGGGTGTTGCAGAGAGGAATAGAGCAATGCCCCCCGCCGAACACCATAACACCTTGCAGCTGTACCGTGAAGAAGAACGGCCTGGACATCCTGTGCGAGTTCACTGAGCAGCAGCACATACAGAAGGTAAGACTGTAGACTCAGATAGGTATGGAGCTATGCTCCCTAGACTCCATCAGTGAGTTATTCACTGAGCAGTGGCACATACAGAAGGTGAGACTGGGTGTTGACCCAGAAAGGCATAGAGCTATGCCTTTCACCAAACACCATAATACCATGCAGCTGTACCGTGAAGAAGAATGGCCTGGACATCCTGTGCGAGTTCACTGAGCAGCAGCACATACAGAAGGTGAGACTGGGTGTGGAGAGAGAGAGGTGTGGTTCAGAAAGTCATAGAGAACTGTCTCCTCGACGTCATCGTGCTCTAAACAGCTGTGCCGTGAAAAAGACCGGTCTAGACCATTTGTCCGAGTTTACAGAGCAAGAACAAATAGAAGGTGAGACTGGGTGTTGACCCAGAGAGGCATAGAGCAATGCCCTTCGCCAAACACCACAGCACCTTGCAGCTGTACCGTGAAGAAGAACGGCCTGGACATCCTGTGCGAGTTCACTGAGCAGCAGCACATACAGAAGGTAAGTCTGTACACTCAAATAGGCATGGAGCAATGCTCCCTAGACGCCATCAGAGAGTTATTTACTGAGCAGCAGCACATAAAGAAGGTAGGACTAGGTGTTGACCCAGAGAGGCATAGCGCAATGTGCCAATGTCCTACACCGAACTCCATAACACCTTGCAGCTGTACCGTGAAGAAGAACGGACTGGACATCCTGAGCAAGATAGTCACTGAGCAGCAGCACATGCAGAAGGTAAGAAGACTGGGTGTAGACTCAGATAGGTATGGAGCAATGCTTCCTGGACGCCATCAGTGAGTTATTCACTGAGCGTCAGCATATACAGAAGGTAAGACTGGGTGTTGACGCATAGAGCAATGCCCCCCGCCGAGCAGCTTAACACCTTGCAGCTGTACCGTGAAGAAGAACGGCCTGGACATCCTGTGCGAGTTCACTGAGCAGCAGCACATTCAGAAGGTGAGACTGTAGACTCAGATAGGTATGGAGCAATGCCCCCCGCCGAACACCATAACACCTTGCAGCTGTACCGTGAAGAAGAACGGCCTGGACATCCTGTGCGAGTTCACTGAGCAGCAGCACATACAGAAGGTGAGACTGGGTGTGGAGAGAGGTGTGGCTCAGAAAGTCATAGAGCACCGCCGCTCAACGCCATCGTGCTCGGCAGCTGTGCCGTGAAGAAGACCGGTTCTACTACATTTGTCCGAGTTTACAGCAGCACAAAGAATATGAGACTGTATTCTCAGATATGTATGGAGCTGCAGTGCTCCTTAGACGCCTTTAGTGAGCTATTTACTGAGCAGCAGCACATACAGAAGGTAAGACTGGGTGTTGACCCAGAGAGGCATAGAGCAATGCCCCCCGCCGAACACCATAACACCTTGCAGCTGTACCGTGAAGAAGAACGGCCTGGACATCCTGTGCGAGTTCACTGAGCAGCAGCACATACAGAAGGTAAGACTAGATGTTAACTAAGAGAGGCATAGAGCTATGTCCTCCGCCGAACACCATAACACCTTGCAGCTGTACCGTAAAGAAGAACGGCCTGGACATCCTGTGCGAGTTCACTGAGCAGCAGCACATACAGAAGGTGAGACTCTGAAAGGCAATGCCCCCAAAGGTGGAGCAATGCGCCTGCGACTGAACTGACAGACTGCCCTGCAGCTGAACGTTGATGAAGACCGGCCGGAACACCCTGAGCGAGTTAATCACTGTGCAGCAGCATACAGAAGGTGAAAATCAGAAAAGCGTAGAGTAATGCCCCCTAGACCCCTCACACCTTGCAGCTGTACCCTGAAGAAGAACGGCCTGGACATCCTGTGCGAGTTCACTGAGCAGCAGTACATACAAAAGGTGAACCTGAGCATTGACCCAGAGAGGCATAAAGCTATGCTGTACCGTGAAGAAAAACGGCCTGAACATCTAAGTTCAATGAGCAAGCAGCACATACGAGACCACGGCACAGAAGGTGATACATTTGTGTCATATTCGCATAGGACTTTGCCACAGACGAGCCTACCTAGGTATAAAAAATGGCGCCACAGAGGAGAGGATATTATTAGGTACCACAAAATTAACGGCCCTGATGAGCACTATTTTAGTATTATAGTTAACAGAAAAACGTTTTCCCTTGGGTAATGACTGAGTAACACTACTGAAACCAAGATAAAACAGAGAAAAGCAGCAACCAAACAATCAAGGGCAGTCTTGAGTCCCAGTATGATTAAGATCTAGAGCTCAGCTTTATCACCTACCTAGTCCTGACACATATTACATCTAAGCTGACGTGAAAATCGTGAAAGCTACACTCGCTAAATTATGGAGAAGTACGAATAGCTGCTGCGAGGTAATAATTTTGTAGAACTTACAACAACATAGGAATATAGAACATTTGGGAAATTGTACCATTTGAGACATTGTATGGCATATTAAAACAAACACAAAATTATACTTAGACAACAATAATTTATTAAAAGCGCTGTCTCTAAATAAAAAGCTAAAATAAACTTTCATCATAAATTAGGCATGCCGTAAAAACACAAAGTCTTTGGAAGAATGTTTATAACTCTTCAACTTCGGCTTCTAGTATATAAGTACGCGTACATTATCATAATATTGTATAGCCAGACGCAAAATTGATTCTTTGAAGACAGAAGTATATTAAGTAGAAAAATATAACAACTTTACCCAATATTGCTAATTTGTTATAAAAAATATTGCTGAACTGGACTTTAGCTCAATAAAATTCTGTTGTGTAGTAACCATTGTTGTATATTTTTTGCAGGCCATGAATACCCTCCGTTCCAAGCCAATGATCATCTTCTATCTGAAGCTGCGGCACAACCAACTGGCCAAACTGCCTTCCTATATCTTCCTGGGGTTGGACATCCGCCACCTAACCGTCCACAACAGCAGTTTGGCCGTCATTGAAGATTCCTCGCTCAGCTCCATAGGTAAGAATACATTGTATAGGTTTATTTCAAAACATGTAAATGTCAAAATACATTAAAAAACAATAGGTATAGGTTGATGATCATCTTCTTGAAGCGACACATCCACTGGCCAAGTTGTCTTCCTACGTATTCCTAGGCTAGCTAGAAACACATCATGTAACCGATCATAACAAGCGGTTAGCCGTTCCTAAGAACTTGCTCTTATAATACTGAATTTCTACGCTATGCAAACAGAATGAACGAAACTGGGATGAAGGATAAAATATACCTTTTTACTTTTTCGTGACTTTTTATAGGCTTGATATTTCTAGCATTAATGAAAAGAAAACTTTCCCTCGAGTCTGTTGACTTAATTCTCTTAGGGTTTCCTGCAAATCCAAATACGGGTAGGAGTAGGTACAGCACGTGTTGGTATAGTAGGCACATCCGCAATAGATCGAAACTTAGAAATTTACTCAGGTTTAATAATGACTTTAACGGGTCTTATCGCGATAGTTTTTTAGGTAAATAAGCGATTTACCTGGAAACTCGACGTTTCGACTGGGTTTCACCAGTCGTGGTCGCGAGCAGACTGAAGTAGCAGCGAGTTGTCATCAGGGCGGTGGGCAACTAGATTTTCTGCTACCCACATATTGTCTTAATAATTTAAATTGTTTGTAAACATTACACATTAGGCCGGCACACAACACTCACAATGTCCGACGATCGGTCCGATGGTGAATCGCGCGTTTTTATTTTGTCTATTACCGGACTCCATGTTGTAGACAATTTAAATCCGTCCTCCGATTGAAATTATTGGGGTTCTTTTTGATTTCTATTGCCTCCTCACCACTCTGGAGTAATAGTGACGTTCCACAGACAGGACTTTTGGGGCATGAAGCTCGATCCAATGGTTGGCACCAGATGACAATAGGTGTTCCGCGATTGCCGATTTATGCGTCTGTCGGTTTTCACAGCTGCGATATGCTCCTTGACCCGTTCACTGATACTGCGCTTGGTTTGGCCAATGTAAGACTTACCACAGCTGCATTGTACCTTATATACACCTGCATTTTGAAAAGGTATAACATCCTTCGGTGTGCGTAAACAGTAAGATATTTTGGACAATGGAGTGAAGACAGTTTTAATCAAACCCTTACTCAACACTGTCCCAATTTTATCTGTTACCCCTTTACATAAGGTAAATACGCTGGCTGTCTGTTCACCTCAGGCTGCTTCGCTTTCTTGTTTTTTATGCGACGTTGAACTCCCGTGTAGCCGTTCTGAACCAGTACTTTATGAACATGGTTCAATTCGTCGTTCAGATGTTCTGCGTCACACAAGTCATAAGCCCTTTTCGTCAGTGTCGACACTACAGACTGCAGGTGACGCGGATGGTGATGAGAGGTCGCGTGTAGGTATCTATCTGTGTGTGTTGGCTTTCTGTATACAGCATGTGCGAGGGACCCATCTGATCTCACCATTACCTTGACATCTAAGAAGGCCAAAGTCCTGTCTCGTTCAACCTCACAGGTGAATTTAACTTTTGGGTGGATGGAGTTCAGGTAGTCAACATACTGCTTTACCGTGTCCATGTCTCCTTTGATGATGCTAAAGACGTCGTCAACATATCTCTTCCAGAGCTTGATAGTTGAGGGACCGGCACTTAACGCCAACTCCTCAAAGTACTCCATCCAGATGTTGGCAATAACCGGTGCCACAGGGCTACCCATTGCCACTCCATCGATCTGTAGGTAATACTGCTCACGGTAAAGGAAATAGTTACCCTCAAGACATTTCTCCAGTAAAGTGATGTATCTTTTGGATATACCGTTAGCTGTAAGTCTGCCTTCGATTACCCTCAGACATTCTCTGATTGGGACGTTGGTGAAGAGCGATTCGACGTCAAAGCTCACCAGTATTTCATCTGACTCCAGCCTAAGGTCGTTAATTATGTCAATAAAATGACGAGAATCCTTCACAAAAGATGAAGTTTGGCCGACCAAGGTTTGACAGACGCATAAATCGGCAATCGCGGAACACCTATTGTCATCTGGTGCCAACCATTGGATCGAGCTTCATGCCCCAAAAGTCCTCTCTGTGGAACGTCACTATTACTCCAGAGTGGTGAGGGAGGCAATAGAAATCAAAAAGAACCCCAATAATTTCAATCGGGAGGACGGATTTAAATTGTCTACAACATGGAGTCCGGTAATAGACAAAATAAAAACGCGCGATTCACCATCGGACCGATCGTCGGACATTGTGAGTGTTGTGTGCCGGCCTAATGTGTAATGTTTACAAACAATTTAAATTATTAAGACAATATGTGGGTAGCAGAAAATCTAGTTGCCCACCGCCCTGATGACAACTCGCTGCTACTTCAGTCTGCTCGCGACCACGACTGGTGAAACCCAGTCGAAACGTCGAGTTTCCAGGTAAATCGCTTATTTACCTAAAAAACTATCGCGATAAGACCCGTTAAAGTCATTATTATGTGTGAAAGTAATCGCGAGTGCTTTAAAAGTTATATTTACTCAGGTTGTATTCCCTAGTGGTAACGCAAGTTTGTCAGAACTGCTGGTTGTCTGCTTAGATATACATATTCTACTGCCCTGCATAGTTACCCTTCCTTAATAGTTTTGAGATCTTCGATGATCGAATATTCGAACTTCAGAATCATCGTGGATGCTTCAATAGGATTTAAAATATTGGAGCCGAATTTTGTTCGATCTGTCAATTTTATTTTAAGCAACCGCAAAGTTATATTTTTATCTAGCAGCTCCATTTACCCGACAAATTGACAACGAGATCTGGGCCACTGTACGAGTATATATTTAATGGAAAATGTATTTTACATTGAACTTATGCGACTTTTGAGAGCCTTCCTCCATTGATATTTGGATCGCTTCGGATTAACACTGTCTGAAACTTGCGGGCACCTTATTAGAATAATGTAGGCCTTAAATCAAAGATTACTTTGGTTATTGTAGAATCTAACTCCATCAGATTTTTTATAGAAAGAAAAAAAAATATATGACATGGATTGTTTAATTATAATTAGTCTACTGGATCCCACTGCTGGGCAAAGGCCTCCCCGCGGTCTGTCGCTTCTTTAGGTCTGAGGCCAATTCGGTCCACACCTTGTCATAGAAATCATTTCGTACTGTTCTGGATAATGATCAGATATGCGAAGGGCACAGAACGTTTTAGTTTTAAAGGTTCTCAACGAATTTCGATGAAGATTTGATAAAGTTTCAATATAAGATATTTCTCGGCATATTCATCTTATAACTTCCTTTCTCACAGGTAACAAACTAACGCAACTGGACGTGTCGCAGAACAGCTTGGCGACCATCCCCACCTCCTCGTTCACCCACCTCAACCATCTGCTCATACTCAACATGAACCACAATAAGGTAATCAATAAAAAAATATTTAAAGTAAAATAAAACTGTAGAGTCCAGTTGGCTATCTGTCGAACGAAGTTTAGTGGTTGAAAAGATCTCCTAGTGCAGAAAACTACACAAATAGTAAGATTAGTAAGACTTGAGGAATTGGAATGGGAATTGACAAAAGATTGTCCGGAAAGGACTGGGAGGATATTTCCATTGTCTAGAAAAAGAAAACATATAAATAAGATATAAATAAACAAAATCAATCAAATATCCCACCCCGGATCGTACCCGGTTCAAAAGTGCCCATGACACTTGCTGCATTTCCTCGCTGAATGGAGAGTGAAACACGTTGAACCAGATACGATCCGGACATCTAGAAAATCAAGAAAAGATCTAGTTAATCTTTTCGAATCATATAAAACTACTTCCTATATATTTACAATTGGCAGAAATGATGTTCAGATTTTGCAGTATGTAAGCACAAATACAAACTTCTAAAACGGAAATAGATTAAGTGTTTTATTTCAAGTTCCACAAACTATCTTTCATGTTGGACATGTTAGAAATTGTTTCGACATTCCAATCGCCGCCGTAAATATCGTGTTCTTTATAAAGCTCTACAAAGGAGAATCTCACACCTAACGTTCTTTGCGCATTTTCAGCGCATCCCTAACGCATGCATATGACATTCAGATGCAAGGAAATGTCGTATTTTCCACAAAAACTATCGTAGAGTGCAAGAGTAACATTAAAACTTGCTTTGACATCTGTCTATGTTACACTTATTATTAAGTAGATCCAAAATAACTGTCTCCTTTGCACATACAAAAGTCACGTGTGGAATTCTCCTAAAGCTCTAGCCGCTACAAGGTAACACGAATAAGAATATCCATTTTGCTTCAGGTGACAGCAGTACACAACCGAGCTTTTATGGGCTTGGACACTTTGGAGATCCTCACCTTGTACGAGAACAGGATATCTGTCATCGACGCAGAAGCTTTCAAGGGGCTGGAAAAGTAAGTTGTTTTTGTAAGATTTCTAAGATTAAAATATATTAGTTTATGAAGAGCTACTGGAGTCTAGAAACTAACAGTTAAGTACCTACTGGCATTTTCGCACATTTTGGTGCCTGATTTTGGCGTAAAGTTTATGCACAAAACTTAATTTGATATAAGTATTTGATTTGATTTTAGACGTTAGCCTTAGAATAGAACATACTCATTAAACACAAACTTACTGAAGGTACAAGGTTACACGTAGGTTTCTTGATATCCCTTTCAGAGACTGTACCTACATTCCCAAAATTCATAAACAAGGCGCCCTATACAAGACCGTAGAAGCAGAAAGCAAAATAAGTTAAAACCTTTATGTCCTCGTAGGGATTCGCGCGACTTAGAACGGATTTTCTTCTCTCTCGACATAGTGACTTTATCTACGCCAAAGGCTGGGTTTTATTTCTCCGCGAAGGATTTCATGCGGTTAATGTATTTTTTGTTTATGAGTTGGGATAAGCTTGGTATTGCGAGTATATTGTTTTAAATTACGGAATGTGAAAAATGTCATACAAACAATCAATGAAAAATAAAGTATGGCGCTGCGTAGAGTGCATTTTGTATATTGTGAGTATTAATAAAGCGAAAATCTTGGATGTCAAATGTCTTTTTAAAATCCACTGGTTTACTTTGCTTCAATTTCTTTAATTTGCTTCAATTAAAGAAATAGCCAATACGATCATTATTTTACAGAATAAATTTTACAGAAGAAGTAAAATGATACACAAGAATATGATATGATGATATGATAATCCTAATTAACCAGAAAATTGATCCTTGTAATGGTCTAGTTAAGTAATTTATAATAACTTCTGAAATGAAATACTTGAACAAAATGAGTTTATTGTTTAGGTATCGCAGCTTACTGCCAACTTTGTTAAATAAGTAAACAAGGTTCCAGTATTATTTAATTAAGTACAAGTTTTTAAAGTGAGTGTTTTACTCACAAAACTAATCAACTTTTATTACAAACTTTTCTCCAAATTATGAAAAACATAATTAGCTCTCCCATACAAATTGTTGAAAAAGTGTGTCACTTAATATGAGCAATATATTTGTTTTCATATTTCGAAATAAAGTTTCTAACAAAAGTTGTTCATTTTTGCAAATAGAAACACGCTCTTGAAATAATTTGTACTTCTTCTTCATCTTCATAAATGTAACCTTATATATCCGCTAACAGTTTTTGTGTGTAATTTGTATATGTTTAATTTGTTTTGACTTGGTCGTTATTTTCTATTTCACACAATACAATTTTAATGTAGAATTCTTTAGAAACCCTAGTTTGAAATTATAAACAAGTTGAAATTGAAACAAATAACGTTTAAAACTTGTGGACGAGTTAAAGTTTACCTACAATGTTACGCGGCGTGGACTGACCCCAAGCCCCGAGGCGTTACCACTATTTGTATATTTAATCCATTTCAGGCGAGCCGCGTTCTTTAATATAGATTCAAAGTGCGGCTGTTTAAATAGGCGGTATTTGATAGCTGTCAAGCTTAACTAAAGGATACGTCAACAAAGAACAACATCGACTTCATTATTATTATTTTAACCGCTGTCGAATATGACCTAAACGCAATCGCATGGTTGTACAGTCACAAATTAGAGAAACGGCCCGCGGCGCGCCTAACGTACTGTTGCTTATTTACCTCTATAAATTATACACGTAAAATTTTTGGGTATGATTAGCTACACGATGTTAAGCTGCTATGCTGGTATGCTGAGAGGTAGTTATAAAAATTAAACTGCCCAAGATTTTATTTTACCATAACAAACTTGAACAATTAAAAATTCAGTACAAACGAATTACGCTGCACAGTTCACAACTGCCGTGAATCATTTCACACGACTCTTTTGTGTAAGCACAAACAAAAACATTGCTTTGTTAGGGGAAAAGGCAAATGAGCGGCCGCGACTTTTCCAGCCGCGAAGCGTCGGAAATTATTGTTAGCTGACAGGGTAGCTCTAATATGCCCCTAACGCGAGGAAGTACCTGTATATGCTGGTAAAAGTTGTAAAGATTTGTATGAATTTGACATCACGTCACTAACCCAACAAGTTACTTACAATGACTGTAACTTGTTTTGTGTGCCTAATACATAAATAAAATAAAATAAAATAAAGTAGGGAAAGCGTCAACGCCACGTTTGTTTGACAAATATTTGAGATCAGTTTTATCCGATCTCTTTGTCAATTTAAAAATACATATTACTCTGCGTCTTTCAATATTTTCAATATTTTTTTCTAGAGATGTCTACTCTCCTAATTCACGGAGACAATTCGATCATAAATGTTTTAGATCGATTATTTTTCCATTATATTGGAGCAAATCGGAACTACCTACTGAAAGTTGAGAGAATAAATTACAAGAATTCGTGTTCACATGAACTTGTTATGTGATTTTACCTTTGCGCAGCCTATACAGAATTTTCAGAACTTTTCCAGTAATAGAAAAATTATAAACAGTAGTTTATAATAATAAGGGTGTATTGTAAATTCAAAGTACCGTTCGACCTGCTGCATCTGCATTGCTATCGCTAAGGGATCAATCACACCTGTGAACAGTTTGTATCGTTTGAATACAACATCAAATATTTCTCCTTTGAAGTATCATCGTGTGGTCATGAAGTAAAAGCGTCTCGAATTTTCGATTACTACAATTCAAACTTCAGAACGTTGGAAATGTGCTTCTACTTTCTAATTCTGCGTATTTTTACAGGAAAATCGAGTGGTTTAATCGTATTTCTTTTAATTGGACTTTTTTGTGTGTTTTATTTAGGAAACTTAAGCGGCTAAATCTTGGCGGGAATGAACTGACCGCGGTGCCGCAAAAAGCGCTTGCTCTGCTGGAAAACCTCAAGAAACTCGAGATGCAGGAGAACCGGATCACATCCATTAGTGAAGGCGATTTTGCAGGTAAGTTTTAATGATTACCTTTTTGAAGTGCTGTTTTTGAATTTCAACATGTAGAGTATTAGAAGAGAAATATTCAGGTGCAGATCTTTAGATCTGAAGCAAATATTACCTACTTACAACTTTGGCGTAAAGTTAAATAAAATTATAATAATATTGAAAAGAATATTATAACAAAATCCACTCGCCGTGAAACTGATAGCTTAGAAAAGCTTATGATTACGGGCAAAGTAGAGGGAAAACGATCACGCGGGTGGTCTCCAACACGCTGGTCAGATCAAATAAAGAATCTTACGGGCCTGTCTATCAACACAGCCTTAAAACATGCCGAAGACAGAGACACATGGAGGAATATTATAAAGAACCTGAAAGAAGGGAATCTATGCAGACACGACCTTTAGTAATGAAGAAACGACTTAGAAGAAGAACAAAATCCACTACTCAACCTTCAGTTTTATTCAGTTTAGGGTCCTCATCCTATGCTTAAACTCAAATTCGTCACTGTATCTGAAATGTACAAGTTTGCAATCGGTGATGTTGCGTTTACGTATTCCGTACAAATGCCGTGTGATGCTAGCTTAGAATAAAATACCATCACCCTAATTCTACCTGTGGGTGTCGTAAAAAGCGACTAAGGTTTTATTACCCAGGGAATGGGCAGCAGCGTTCTCTGTTAATAAAACATCTTGCACTGCGCTTGCCAATCCATCTACCAAGCGTGGTGAGTATGGCAATACCCCCTGAGAGGTGGAGGCCCATGTCCAGCTGTGGACTGTTGTGGCTGTACCTAAAAGATACCGTTCAATATGCATAAAAGCAGTTGAAGTGAAAGAAGCTATAATGGTTGATGTTTTGTACCACGCAGGTCTCAGAAACTTGGACTCCCTAGGCCTGGCCCACAACCAGCTGAAGGAAATACCAGCGCAGGTGTTTTCTCATCTCAACTTCCTCAACTCTCTGGAGCTGGAGGGCAACCAGATCGCCAGGATCGATGAGAGAGCCTTCTCCGGACTGGAAGGTATTTCTGTCTATTCATTTCATGTAAAGAAAAATGTGACGGTGTGGTGTGCCGTGTAGTGCTGGGTTAGAATAGTCCATAGCTATACCTTTCCCGTCACTCCGTAGGTGTCGTAACAAGCGACTGAGGGATTTCAGAGTTAATGCGTATTGTAATTATGGCGACAGGTTGACAACCTGTTTCTATGGTAATACACAGTCTTCTTATCAAACTTCTATCAGACGAGGTGTAAATGGCCGTTTTTTAACAGCCGTTTACGATCTGCCTATCCCGCAAAGAATATAGGCGCGTATGTTATAATTATAAATTACTTTCAGACCAGATACAGTTCTGTCTCATCATTATCATCATCATAATCGGCCTAGGTACTGTTATAAACTGCTGTAAACAGACACCATTTATTTCGATTTGTTACGACAAAAACAGGGTTTTCAAAGCATTCCCAGCAAGTTTAGTCACTCTTGATAGGACTATCATAGCACTTACAGCATAGATCACTTGCGAAAACGATGGTTTTCTTTCAGAAAATCTACAATACCTGCGTCTCGGAGACAACCGTCTACACGACATCCCATCAGAAGCATTGCGTCCGCTACATCGTCTGCGTCATCTCGACCTTCGCTCTAATAACATCACATACATCAGCGAAGATGCATTCACTGGTTACGGGGATTCTATCACCTTCCTCAACCTTCAAAAGAACATGTAAGTAGTTATCATCATCATCTTCTTCTTCCTTTTCCTTTTCATTATTACCTTCTTCTTCTTCCTTTCATTTATCATCATTCTGATTATCATCAACCGTTCAAAATATTTTGTCTGCTACATCGTCAGCGTCATCTCGATCTTCGCTCTAATAACATCACATATATCTGATTAGCGAAGATGCATTCACTGGTTACGGGGATTCTATCACCTTCCTCAACCTTCAAAAGAACATGTAAGTAGTTATCATCATCTTCTTTTTCCTTTTTCTTATCATCATCAAAATCATCCATCAGAAAGATTTCGTCTACTACAACGTCTGCGTCATTTCGATATTCTTCTAATAACATCACATACATCAGCGAAGATGCATTCACTGGTTACGGGGATTCTATCACCTTCCTTAACCTTCAAAAGAACATGTAAGTAGTTATCATCGTCATCTTCTTCCTTTTCTTTTTCATTATTATCTTCTTCTTCTTCCTTTCATTTATCATCATTATGATCATCATCAACCGTTCAAAATTTTTCGTCTGCTACATCGTCAGCGTCATCTCGACCTTCGCTCTAATAACATCACATACATCAGCGAAGATGCATTCACAGGTTACGGGAATTCTATCACCTTCCTTAAAAGAACATGTAAGTAGTTATCATCATATTCTTCTTCTTTTTCCTTTTCTTCATTATCATCATCCGTCAGAAATATTTTGTCCGCTTCATCGTCTCCGTCATCTCAACCTTCGCTCCAAAACATATAGATACGGGGACTCAATCGCCTTCCTCAACCTGCAAAAAATTATGTAAAGTCCTAATCATCGTCGTTTGTTTAAGTCTTTTGCGCTTTGTACACATTATTGTGTTTGAATTTCGAGTCTACGTGCGGAATGGTTACTTAGTAGGTAAACATACAGATAAGCGGTAGGGACGTAGACCGGAAATTCAAACGTCATCATCACCAAGTACTTATAGCGTCCGATATAATCATCTTGCATCATCTTCAATATAGTTACACGTCTTTTACTCGTTACCATTCCATGCCGCAAATTCGTCCTAAATAATATTATGTTCGTATTCTGAAATACGTCAATACTACGTGATTTCTGGTACGTGATCAACATAACAGAGGTTGTTCGCACGCAATATGTCTTTGTGTGATTTGTAGAGCCGTGAATCGCATTTCATATTCTTTTTTGACGCACGAAAACCTAACTACGTACGTACTTACGTAGTCGCAGATTGTCAGATAGTTCAAAAGTGTCATCAAAAGGTATTTTTAACATGTATGTAGATGCCTCTTTGGACCCTTTTGTTCCTCCAAGGCTCCATGCGTTATTGGCATTAAGAAAACACTTGTTAGTTACAAAAGAGCTGCTCCAGCCCAATTGGTAAGAGGCATCACTAGGTACTGATCCGAAAGATGCAGGTTCGAGTCCTGCCTGCAGTGGAAAATTATGCAAGATTTCTAAAACTAGTCATATCTTATTCTATGTTAAGCTCCACCACTGAACTAAACACAGGGGGGTTACGTACGACCCTTATTCCCCTGACGCCTTGACAAGTGAAATGCGTTCCGTGGCACGGCGGTTGCACACTAGCACGTAACGCGCTTAATGCCACATCAACGTCACGGTGTAAAATGCAATATTAACGCTACAGCTCGATAGGCGAACCACTATAACCAGAACCCTTGGCTCATTTGACGTCAGATATGTAAAAGTCCACGCAGCATTGGTCAAGCTTATCATGGCTCCCTGAACATTTGCACCGAGTAGGTAGTTATCTTTAAAGAAAAATCTTGAAGCGCGAAATAATAACCGATTCCCGGAATATCTACTTACCTAACCGATGTTGATATTAAAAACGCAATTAAATATTAAATTACAGTTCCGAATTGTGATGGTTGTCAAAAGAACAATTTTATTGTTCCGTAATTAAATTCCAAAGGTTGATTTCAGAATAATATCTGAATTTCTGATTAAATCAGCGTGGGGTGCGAGGGGTTTTTAATAAGGTTCTTTCAATTCCATGTTACTTGAAGTTTATGATTCATATTTTCTCTCATCTTCGGGAGGAACCACGAGTTTTGGTGTTTGATTAATTTTCAGCGGTTCTCTTATTTATAAGTCTCTTGAGATTCCCACTTTAACTCTACCTTGTGTTTTCACTTAATTACTTAGATTGAAGTATCAGGGTCAACATCAATCTAGGGTCTATAGACATAATTTTACATTTGTTAAAACTGAAAGTACGAAAGTTATTTATTTAGTATCTAGCACATCTATCTTGCCGTGTGATGATGGCTTAGAATAGCTTCACCCCTATCCTACCCGTGTGTGTCGTAAAAAGTGACTAAGGGATAATCATCCAGGGAACGGGCAGCAGCGTTACTTGTAAATACAACATCTTGAACTACGCTCGCCAATCCACCTGCCAAGCGTGGTGAGTATGGCGATGCCCTCCGATAGGAGGAGGTTCATTTCCAGCAGTGGACTGTTGTGGCTGTTACGGTAAATCTATCTCCTCATTGAATGTACTAACTTATACTGGTTTTACATACAATTACCTAGAAAAACCATTACAAGTAACAGTCCCTCAAATGGTAAGCTGGCGATTATTCTGGGCCCATCAACCTGTTTTAAAGTTTGTTTTTTTTTTCCCAGGGTGCACCAGCTGCCCACGATGGGCTTCGACAACCTGAACTCCCTGGAGACGCTGAACCTGCAGAACAACAAGCTGCAGCACATCCCCGAGGAGATCATGGAGCCTATCCTCGACACCTTGCGAGTCGTCGACATTATGGGTAAGCTGAAAAAAAAGACGTCAGTTGGTGCACGGAACTCGACTCGAAAGATCTTTTGAGGTTGTTCAGTGGAGGAGCAAAACACGGGTAGTGTGTAAAACGGTGGTTGCGGTGTTGGTGAGGTGCATCGCTAGCACATTTGTATTAAGTTGCGCTCGTACGTGTGGTTCCCTCAGCAGCATAACCTGCCCTCATAAGTGCGGAAGAAGTTAAATATATTTCTATCGCTTTCATCAAGATGGACTTCCGCAAGTAACGCCCGATACTATTAGTTACTTATGGGTAAGCGTCAAAGGCCCTGGCTCCACATTAGACGTAAGACATGAGACGTGACACGTGAGACAAGCGACGCGCAACGTTTGATACCATTCTCACATAAATTGTATGAAACAGAAAAGCTAAAGCTACAGCTCTAGCGTGTAAAGGAAAAACACTGTAAGTGTCACATACAGTGTTTTAGCTCTATAAGGTTAATTACATTATTCAGACTCTAATACGTACCCTCAACTTAATATTTCATCATAAAAGTGAATACAATTGAAGTTATAGACAAACAAAAAAAAACTGTATGTGCATATAACCATGTTTTGTAAAGCCATAACACTGTAAACGCACTTACGGTGTTTCTCCTTTACAATATTGCGCGTGCCCCGAATGCAATCTCGAATGATTCTATTTCTAAGTAACCTTACTTAATGGTCGGGTTCTGTGGAAACGTATTTTAGGCCTGTGCCACCACATCAGAGGCCTCTATAACCATGTCAGAGGACTCTGCAACCATGTCAGAGGACTCTGAAACCATATCAGAGGACTCTGCAACCATGTCAGAGACCTCTGCAATCTTGTCAGAGGTCATTGTAGCCATATAAGAGGCTCTGCAACCATGTCAGAACTCATTGCAAACACGTCAGAGGTCTCTGCAATCATGTCAGAGGACTCTGCAACTATGTCAAAGGTCATTGCAACCATAACAGAGGACTCTGCAACCATGTCAGAGGACGCTGAAACCATTTCATAGGTCATTACAACCGTGTCAGAGGACTCTGCAATCATGTCAGAGGACGCTGCAACCATGTTAGAGGACTCTGCAACCATGTCAGAGGACTCTGCAACCATGTCATAGGACTCTGCAACCATGTCAGAGGTCATTGCAACCATGTCAGAGGCCTCTGCAACCATGTCAGAGGCCTCTGCAACCATGTCAGAGGCCTCTGCAACCTTGTCAGAGGTCATTGTAGCCATATAAGAGACTCTGCAACCATGTCAACGGTTTCTGGAACCATGTCAGATATTTCTGGAACCATGTCAGAGGATTCTGCAATCACGTCAGAGGACTCTGAATTCATGTCAGAGGTCATCCTAACCATGTTAGAGGTCATTACAACCGTTTCAGAGGACTCTGCAATCATGTCAGAGGACGCTGCAACCATGTCAGAGGACTCTGCAACCATGTCAGATGTCATTGCAACCATGTCAGAGGACTCTGAATTCATGTCAGAGGTCATTCTAACCATGTTAGAGGTCAGTACAACCGTGCCAGAGGACTCTGAAATCATGTCAGAGGACGCTGCAATCATGTCAGAGGACTCTGCAACCATGTCAGATGTCATTGCAACCATGTCAGAGGACTCTGCAACCATGTCAGAGGTAATTGCAACCATGTCAGAGGCCTTTGCAACTATGTCAGAGGACCCTGCAACCATGTCAGAGGTCATTACAAACATGTCAGAGAACGCTGCAACAATGTCAGAGGACTCTGCAACCATGTTAGAGGTCATTGCAACCATATCAGAGCACTCTGCTGCTGATAGGCTAACTCCATCCCTACTTTTTGCTACAGTATTATTGTAAAAGAAAAAACACTGTATGAACCAATACAGTGTTTTTGCTTTACAAAGCAACAATATTTATGCTGTATGTTCATCAAAAAGAAGCAGATTACTGAATATTAATTATATTTCTGTTTATTTAATGTCATTTTGTGTAAAATTGGAATGGCTAGTAAGGTATTACCAATATCCATTAGTTCAAGTCATAAAAAAGTTCAAATGTTTTAGGTTATTCATAAAAAAAAGCAAATTTCAATAAAAAACGTTTTTGCTAATTTTCTCAAAACTTAGGTGCTCGCACATACAGTGTTTTTGGTTTACACGCTAGAGCTAACGCGAAAAGCGAAAAGCTAATGCGAAGTGAGACGCGCCTTGCATCGATGACGGTTGACAATCACTTGTCTGATAGTTGTCATCTTACGTCTCACGTCTACTCTATGGAGTTTGCAACAAAATCATCGATATTCAGCCGCCGTCTTGTAAAATGTGTGATACGATTTCTATCATTTCTATAATCAAAACACGATGCCGTCGCAGACGCTTGAATTGCTGGAATCAAAGATATCGGTGCAAGTTGTCATATTTTTAATGTATAAAAAATCCGGAAAAAATAATACCCTGAGAGCAATCCTAATCCGTTGTATGGGCATTAAACATTAAATCATATCTGTAATGATTTCTGGCTATTACTTAGATAAGTTAATGTAAATTTGAATTTATAAAGAATCGGCCAATATTTATGACCGCGACAGTCAATAAAAATAATAATAAATACATTTTATTCCCGTAAAAACACAGCGAAAATGGTATAAATATTATTACTTTGCAACATTTCATCTCAACATTATTTCCGACCGTCCAAACATATAATCTTTTTATTTTTATTAATGCAACATATCCCCGCCAAAAAAAAAATGCTTTCGTAATTAAATAAAAACCGGCCAAGAGCGTGTCAGACACGCCCACAAATAGGGTTTCGTAGTCAACGTTTAAATATCAGGTTTTTCAGCATTACAAACTTAATTTAATGCTGGTTTGTTAGCAGCAGTATGATGACCAACCGCAAATAGAAAAACTCAATTTTTTCTGAAACCTTTAAGGGTACAATATCCGTTATAGTTTTCATTGTAACTTCAGATTATAAGCTATATTCCATATTTATTTAAAATTTTTAACGTTTATACTTTAGAAGTTACAGCTGGAACAAATTATGGGTCAAAAACGCCCTTTTTAAAAGCAAATATCTCGTGACAGAAACATTTTATTGACTTTGTTTCAAAGAAACCTCACCTTAGTTTTAAAAGACCTATTCAACGATACCCTACACAATATTACAGAAGAAAAAAAAATTTTTTGCCCCCCTTTCACTTGTATGGGAGGGGGTCCAAAAAACATTTAAAATATTTTTTTCTTAACATTTCTTTATTTGGGTCAACACGATCTATCTTGTCACCAAATTTCATGTTGATAACTTTAAAACTGACGAAGATATGAGGGCGCGGCATACAGACAGACAGACAGACAGACAGACAGACAGACAGACAGACAGACATGACGAAACTATAAGGGTTTCTAGTAGACTACGAAACCCTAAAAAGAAATGTTAAGCGCTTGGTAAAAAATAGTTTCAGCTGATTTTTTTTGCTGTAGTTAAAATTAATCTCTTAACATACTTTTTATTAAATCTGCTGCCAAAAAATAATGATTCTGATAAAAAGAAAATATCAAGCATTAGTTTCAGGAAAAAAATATACAAGCGAAATTATCTATGTAGACTTTTCGAATATTTATTTTCTAATTACATAGACAGAATTCTTCTACGAATATTTTCTTGGATAGGATTTCAAGATTATTGAAGAAAGTATTAACATTCTTTTTTTATGTTCCTGTTAGATATCTTGTTCGATTTCGGTTGAAATACTTTTTGTTATTGTTAATAAATACATTTTTACCAAAAAAATACTTATACCTCCTTTGCTGTAGAATTCCATTGTATTTGGGTGCATTTTTTTTTTCCTTAACTTCCGGTCTGCTTTTTCGGGAGATTCGAGAATATAGGTTCTTAGATTTGCTTAAAATAATCATTCCCAAAAATTTAGGCAGATATCGAATTTTTTCCAAAAAACGAGGATTGCTCTTACACTATAATGTCTGTGAATAAAATTTCGTAACAAAATATTTTGTATCGTCTCATATCAAACGTAACGTATTGTGTTTTATCAACTCAAGGTACCTACTATGATGATAGGAAATATTATTCAACGTGCACTATAGTAGAAATTTTTAGTTTATTAGGTGCTTATCTATCATATGTAACTTTCCCTATGATAAAAACTATATAAAAAGAACTGTCGGTATACTGAAAGAAAAATGTTCCATAGATGAAACGCGATTCAAAATTTCCGTTTATTGCAAAAGTTTTAATAACTTCAGCAATTACAGACCTAACTTAGCCTGTTTGTAGGTACTTTGGCTCAATTTCGAAATTGAAACCAATTTACGTAACGACTCAGAACTTTTAATTTGTGCAGATAACCCGCTGATATGCGACTGCGAGCTGGGGTGGTACGAGGCGTGGCTGGCAGGGCTGCGGGACAGGGACGACGAGATGATGCAGAAGAAGAGAACCCTGTGCACCATGGTCAGCGAGCACCGGGAGTACAGCGTCGCCAAGATGCCCATGGACAAGATGAACTGCAAGAGGAAACCGGCATACGGCCGCACCAGCAGCGCCCCCGCCCTCAGCCCCGCCGTGGCGAACGCCGCCCTACTCATCGCAGTCAGGTGGATATAAGCAAATAGATATAGCTCTCTTTTATAATTTTGAATAGACATACTTTTTTGTTATCGGACACTTATCAAAGCGAATATCGCGCACTAAGTTACCTACTATCCTTATCGACAAATGGATTTTAGTTATTATATACCAACATTGTGCAACAAAAATCTTTCGGAACACGAAATTGTAAGAGATGTTTTTGAGTTTTTCCTAAATGTGAAGAGATTCTCTCGAGCTAGCTGTGGCCGGATAGTTCGAGTAGCTTCCCTTCGCTAAGTTTACAGTGTATTTCGTTAAAATGTTTGTAACATAAAGAATCTGTGCAATAAATCACGATACATATCAAATTTGGGCTGAAAAATTAGATTTTTGGAGCGGTAGCTTGTGATAAGTAAAGGTTTATAAAGGAACGTAAGCTAGTGTGACATGCGAGTATTTTTACATTTTTAGAAGACCTCTTATGGACATTGCCTTACTGTAGAGTATTCTAACTGGTGAGATGGTTTGGCTTCAGACGGTACCAATAGAAGTGCTTCGTTGCATATAATGTTTGTAAACGTAACTATACAAATTAGGAAAACGTAAATGATATTTCTAAACTGTTTTTGACTTCAACGCAAAACGAGCTCCACGTGGCTTGTTTTAGAGCTGACTATCACTTTGTGAAACGTTAAAAGTTACCGAAACACATTCCAGAGATGTGTGCACAAACTTGAGCACAAATATTTATTTTCAACTTTACACCCTTATAATTAAGTGGATATTTTGTTATTTATTTACCCCTGCCTTTACTACGATTATACACATATAAGTAAGCTTTTGCGCATTTACGATGTTGACTATTACGATATTATTATTGCATTAAAATATTATACAACTCTATCTATACATGGACGGACTTGAGGAGTGGGGCTCGATATCTTGTTTTCTCTTTTCAAAAACTTATTAAAAATAATGTATCAACGTTATTCTACCTCCTTTGTAGGAAACTTACAAAAGGTTTTAGATTTTAATCAAAAAGAATCACATTTTTGCCTCGTAATATAACATTGAATAGAGCCCCTTAATGTTCGATTTGATGTAGATTAGGAGTAGGTAGATAAGTGTTAGATAAAATTCGTCGAAATAAGCTATAATTATGTTATTATTTTGTAGGTGTATTTTTAGTTTGTATTTTTTATTTACGGACATATTTTTAGTTATGATTATATTAGCTGTGTATTACTATTTAGTTTGAAAATACGTAAGAAGTATTCAAATTAGAGAGCTTCATATATTATTTGGTTCTGTTAGTATGTAGCTTTATTTTAGGTTATAATATTGCTGTTAAAGTTTTATCGTTACTAGGTAGTGGAGTAATAAATGTGACTTTAAACATCGTTTGCTTGCCTTGCTCCATTTTTCTGTGTTATGGCATCGCATGCTATCAATGAATGTTTATTGTACCATTTTCGTTTTACCTTGTCATTTACTTCAATAGCTATTTTAGTAATTATGCCTTAGCATCATAATCGTGTACGCCTTTTATGCCCTTGTTAAAAACGGAAAATTATAAAAGCAAATATTGGGTGATAATATCGAAACAAAAAACATATCCTTTAGTCTGAATTAAATAAATATAAGCGTAATCATAATATATTTACACATAATATGAGGAATCGGCAAAGCTTGCTTGTGATATGAAGGAATGCATTTGAGAAAAGGGATGACCAATTTTGTTTGCCCCA
The DNA here is from genome assembly GCA_024500475.1 of Phthorimaea operculella. Classification (NCBI taxonomy): domain Eukaryota; kingdom Metazoa; phylum Arthropoda; class Insecta; order Lepidoptera; family Gelechiidae; genus Phthorimaea; species Phthorimaea operculella. The sequence goes on from JANFCV010000254.1 coordinate 65,858, forward strand.
TCTATACCAATTCCCTTTTTATTTATCATAATGTGTGAATGTATACAAATACTTTATAATATATACAACATTTTATTATAAATATTACCTACAATAAAACGTGTCAAACATGTAAGACGCGAGATTGGATACTATATAGTATTCATTTTACATACTTTGACACATTTTACAATCATGTATTAGATATTAAGCGTAGCTTTCATTGTTCAATATATACTCAATTTATCATTGATGTTGTTTACCTATATAACACCAAGTGCACGTGATTAATTATAATTACAGTTAGTAGTGACGCACATGTTCACATATTTGGTGCACAAATTATATTGTTGATATTTACAACTTACATCGTAGCGGTAATTAATGATAATTATAATTATTATTGGTAATTAATGTTGACGGTATGTTAGCTCTGATATGGTGTCAATATCTTTCTACTTACAATAAAATGGAAACTTTTTGATACAGGAGTAGTAAACTATACCAAGTTGTGGAATATAAAGGACCTAAAACAAATCATCCACTGGAAGTTTCAGCACAATATTGAACTCAGACACGCTTTTGGATGGCTAAAACAGAAATTAGTAAAGTTTTAATTCAGCATGACAGATAATGTCAAAAGGAATTAATTTATAGCAGTGCTGAAAGTTGGCTTAAGAATCTCGATTTAGACATTTGATCCAAGCAGGGATTGCCATACGCTATGATGATGATGTTATTTAACAAGTTTCTAATTTAAACGCCATGGACAGTTCAATAAGAGTATCAGTGTGAGACTTCAAACTGTTTGAATACAAACAAATGTCTACAGCTAACATACCGAAAGCACAAGTAAATCAGAGTCGCAGAAACCTGACATTATATCTAGGAGGAAGTCTTTGAGCCGACTAACTCAGTATATTTAATCGATTATTATATAGTTATCTACATTTAACAATATATTATAATTATCTTGATGTAATTGACATTTATTATTCATGATGTATCTAGATGTGAACTTTGTCTTTTTCGCTATTTTTCTCGACGTGTTAATATTATGAGATCTGACGCAAGAGCTCGTGATATTGTGAAATTATATCAAAATTACCAGTTATTTTCATACTTCGACGTTCTATTTGTTAACTGCAAATTTCGTAAATTGACTAGTTTGTATACCATTATTATATATGTATGTATATGAGAATATCTCAATGGAACCAGCATGAAACATATCGGGAAGGTGGGGTGAAGTAATTTTTATAATTATAGCCAAAGGTGTAGCACCACTGAACCATCATCTTGCATATCAATTAGGATAAGGCATTTAATCAATTGTAATTCTATTTATTCAATGTTGTGTGTTAAAATAATGATAGTTATATTCACTGTTAATCATAATTCATTGTTGTATGGTTGGCTTACCTTCTGTGTGATCTATAGTAACTAAGTATTTATTCATCGGAATCTCTTATTTATATATAGCCAAAATATGTATATTACCATTTTCAATAACCAATTGTTCAAAATTTCAACTTGATTTAGTATTGCATTTCCAAAAACCGACTGTTAAAAAATTCAACCCGTTTTATTATTGAAAAATCTTATCGTGGTGTATAACTATTTCATTTGTTTTAAAAGTACCTACATAGTTTTTGTAGTGAAATTTACATACGTATTTACTATTTTACCTACCACTAAATTGTTTTTAATAGGTATTCGATCGAGGTTAATAGTCACATTTATTATTTAAGTTACAAATCGTAGGTAATTTAACTCTTAAAAATATTGAGATTTTGCTGTAAAAGTGTAATTATTTAATTTCGGTTTAAATAAAAATTTAAATAACTAAACAGTGTTTTATTATAATTCCCTAAACCGCTTACACTAACGCCTGACAATAATATCACATCAGTTTTATACAGCAATTAATTGCTCTAGTGAAATAAAAAGAAATACCCAAGAAACGTGCAGAATAATTCAACCTAACACAACTATGTATGTATGTCGCAGTACGATGGCAGAATCAGGTTTTTGGCCAAAAACCTAGGTTTTTGGCCAAAAGCCGGCATATGGCAAAATCGTAGACTTCTTTCGGCCATCGTCCTAAGCTGATCCAGGTTTTTGGCCAAAAACCTAGGATTTTGGCCAAATAACTAGGATTTTGGCCGAAATCCTAGATTTGTTTAGTATTATGGCTTTTTTGCATTTCGGGGGAACTTCTTCTTCTTCGAGTGATACACCAAGTCGCCCAACGACCCGATGAAACCTGGTGTTAGAGTTTTTAAACCGCCTACTGCAAGGAGCAGGCCTCTGACAAGGTTGTGTAACGACCGCCGGCTAAGTGATCATAAAGAGCAATCGAGACCGACGGCTTAAGAGGGATCTATAGTCATTATTTTTCATACAAACGCTTTCAACGTATCCCTCTGCCAATTCGCAACCGATCGACTCAATTTTTGGTACGGTAACTCTTCTGGACTAGATCTATGCTCCATATTCTTTTTCTGGTTGTAATAATGCATTTAAAAAAAGATATGGCCGTGGCAAAATGCTCTAAAATTATCACCAAGTTTACGCCTTGGTATCTTCTAAACATGACAATAATTTCAGCAAAACAAATGATACAGGCATAGAATATTTTATTGGCAGCAAAATAATGCCACTATCAACAAATTTGGTGGCGATTTCGAACGGGGAACCTGGTAAACCCAGAACGCAAATTTTCCGGTCGCGAGCTATAACTGTCTCTTTTACGGCTGCGGGGCGGGTGGGATGCATAAATGAGATAGAAATATTTTTATCAACTGACAGGTCACGAACTTTCAGCTGGGTATAGTAGCCTCTTAACATGCCCGTGTAGTTCGGGCATACACCTCGAAAGGCAGGAGGTAGCATTGGACGTTCTAGAGGGTGGGAGGTAGCGTCAGACGCTCTGGAGGGCCTGGGTAGCGTTGGACACTCTGGAGGATGTAAGATGACGGGCGTTGGATTTTCTGGGGGTCCGAGCTACCTCCTGGTCTCCAGGGCGTCCAACGCTACCACCAATCCTGTTTGATTCCGAAGCTGATCTTAGCGCAGTGGAAGCAAGTTAAAGTTATCTTAAAATCTAAAACTAAATGGTCGATCAGCCTCGGAACAACATTTGACTACGATTCGTAGTGCTCTTTACTATAGCTAAATAAAATAAATTTAATGAGAGAATTTTTGATCCGGAAAGTTTCCGGCCGAGAAATTTTTGTTTCAAAGTCTGCGACGGCTCTCTCACAATCTCCTACTAATATTTAACTGCACCACCACAGCTCATATCTAAAATAAATATACCAATACAGGACCTAGCAGCGAATTGCTTACCGTGCGAATTATGACGCCGCCGTTCCCTTGTAAGTCTAGTTTTTGACAGGAAAAAAGGTTTCAGGGTTTGAGGAAGACACTTGGATTGGGATTTAGATACTAGACTTACTGCACCGGACACCAGCTCGTGTGGCACTCCGTTCCTCCAACAATTTTGGTTTCACATCAGTTTATCACTCTATTATTCACTAGTTCACAGTTCGACATCAAATAATGTTTTTAACACACACATAACAAAGATTTCTCCCGCACACTACTGGTTGCGACAGCAAAGAGTTTGCTGTACAAAACGCAAAACTAAAAGATTTCTGAGAAATCAGCCCCGTTGGCCCCCAATCAAAAATATGTAGCTATCGGCAGCCGCGACGCGAGCGAACCCAAAGTGAGGTTATGTTGCCGGCGGCCGCGTGGTTCTCAATCAAAGCGCCGGAACCAAATCCACTTGGTTCACTTCCCCACCGAACAGGGAAAAAACCACACGAGAAAACCGAAAGCACACTAAATTACACCATTTATAATTAAAATTCGCATCAACGATGCGAGCGCACGGCAGAGGACGTGACAAGGAGAAAAAGTGTTGCCAGCGCCGTCTGCTCAAAAAGAAATGGCTCGAGACGCAAATCGCACCGCGCGCCCATTTGATACGAAACTAAACATTCACCCGCCCCGGACCGACCCATCGGTCCGCTCTATGCATGGCAGGCGTGATAATGTAGCTACTGCTCGCTTAAGGACTGAATCCCCCACCTGAACTTCTGCAACTCGAGGAGTGCCATCACTACCCGGAAACAGGTTGAGAATGCGCCCCCGGCGCCAACGCAGTGGCGGTAGGTTGGCATCCTTAACCAGAACGAGATCCCCAATGCAGGGGGGTTCAGTCCTGTCCGTCCACTTAAGGCGTTGCTGCAGAATGTGCAAGTACTCAAGCGACCAACGCTTCCAAAAGTTTTGAGTCATTTGCTGCAACAACTGATAACGCGACAAACGATTGCTATTCACCTCCGTATAGGGATATTCCGGCAAGGCGTTAAGTGGGCGGCCAATTAAGAAATGCCCTGGCGTCAGGGCCTCTAAATCATTTGGGTCTGAGCTGAGCGGACACAAAGGACGCGAATTGAGTACAGCCTCAATTTTACAAAACACGGTCGCCAGCTCCTCGAAAGTCAAAATTGTTAACCCTACAACGCGCAACAAATGCGTCTTAGCGGACTTTACAACCGCTTCAAAAATACCACCCCAGTGAGGGCACGCTGGTGGATCGAACACCCAGGCAATGCCCTGACGGGAGAGGCCCGTGCTGATGGCTTCTTCGTTCTCCCGTAAGAACGTTACAATTTCTTTCATACACCGATCAGCACCCTTAAAGTTGGTACCACAATCCGACCTGATCAGCGCTGGTCGCCCTCGTCGCGACGTATATCTCTCCAGCGCTGCCAAAAAGGCCTCCGTAGAAAGGTCGGCCACGAGCTCCAAGTGGACGGCCTTGGTGGCTAGGCACACGAACACGCACAAGTGCGCCTTGATAGACTTTGCGTTCCGCAGGCGTGATGCCTTCACCATGAAAGGGCCTGCGAAATCCGTTCCCACACCTGCAAACGTCCAGGCCTCCGTCACCCGGTCCGGTGGAAGATCTCCCATCTGTGGCTGCATTGTGGCTGCCTTCAAGCGGTAACAAGGCAAGCACCTAAACACAACGCTACGTACCGTTCGTCGTCCCGATAAGATCCAAAACTCGCGCTGTAGAATGGCCAATAGCGCATTACAGCCCGCGTGCGAGTTTTTCTCATGACGATCCCTAACTAAGAGCTCAACTAAGGGTCCCCTTTTTGGAAGTAACAGTGGATGCCGAGCCGAAAAGGGCAGGCTAGCGTTCCGAAGTCTGCCTCCAACCCTGAGCATACCTTGCTCATCCAGGAATGGGTTGAGGCGCACAATTCCTCCCTTCAGCTTTCCACGTCCATCCCTGAGCAGCCTGACCTCCTCTTCAAAATGTTCCGCCTGGACGACTCTAACTAATGAGCATAGAGCCGCATTCCGTTCCGCAGGCGAGAGGACAGGTGTAAAGTTCCGTTCTGCTTGAGGCTTCCTGCAGTTGTTCACGAACCGTTTGATCCAACCTGTCACCCCAAGAAGTTTGTCGAGAGAGCTATACCGTTCCAGCAAGAAAGCTGGGTTAGGCTTCGGTACGAGTTGCCCCACGTTCACTCGCAAACCTCGATCAGGTGGCCCAAGCGGCGCCCTGCACTCGTTGAATGGCCATTCCTGCGGCGACTCAGTCAGCCATTGAGGTCCCCACCACAGTGGGTGACTCACCAAATCAGGTGCCCTGCACCCGCGCGAAGCGCAGTCCGCTGGGTTCCATTCTCCCGGTACGTGCCTCCACACTAACGGAGTTTCCGACCCCGTAATCTGTGACACCCGATTTGCCACGAAAACCTCAAGTGTATGTACCGACGTCTGCAACCAGCACAGAACTATCCGACTGTCAGTCCACGCGTACACCGTTTCATCCAAGTTGATGGTACCACGCAGATTGCAGGTTACATGATTTCGCAAGCGCGCTAGAAGAGCTGCCCCTGCCAATTCCAATTTGGGGATGGTCCATCTAGTTCTGACTGGTGCCACCTTACTTTTGGCCATAACCAGACGCACGTGCACAGTTCCCGTTGAACTTGCTGTCCGAAGGTATACAGCTGCCGCGTACCCTCGCTCCGAGGCGTCACAAAACCCATGTAGGGTAGCCTTACATCCCACCGATGGGACTAACTTGCGGGGTATCGCGATGTGCACGATCCCTGGTAGGGTGGTCACAAACTTGAGCCAATCCTTCAACAACTCTCCGGAGAGTTGGTCGTCCCATCCTAAGTTGGCTAGCCACAACCTTTGTAAAAAGCACTTCGCCATGAACGTAACCGGGGCGATCCATCCGTTAGGATCGAACGTTCTAGCGATTGTCGACAGTACCGACCGCTTAGTCCAAGTTTTCTCCAAAAGGTCGGGCTCAATCTTGTACGTGAATACGTCATGCGTTGGCCTATATTGCACCCCGAGGATGCCCAACGTGTTTGGATTGTCCGGGTTCTCAAAGAGGTGCGGGTCCTGATGGAACTCGCCTGGCAAACCGGCCAGGAGCTCTGGGCAACTGGACAACCATTTCCGCAACTCGTAACCTCCTGAACCCATGATCGCGATCATCTCGTCTCGTAGAATTAGCGCCTGCTCCACGCTATCAGCACCCGTGCAGATATCGTCCACGTAGACGTCGCGATCCAGTACTGCTGCGGCTCGAGGGTATCTTACCCTTTCCTGTGCGGCCAACTCTCGCAGCGTACGTACTGCCAAATACGGACTTGGCTTAAGTCCATACGTCACCGTGTTAAGTTCGTATGTGACCATCGGCTCATCTGGGCTCTCACGCCACAAAATCAGCTGATACCGACGGTCATCCGGATGTATCATGGTTTGGCGAAACATCATTTTGACGTCTGCGACGAACGCTACCTGGTGCAAACGAAAGTCTGTGAGAATGTCCACAATGTCCCGGTTCAATTTAGGACCCGCGTGCAAACATTGGTTCACAGACACACCATTCGAGGTAGGAGCAGAACCGTCAAACACTACCCGTATTTTCGCCTCAGGTGACTTCAAGACAGTCAGGTGTGGAATGTAATAATGCTCGACACACCTCCAATCCAGGCTGGACACCGACATGTGGCCCAATTGAATATATTCCCGCATGAATTCTATATACTTCTGCCGAAGTGCTGGGTCTCGCCTCATCTTCCGCTCCATTCCGAGTAGTCTCCGTTCCGCGAGCTGTCGCGAACTACCTAAAGCGGGGCGGTTTGGGAGAAAAGGTAGCCTGGTCACGAATCTGCCTGACGGGCATCTCGCAGTGTTGTATTGATAGAACAACTCGCACTCGTCATCCTCTGGCTTCCGTCTGTCCGCCGTGGGCGGCTCTTCAGACTCCCAAAACCTCTGCAGCACCTCTGACAGCACACTACCATAGAGGACCGTATCCCTTCTGGTAGGTCCTGAGGTCTCCAAACTGGGCCGAAAACAACATACCCCTGTGGTATCTACGGCCACCAAACCAGCTTCCTGGAGTACCTTCTTCCTACCGCACCATAATCTCCCGAGGACGTTTGACCCGAGAAGTACGTCCACCGTACCAGGAGTATCAAAATCAGGATCAGCTAACTCCAACCCTGTGGTTAACCCTCGTACCGTTGGTGGTAACCTAACCTGAGGGAGTTTCCCAACCACTTCATCCAGCACCACGGCTGAGACTTGATAGCTGACCCTGTACATGTGCTACCTAATGTGAACTCAAAGTTCGTCTGACCCCGAATGTCAGGCACATTTAGGCCCCGATGCCTACAGCTTCATCCTCACTTGGCTGTACATTTAGGCCTAGCCTACTCACCAGCTTACTCGATACAATACATCCCTGAGCCCCTGTATCCAGTAGGGCTCTTACTTGAATGGTCCGGCCACCGTATCCCCATACCCAAATCTTAGCCGTTGGCAAAAGTACCGTGATTGGACGGGGAGCCGAAGCTGATGAGTAGGCGGCGATTACCTAGCGGGAATCTAAACGCGGTGAGGCCGCGTCCCGCGGGGTATCCTCGTTACCCAAACCTGTGTATGGGTCCCACTCCTGCTGGTAGGGAGGTCTGCCCATAAAGGCCATGGCTGGAGTTCTATAGTACCCCGACGGCAAACGTCCGTACCGAGGTTGCGCCTGTAGCCGCGGGTACTCAGGCATAGGCGGAGGCATGCGTGGGTCTTGAGACCCAACCAGGTGGCTCAAGCCCGCAGAATACTGCATGTACCCTGGTGGCTGCCTAGTGCTCCCTGACACCCGCCCGTTTGATCCCGTACCTGGGATGGGTGTCCTTGGCCATGTTCCTGTGCCGTTCTTCCCCAATCCGGCACCTGCTGCCGTGGTGGGGATCGTCCCCACGTCCTTGGGTAAGTGGGCTCAGTCTGTTGACGTCCCCCTGCCTGTCCCTGTGACCGATGCGGAGGTGGGCTCCTCCTTGGAGGGGGTGGAGCGTTGCTCCTCCCTTGGTGGGCAGGCTCCTTCGCTGATCCGATCCAGCGCTGCCCCCGGCGCCTCCGGAGCGATTCATGCAGAGCAGCGGATGGTGTGCACCCTGGCAGTACCTACAGTTGGTGCTTGAAGGGCACTCGCACCTGATGCGGCCCCAGGCACCGAAAACACCAACGCCTCTGCTGTGCCACACCCCGTCTCCTCTGAACCCGCTGCGCAGCAAACTCCTGACACGCTGTTACCCTGTGGCCTGTCTCCTGCAGTAGGCACACCCTGATTCCAATGCGATATTGTACCGCCTGGGTTGCCTACTGTTGCCTCCTCGCGCCGGTGCACCCGGCCGTTCCGGGTGGCGAGGGGCAGAGGTCTCCTTGCGAGGGCTTCACCAGCCTGGACGTCCACTCGCCTGCTTTCGGCCTCGAGGAACGACTTCAGATCCTCGTAGGTCGGGAGGTGGTCCGAGGACTTGCCCCATGGAGCTGCTCGAATCGAGCGACCATTTCGCTCGGCAGGCGGCGAAGCACTGTGTTGACCAAGATATAACCGTAGCCCGCCACTGGCAAACCCTGTCGCTCTAGTGCGCTGACCGCGACACTGACTGGGTGGAAGATTTTCTCGCGGAGGTCCGTACCTCGCGTTATGGTTGGTATTGACAGCCACTGGTCTAACAGCCTGTCTACAATCAGGCGCTTGTTTCGATACCGGTCGATAAGGATCTTCCACGCCACCTCATAATTGCTATCCGAGACCGCCAAATGCGTCAGCAATTCATGAGGCTCTCCTTGTAGCCTGGACATCAGCTGAGCCATCTTGTACGCCGGCGTTATGTCCGTCCGTGTGTGGACCACGCTACTATACAGGTCCTCAAACGCCGGCCAGTCGGCGTAATCGCCTGCAAAGACTGGAACCGTAACAGGCGGAAGAGGCACCTGTAAGCCTTGTCCTACTTTACCACGGAATGGCTTTTCCTTTCCGTCACGTCGCCTAGATATGTCCGCAGCTGCCTGCTCAATGTCCTGTGCCAGCTCCAAGCACTGGTTTACATCGCCCTCGACCAGCTCCTTATCTTCAGGGTTAGGAGCTTCCTCAAGGAGCATGAGGCACTCTGTGAGGTGTTCCGACACAACCCGAACCCGTTCATCTGCCTGTAGTGCACTTTTCAAGAGCGCGTCCTCCCGGTCCTCGCGGCCGATCATTGCCGCTGTGGTAGTAAACCACCTTAATTCTGTCTTTATAGCAGCCTTATACCTGGCGATCGAGGGAGCCATGGTACCAACTTTTACACACTCGACTTAATAAAAACGAAAAACCAATAAACAAATACCACAAAATAAATGTTAGTTGACTGGCCTAGACCTTACCGATAAGGTACCGTTCACTAGGCAAACAATACAGTCACAAAAAAAAACCGAAACAATATTTTCCAAAATTAATAAAATATGTGGGTAATATAAAAAACACGCTTAATACTAAATTACGGCTAACTATGTTGCAATAAAGCAACCACGCTCTGCTACCAAAAAATGTTTGATTCCGAAGCTGATCTTAGCGCAGTGGAAGCAAGTTAAAGTTATCTTAAAATCTAAAACTAAATGGTCGATCAGCCTCGGAACAACATTTGACTACGATTCGTAGTGCTCTTTACTATAGCTAAATAAAATAAATTTAATGAGAGAATTTTTGATCCGGAAAGTTTCCGGCCGAGAAATTTTTGTTTCAAAGTCTGCGACGGCTCTCTCACAATCTCCTACTAATATTTAACTGCACCACCACAGCTCATATCTAAAATAAATATACCAATACAGGACCTAGCAGCGAATTGCTTACCGTGCGAATTATGACGCCGCCGTTCCCTTGTAAGTCTAGTTTTTGACAGGAAAAAAGGTTTCAGGGTTTGAGGAAGACACTTGGATTGGGATTTAGATACTAGACTTACTGCACCCGGACACCAGCTCGTGTGGCACTCCGTTCCTCCAACAATTTTGGTTTCACATCAGTTTATCACTCTATTATTCACTAGTTCACAGTTCGACATCAAATAATGTTTTTAACACACACATAACAAAGATTTCTCCCGCACACTACTGGTTGCGACAGCAAAGAGTTTGCTGTACAAAACGCAAAACTAAAAGATTTCTGAGAAATCAGCCCCGTTGGCCCCCAATCAAAAATATGTAGCTATCGGCAGCCGCGACGCGAGCGAACCCAAAGTGAGGTTATGTTGCCGGCGGCCGCGTGGTTCTCAATCAAAGCGCCGGAACCAAATCCACTTGGTTCACTTCCCACCGAACAGGAAACCACACGAGAAAACCGAAAGCACACTAAATTACACCATTTATAATTAAAATTCGCATCAACGATGCGAGCGCACGGCAGAGGACGTGACAAAGAGAAACAGTGTTGCCAGCGCCGTCTGCTCAAAAAGAAATGGCTCGAGACGCAAATCGCACCGCGCGCCCATTTGATACGAAACTAAACAAATCCTCTGAGCGTTCAGTGGTACGTCCTGCTTTTATGGTGTCTGATGCTCCCCCCTGCCTTTCAGGGAACCCGAGGCAAACCTGCTGTCTGATGTTACCCCCCGTCCTTCAGGGTGTCTATTTACGGTGTCCAAGTCTACCCTCAAAAGATCAGAGGGAGGTGCATATACAGTACCTCTCCACTCCTCGTTCCCCCAAACCACACGGGCACGGTAAGCCGTCGGTCCCGATTGCTCTCTATGATCACTTAGACGGCGGTCATTACACAACCATGTTAGAGGCCTGCTACTTGCAGTAGGTGGTTGAAAACTCTGATACCAGGGTCCAACGGCTCGTTGGGCGACTTGGTGTACCACTCGAAGACAAAGAAGTTAACCCGAAATGCAAATAAAGCCATAATACTAAACAAATCTAGATTTCGGCCAAAATCCTAGTTTTTGGCCAAAATCCTAGGTTTTGGCCAAAACTAGATTTTGGCCGAAATCCTAGATTGTTTAGTATTATGGCTTTTTTTGCATTTCGGGAACTTCTTCGTCTTCGAGTGGTACACCAAGTCGCCCAACGAGCCGATGGACCCTGGTATCACGGTTTTCAACCGCCTACTGCAAGTAGCAGGCCTCTAACATGGTTGTGTAACGACCGCCGTCTAAGTGATCATAGATCATAGCAATCGGGACCGACGGCTTACCGTGCCCGTGTGGTTCGGGGGAACGAGGAGTGAGAGGTACTTTATGCACCTCTCTGATCTTTGAGGTAGACTTCGACACCGTAAATGGACACCCTGAAGGACGGGGGGTAACATCAGACAGTCTGAACAGCAGGATTGCCTCGGATTCCCTGAAGGGCAGGGGGGAGCATCAGACACCATAAGAGCAGGACGTACCACTAAACGCTCTAGAGGATTGGTGGTAGCTTTGGATGCCCTGGAGACCAGGAGGTAGCGTCGGACCCGCAGAAAATCCAACGCCCGTCATCTTACATCCTCCAGAGTGTCCGACGCTACCCACGCCCTCCAGAGCGTCTGACGCTACCTCCCACCCTCTTCTAGTTCTAATAACTCCAATGCTACCTCCTGCCTTTCGAGGTGTATGCCCGAACTACACGGGCACGTTAAGCCGTCGGTCCCGATTGCTCTTTATGATCACTTAGACGGCGGTCGTTACACAACCTTGTCAAAGGCCTTGCAGTAGGTGGTTTAAAAACTCTAACACCGGGCTTCATCGGGTCGTTGGGCGACTTGGTGTACCACTCGAAGAAGAAGAAATTCCCCCGAAATGCAAAAAAGCCATAATACTAAACAAATCTAGGATTTCGGCCAAAATCCTAGTTTTTTGGCCATAAACCTAGGTTTTTGGCCAAAAACCTGGATCAGCTTAGGACGATGGCCGAACGAATTCTACGATTTTGCCATATGCCGGCTTTTGGCCAAAAACCTAGGTTTTTGGCCAAAAACCTAATTCTGCCATCGTACTGCGACATATATACCGGGTATGAAGGATGGTGTACAAATAACTATGCAGGCATATGATCAGACCTAAAACTTAACAGCTTTTACTACAGAGCCTATGTTGGGAAACAAAAAAAACGACTGCCTATAGAAAGTCAGAGAGCTAATCAAACAAGTAGATGTGTTTAACAAAAACCCGACTGCGGTGATTTTAAATTAGTATTTTTCTCTAAAAATCCGCCATCTGGAAAATTATTCATTTTTATACAGTCAGTGTCACTCAGGCTGCTGAGACGAATCTAACGACACCTCATAATATATCAAAATCTATCTATCCGTTTGGGCTGTAGCCCGTGAAAAAGAATCCTCTTAGCCACACACATATGTACATACATACATACATACAAACATACATACATACTCTCGAAAAACATAACCCTCCTTCTGAGGCACTCGGGTAAAAATTTGTATGAGAGGTCGAAATTGATTTGTTTTTCAACTTAGCACCTGCAGGTTGGCAAAGTTGTGGTCTCATTCTAATTAGATGCTTCCAAAGTTTCGGTATAACCCCAAATTAGGGAGACAGCTCGCGGGACGCCTTTACAGATAACTCACTCAGTACTAACGATTTTGACGCTTACTGACGCATGATGGGATGAACTGGATTCTCAGAGGTAACTACGAAGATGGTTGCCACGCACGAAATATTTCTTGGAAAATTGGCTCACAACCGTATTATATTCTTGTATCAGATTTTGCTGTTTTGTTATTCTTAAAGGTACTTTGAGATGTTTGACAGTGGCAACCCTAGCTATGTAACAAGTGAAAGTGAAAGCGAAATTCCTAAATAGGGTCAAGTGTGGTATACTCCAAATAATGGTGCAGCACTTGAACTTAAAAGCAATTGACAATTGCGAAAATCCTAAATTGGGTCGAGTGAACCTTCTGTAAACACTCTATTTTGTGGTATATTTTGTGGTATACAGGGTGTTAGGGACGGTGTAATGAAATCTTTGCAGGCGTGCTCAGACCATGAAACTGAACAACTTTTAGGGAGCCAATGGTGGAAAAAAAAAAAATTCGGACCCCGCATACAAAGTCAGTTAGCTGATCGTGAATTTTGTATGGGAGATCGGAATTTATTTTTCGTTTCCCACCATTGGCTCCCTAGTAAAAGTTGTTCAGTTTGAATTGTCTGATCATGCCCGCAAAGTTTTCGTTACACCGTCCCTAACACCCCGTATAATCCCGTATAAGCTTGGCTGTGTGAAATGTTTGGCGCACTTGAAATAATGGCGCAGCACTTGAACTTAAAAGCAATTGACAGTTGCGAAAATCCTAAATTGGGTCGAGTGAACCTTCTGTAAACACTCTATTTTGTGGTATACATGGTGTTAGGAAAAGTACTACGTTCCTTTCGGAGGATGAACCAGCCCATGAAACTGAAGAACTTTCCCCATTGAACATAGGTCGAAATATGAAAAAAAAAATCGGTCTTCCCATACAAACTGACCCGGAAGGCAGACACACTTAGGTCCAAAATTACTTTCCATATTTCGAACTATGTTTCTTGGGGAAAGTTGTTCAGTTTCATGGGCTGGTTCATTCCTCAAAGAGAACGCAGTACTTTTCCTAACACCTCGTATAATCCCGTATAAGCTTGGCTGTGTGAAATGTTTGGCGCACTTGAAATAATGGCGCAGGACTTGAACTTAAAAGCGACGCTTGTGAGAGCACTCATTATAGGAGATTTTCAGAAGCTCTTTGCGTGCACGCCAGTACCTTCCCATAAGAAAAAATACTATAAAAGCAGTGCGTTGCTGGCTTAGACAAGCATCACCCCATATTTTTTTCGTGGCTGTTGTCAGAATCGACCAAGGGATTTGATGGTTAATGTGTATTCCAATATTAGGAGACAAAGCTGTCAACCTGTCACTATCGTGTTAAAAATAATGATAGTTATATTCTTCTGAAAGACACTCGAACTTTGGTCAAATGTGGTGTATATGACCGTTTTTTACAGCCGTTTACGCTCTGCCTACGCAGCAAGGGATAAAGGCGTGATGTATTTATGTATAAGCTTGGCTGTGTGAAATGTTTGGCGCACTTGAAATAATGGCGCAGCACTTGAACTCAAAAGCGACGCTTGTGAGAGCACTCATTACGTGGAGATTTTCAGAAGCTCTTTGCGTGCACTGAAGTACTTTCCCATAAGAAAAAATAGTACAAAAGCAGGCTTGAATTAATAAGATTCTGGCTCGAATGCTTTTTATTTCAAAGAAAAATGCAGATTTAGAACTCTTTTTACCCGATTGCCTCAGAAGGAGGGTTATGTTCTTCGAGAGTATGTATGTAAGTATGTATGAATGTATGCATGTGGACAAGAAAATTCTTTTTCACGAGCTACAGCCCAAATGGATAGTTGGATTTTGACATATGAGGTGTCGTTAGATTCGTCACAGCAGCGCGAGTGACACTGGCTATATTAAAAAGTTATAGATTCAAGATGGCGGATTTTTACAGCAAAATACTACTTTAAAATTACCGCAGTCGGGTTTTTTGTCTTTTAACACATCTACATGTTTGTGGTATATAATCCCGTATAAGCTTGGCTATGTGAAATGTTTGGCGCACTTGAAATAATGGCGCAGCACTTGAACTTAAAAGCGACGCTTGTGAGAGCACTCATTACGTGGAGATTTTCAGAAGCTCTTTGCGTGCACGCCAGTACCCTCCCATAAGAAAAAATAGTACAAAAGCAGGCCATAAATAATAAGATTCTGGCTAGAAGACTATAATAGTATAAGAATCTTGTACTATAAACTACAGCAAAGAGGCCTATACAGGGAGTAACGGAAAGGGTAAAACAAGCCGAAAGGAGGTCAAGGTAGTCATGAAACTGAACAACTTTTCCCATGGAACATGGGTCGAAATATGCAAAAAAAAATTTGGACCTCTCATAGTAGGTAAATCAATCAGCTGATCGGCGATTTTGTATGGGAGGTCCAAATTTTTTTTTCACTTTTCGACCCATGTTCCATGGGGAAAGTTGTTCAGTTTCATGAGTACCTTGACCTCCTTTCGGCTTGTTATACCCTTTCTGTTACTCCCGGTATACTCTGCAGAAGCTGGACGTGGTATGAGAATGATGATGATAAAAATAAAATATAATTGTAACTGCTACGAAAATAATGAAATAGGTATGATAATAAAGTAAGTATTCCTTGCTTTAAAAAGCAAGCATTATATTTTTCATAGGATCAAGCAGTTTCCACTCACATTTAAGTTTCTCTCAGGTAAGATATAAAATCCACAAAAAGAAAAACCGTGAAGCAACGGTTTTGACATTCTTTGTATTTTATTTTCAACAACTACGGTGGCAGTACTTGAATAATAAGTCCCATTTCTATATACGCTTCGCTTCCATTTTGTAGCAACATTTTTCTTCGTAGACGTTTTCGCTACGGACTGTGTAGCAAGCGTAGCAGTTGACTCCGAGAGAACAAATTATTACATAATTCCAAAGTTTAAGATAATTATAGGTATAGTTATGGTCTATTGGGATTTATATGCTAGGTATATTATTTTCATAAGTGAAAATAAGAAATTTCATGCATCGACCGGGGCTCGGAAAATGTATTCAATGCGGTGTTTATTTAATAAAAAAATTGATAAAAAATCTATTTTTTCGAATCAACACGTTTTTTTATATTGGGAAAGCCTCGAAAGTGTGAATTCCGGCTCACAGTCCAGTGGCACCAGCACCACGACGTGATTGCTATAGCCGCCTGTCAACGACCACTCAGATTACTAGACGCCAGTACGCGCAGCATGCGCATCGAAGGAAGACTTATAATTGATATCGCGTGGTGGCATGCTAAGGAGACTGAAAGCTCTCGAGTACCAGAATCACCTTTATGACATCCACATAAATAAAATGGATTGCTGCCATTTTAAGCGCAATATCGGCTTAGCACCACACGGTAACACATTGAACGCGTTGCTTATGGCATCGTACTGAAATAAATAAATAACAAAAAGACAAAAAGGTTCAAAAAGGCAACAAAGTGAGGAACGCAAGTCAGTGCTGATTGGCGTCATAAATCACCACTACAGTACAGCCTTATTTGACAGAAGTCAAAAACATAAGGTCTATATTTCTTTGTTGACATGTCATTATAGGTTTGACAGCTGTCAAATATAGCCTATTCCAACGACCGTATTTTAATGCAAGCGATCTTATATCAAATCTATATCTTGCTAAAAAGTAAGTATTTGGGATTCATCTAGTACGCTGTTTGGTCGTTGTCAACGTTAGTTCACGCCCGCCGCCTGGCCTGATGAAAAATATGTTCACCCTGTAGCTACGGGTATTCTATAGCCGCAAGAGATGAGGCCATATTTATTTTCGCTGCCAGTTGATTGCAAACTACGCCAGAAATATTAGATGGGGTCCTGATGGTCTACTCTAGACTCTATGTGCGAGCAGAAGCGGCCTTTTGTGCAAATCAAAAAAAACTAACGATAAGTAAGAATATGACATTTGACTAATGAGTTACGTTTTTACGTCAAAGTTTGTTTCGTGACTTCAACATTAAAATAGCTATTATAACTCAAAAACTTTGATGAGAGCATTACGTACCACCTTTCCCCAAAATTTCAGATAATTTTACCGAACGGCCCTTGTCGAACAAATCATGCGGGGTCCGTTTACAACAGACAGACAGGCACAAAAGCGACTTCATTTTATACTAAGTATATTATTGATGATGTCTCGCAAAAATTATTTGTCATTCGTCTAGTAGGCTGTATGGTCGTTGTCACCGTTAGTTCACGCCCAGCCGCCTGGCCTGATGAAAAATATGTTCATCCTGTAGCTACGGGATTTCTATAGCCGCAAGAGATGAGGTCATATTTATTTTCGCTGCCAGTTGATTGCAAACAGTAACTATCCCGGAAATATAAGAGCAAAAATGGGTGGTAATTTTGGAGCCGACTTTGCTACGAAAATTAAGTTCAGCTGCAGAAATTTCAGAATTAGGTATAAAAAAAGGTCCATGTAAATTTAAAATAAGAATAAGCTTACTTTACAAAATATGTTTTTAGGCGTATAAAGCCGCTCCTGATTATTTTCTCTGCGACATGTATCGTAGAGATTGTATGTATCCTGTGCATCGTAGAGATTTACTACGTTTTTGTTAGTATTTGTATGAAAATGAAGTATAGTATAAGTAGATTTGCATGCGATAGTATGTACAATCATAATCTTATGAAAATAAGTAGGTAATCAAGTACATATACCGGGAGTAACAGAAAGGGTATTACAAGCCGAAAGGAGGTGACGAATGAGCAACTGAGAGGAAATTAATGCCACAGTGCACATCTTAAGATGCCATAACATAAATAAGGCTACAGTACCTACGGTCATTCGAACAGGCTATATTTTACAGCTGCCAAAATCATCTTATAACATACACTATTTTTCTTTCTTAGCATGTCCTCTAGTATGGGTTTGACAGCAGTAAAATATGGACTATTCAGACGGTCGTACTTTATGTATAGGTAAGCAGGTAGGTGCTATGCTACCGCTAAGTACACGTATACGCATGTAAAAGCGAATGTCATAATAAATAATCTGTGACTTAACATATTAACATACAGTCACGAACATGCAAATAAGCAACCACTCTGGGGCGAGAGAGTTCATGAAAAAGTGGGAATGAGGTAGGGATGTGATAAATAATCGATTTTTTAAATAATATATTATTTCCGACAAATAATAAATATAAATAATAAATGTTCTAAGCGACAAGCTGACAACCTGTCACTATGGAGGGTAATACACAGTCTTCTGGAAGACTGTCAAACTTTTGTCAGAAGTGATGTAAATGGCCGTTTGTTACAGCCGTTTATACTCTTCCTTACCCGAAAGAGATATAGGCGTAATCTATGTATGATTTCGAAAAACAATAGTTTTGAATTTTTGAGCAATTATAATTTATCGATTTATAAATTAAAAGTGTTTTTTTGAATTTACAATTCAAATATTTACGATAGTACGTATTTGTACCAAGGCGTCATTTAGAGGATGGCGTTACATCAATAAAAATACACGAAACCTTATTTTGTTTCCGCGATAAGTTTATGTTACCTCTGTCAGTAAATGATTATGATAATAGATTATTATTGCGTGACATCAAACATGAAAATAACGACTATTTTAAAAATCTGTTTCTTTTGAATAACATCGAGTTATTTATAATAGACTAGCTGCCCGTCAGCGGTTTCACCCGCTGCAACCTATCATTCCGCAGGAAAAAAGCATTATTCGCCAAGAGATGTCGCTGTTACTTTTCGGCGAAAACGTTTAAAACGCGAATCGGCTCAGTCACGCCACCTATTTCAAAAATATTGGAAAATGCGTGATCTCGTGGGAATGAGACATTTTTCCGTAGGAAAAAGTATCCTATCGACCCTTTGAGTAACAAATGTCGTAAAACCCATTTTGGCGAAAATGAGCTTTTAATGCCATCTTCTGTAGTTTGACGAGCTCTATCGATCTGTATATTTAAAATTTTGATATCTTGAAAAAAATGGCTTTTACTACACAGATTTTTAGACAAGAAAAACTGTAATTTTTCAAATTTTTTATCGTAAGTACCTTGTTTGGACGCCTTGGACACTAAAAAAGTGTCGTAAATAACATGTATGTAAAAAAGTGGCTTATACGACATATTTTCACAAAAAGACCAAGAAAGTGAAAACGTTCAATTTGTCGTAAAAGACAAATTATTTGATACTTTTTCTTTTACAACATTAAGCATGATGCGAAGCTAGCAGCCACTTCAGGTAAATTTGTGGTAATGAACAAGAACGTTAAAATATTATAACATTCATTACAGTAACCGACAAAAAATATCAGATAAATAAATAAGAGATAAAGATGTATAACAAAATATCCTTTCTGTACTCATCCGAGTCTTGAAAAGTCTTAAATAGATTAGTCCAACAATTGGCGTTTACTACATTATTTTTGTTACCTCACTGGTGTTTACGACAGAATTTACTGTTTTTGGGACAATAGAGCTTGACGTTTATTGATGTAAAATACATATTGAATGAAATAATATTCTTTTTTCATGTAGTAAAAGACCAAGTTGCGGATAAAATAGGTGAATTATTGTAGTATAAAAAAGTATTTATTTAATCAAAATATTAATTTATTAAGAACGATATCACTAAGTAACATAATTAAATTCTAGTTTTTAAACTTGGTTGTTAGATAATGATAAAAGTTAATTTTGAAGTGCTTTCTTCTTTATTTTAACTTTTAAGCTTATTTTGGTGGATTGACAGTCTTATTAAATAGTTTTACTAATTTGGTAATATTTTTAATGATTTGGTACAATATAATATTCACTTTCTTCAATTATTCACGTCTTTTTCAATAATTTTTCATATTGTCAATCATTGACTGATTTTGTTTTCTCTTTTGTTCAATATTCTGAGTTCTTTTAATTCGAAATTATTACAGCCCAGTAGTTTTTCATCTGATTCAAATTATTATCGTTCAATTGATTATTCTTTTTTTAATTTTGATAGTGTTTTGTAATTTTCGTATAACACACTTAATGAAAATATTATCTAAATGTATCTGTCCCAACGTAATACATGAAATATTGCACGTAGTAGCTCTTTCTTTTTCTGTACAAACATACATTGCATTTATCACGCTTTTATCTCTAATGGGGTAGGCAGAGCGTGAACGGCTGTAAAAATATGATCATTGTCGCCGTGTCTGACAAATATTTCAGAGACATTTCAAAATAAGGAAGTTTTTCTTCACATAGGTACGTCAATAAGTATCTCTTTTAGTTTTATCAAGTTAGTGGACTATTATTTAATCTCAATTATCCAGACAAGAGCTTATTTATTAATTGTACACTAAAACATACATAGTAAAAAAATACAGAGAGTCACAAGACACTACAGGTCCTGCTATCCTTCTGTAGATGTCAAGGCTAAAACAGCTATGATGTTGCTTTTTTGCCATATATAAAATAAAGCACGAACGCACTTTCATGTTTTTGCACTAATTTTGACATTTTATTGGTAGATGGCACTAATTTTTCACTAAATGCTAGTATATCAAAGTCTGGTAAGCTAACTAGGCTTGTTGACGAGATGCACACGATCAACTACGAAAAATATACGATATCCAGCTAAGATTACTTAAAACTATTGTTCTATATAAGGTTAAACATAAACACAAAGATAATTACGAAGGCCTGTTCAAATATTGCAATGTTATAAACGTTTTTGATAGGGTAAGATTAACTATTGTATCAGATTATTTCAATGAAATTGATAACCTACAAAAGAATACTAGACCAGAAAACGTTCGTAAACTTAGTTACCTACCTTTGTTTAAATTACCCAAATGTAACAACTGTTATGGTGAAAGGAACTGGAAGTACTTCTTACCTAAAATACTTAATAGCTTGCCTAATGACATGGTCAATGAAATAAAAGATAAAAATCGTAAACAAAGTACAAAAATATTAAAAATGTATTGCACTACTGGGGTGTTTCAAAAGAAGGAGGGACTACCTCTGGTTCCTTCATCTGGTAATTCGTTATGATAATAAAATGAGCATAAATATACCTACTAAATCGATTACTTACCTACTTATACTTATGAGTGTGACCTACAGCTAATGGCTGCGAAGCTGGCTATTCAACCACACATAATCTCATAATTGAGATTGAGTGATCGTAATATGTTTACCTATAAGTTGAAATTGAATGAAATTAATAGTTTGAAATTTTATTTTTTGTTTTTTAACTTGAAGTTTTCCCAGTAAAAAGTTGCGTCATAGGCACATCGTACGAAACTTATAAACTTTCTATGTTGACCCAGCTGATCTTTTCGTCTTTCGATCGATCTTATATGTGAAGTGACTATGGAACTTTATAGTTTCATATCCATTAGGTACGCGATTATTATATTTTATGCGGTAGCCCAATAATTGTTTACTATTGATTGTGGAAAGTGTACCACCAGTAAATACGCCAAAAAGTAAGTCAAAAGTGCTGAAAACTTCAGATTTTTACATTTTTTAATGCTCTATTTACTCTGCAAGGGGTAAAGGCTTGACAATGTATCTGCATTTGAAAAAAACTATGCAAGATTGAGTAAAGTATTAGCGTAACTACCAAATAAGTATAATTTTACCTACAGAAATCTACATTTTTTTTCCAGATTTTTGTATTTTACTACAAAAAAGTGGGTCATCGTGTTTAACAAAAAGTAATTACAACAATTTTGATTGTCTCCATACATAAAATAAATGTCGTAACTACCAATTTTTCTAAAACAAAATGTAGTAAAAGCCACCCTATCTCTTGAACTGTTGAAGTTAGCATATTTATTCTTATACACTTTGAAAGGGATTTTTGCGGCCAAAAACATATGTAAACAGTACTAATATAGCTTTAGAAATGTAAAAAATACACAACATTATCGTTTTCCATTTTTAGTTTTTTGCGATTTCCCAAAAGTTGCGATTTGGCTTTTACGACATTTGTTACTCAAAGGGTCGCTATGTGTTATTCCAGATGCCCTTTTATATTTCTGCAAAGTTTCATGTCAATCTAATCAGCGGTTTTTGCGTGATGTCGTAACAAACACACACACAAACATCCGTCTTTATAATATTATAGTAGGATTTTGATCCCAATACAAAAAAAAATAATAGGTTTTTAAAACCGATTTTTCATGTAGGTGCTATACTCGCATCCCTGGACAGTGGAAAGCCCCAGCCTACTGCGTGAAAAACAAATAGGGCTGTCGTAGACAAGCGGCATGAAAAATTGCACCAGATAGTGTCAGCTGAAACTTTTTCAGGCGAGTACTTACCAACGCGTATAAAATATAATAATTTTGGCCATGTAAGTAACAAAAAATTGCAGAGTAAATAAGTACAGTCAAGTCTAGGCTTTGTTTGACAGTTTGAAATTAGGACCATTCTTTTGCCACGCAAGAAAGACGAAAGAAAAAGACTGCCGTGTGGTGTCGGCTCAAAATTGCCGTGTGGTACCGGCTCAGAATAGCATCACTCCGTTTCCCGTGAGATTTGAGAGTTGATGTGTAATGCAACTACTTACCTATTTCTAGCGACTAAGTATTGCATTTTTAGGCAACAGGCTGACAACCTGTCACTATGGTGTTACACAGTCTTTTGAATGCCTTTCAAACTATTGTCATACAAATTTGCCTACTAGATATATAGATTTCCTTTATTCTTATAGCTAGTACTACTTTATTCTTATTAAGTTTCACTTCAGATATGAAAGCTAGGCATTTACAACAGTTGAATAGGTAATCCCTGTTAGTAACTGAATATGTTAATGAAATGATGCTTTCAATATTCGAAGTTTACCAAGTTTCCTACACTGAATATGTAAAACAATGTTTTGTCTAATACTCGATATGGTAGGAATTCCTCGATGTATGAAAATGAATACAGATTTATTGAGGAATTGGTAAAGAATCTGACTATAACGTTACAAACACAGACAATTTTGTAATAGATAACACGAATACAACGAAAAACTGTGCTTATTACTTGTAGATACTTAATTTACTATACCTACCAAAGTAGCGCAATCTTAGGCCCTGTCTGCACAGCTGGCGACTTTTATTCTAGCACGACGCTACTTGCGATATTTTTTAGTCAGTGTGGGTGGAAATTCCATAAGATTCAGTGTGTTACCAGAAAAGCGAGAAAAAAACGCGCTGAAATAATCACTGTGCGGACAGGGCTTTAGAAGTATACCTACTTAACTGACGAAGAGTTATTTGACAGGTACTAAATAATACTAACTCCCTCTAGGACTGTCTTTTTACTGGTCGTGAAAAGACAGTCTCTACACAGATCATTCAAACGATGTCAACCGCAGAAAGGGCATCAAAGATAGCATGATCAGATATACCAAATGGCATATAACAAGACATTGTTATAGTAACAACGGGGTCCTGGGATAGTTGGGAGTACAATTGACAAAAGGTTCCGTATGAATAATAGATGACGAAGGAACCCGGTCTTATTATCCGATCCTAACCCTTCTAAGGTTAGAAACAATAAAATCGCTACGAAACTACTATTGAAAAAGCCTGTAGAGAAATAGTGTTAGAAAAGGTAGCACAGCGTTTTCTTTGTTAAAAGCAACATATTAGACAATATTTATTATAGAATGTTTTTGATAACGTAATGGCGGCTTAGAATATCATTGGTCCCAAATCTATGTGACTGTCAATAATACCAATTTCAGAATAGCGCTGTCACTTTCAGTAAAACAGGCTTAGAAAAGGATAATAGACATCATAGAGCATTTAAATCATGTCTTGTTTAAAATGGTTTCTTCGAAATTTCGCCCATTTTCTTCTGTGCTTATCTGACACAATTTTGATAGCCGTTTAATTTGGACAGATAACGCGTAAAATTGTGAAATCATAGACATTTCGTTAAAGCCTCATTTACTTAAAGTGACAGCGCTATTGTAAAAATTGCTGTTTTTGAGAGTCACATGGAGGAATAGAGACCATTACCTTATTTGTTTACTACTACACTTGAGACTTGAGGGATTCTTGAGTCGGGTGATTGGTTAAACGACCTACTACTACAGTGGCATACCTACTATTTTCGCAAATAAGTATAGAAGCGCGCCAAGAAACTCATCGTTGATAGGGCACTCATTGACGCAAAGTTACAGAGCCTCGAACACCGTCGCAAAGTAGCTTGCTTGTCGGTATTCTACAGGATACATTTCGGGGAGTGTGCACAGTCTCTCCATGACCTGATACCTCCGTCACCATTTCATCTCCGGTGCACGAGACGCCGGTTAGGATTCTACCCTTATATCGTAGACATCACGCAAATTCGCACAAAGCGCTTCGCTTCTACATTTTTAATGCGAACTGCTAAGGAGTGGAACTCCCTGCCTGCGGATCTGTTTCCGGAACGTTATAACCTAGGCCTTTTCAAGGCGAGAGTGAATAGGCATTATCTGGGCGAGCATGTTCCATCATCGTCTGCATCGTCACTTAACATCAGGAGAGATTGCGGACAATGCTTACACATTATTTATAAAAAAAAATAAAAAAAATATTTACTTTACTAAGCATGGTGATGCTTACCAAAATTCTTGATTGTTTACGCTCTGCCTACTCCATAGGTGCTAATAGCTTAATGTGCGTGCGTGTGTACATAATAATATGATTTTTATCAACAACGATTGCTGGTGTTGAAATCGCCAAAGTCAGTTCAGGTTGCCACCTATTAGTTTAATACTGATAAGATTGGATTTTACGTGTACAGAAGTAAACCGACTCGAAACTTAATTTTCCTAAAATAAAATGTTAAATGCAATCACACCGTAACAGTAAATGTGTTTATACATACGGTGTATTTTTGCCCCTCGTGTTTTTAATTTTGCACGCAAAAATAAAGCTACGAGCCACATGCAATTTTAAAACTTGTTACACCTTAAGGGCTTAGGTTATTACAGAATTTAATAACAGTGCACGCTTTTCCATTCATAATATATGAAGTTTAAAAACAGAAAATTACGTAGAATCGTTGTAGTAAATATTTTATTAGTCTAAGCACAAAATAGAAAGTATATAAACGTTTTACTCGACCCTGAATAGGATTTTTGCAATTGTCAATTGTTACATAGCCAGGGTTGGTACTGAAAATCCCAAAGAAGAAGACCATAGGTACAGCAAAAGCGGATACAAAAACGTAATACGACTCAGAGTCAATTTCAATCCAAGAAATATGACGTTCATGGCAACCATCTCCTTATTGAGTTTCCCTAAGATTTAGTCCGTCAACTTCGTGCGCGACCTTCCCTAGGGGTGACAGACGTTGGGGAGGGAGATGTCAGCGGGTAGCGGGAGGTGTAGCGGGGAAGGGAGACGCGCGCATCCCCGCCGCACGTCATATTAAAATGACGTGCTTCCTCGCCCCCCTACCGTCTGTACCCCGCAGGAAGGTCGCGCACGAAGTTGACGGACTAGTCGCGAATATGGTCAAGTGAACATTCTGTAATCTCTTATTTTGTAGTAAAAGAAAGCGACATCACGATACGATGATCCAAGAAAAAAAGCTCAAGTGACAACACAGTAGTTTGGAATATTTATGTTTATTTGAGCGTAGGTAGGTATTACGTGTGAATAATTCAGGCGTACAAAAGAGGCGTAAAAACCAACGCGGCAAAATGAATCAGTGTCGAGGGCCTGAATGAAATTACTTAAAGCGATGCCTCGAGACAGGACCTTGAATAAAATATTTCAGCTGGTGAGAGTGCCCTTTATACTTTACTCTCAAGAAATTTCGTATTTGGTTGGTAAGCTGACAGGTGTGGTTTCTGTGTTTAAATCGTTAATTTTTTTTCATGTATGTAAGATTAAAAGTGTGATGCCGGCTTAGATTTGCATCACCCCATTTCTACCCGTGTATAGAGTAGTGTGTATGGTAGTCAGTGTAATAACTGACCCTATGATGCGTATCTACATCTTCTTTCTCTAATGAGTAAAGTTTTGTACGGGTGGGCGCACGTTCGAAGGGTTGCCAGCACATTTGTATGCGAGGAATCAACATATTAGATAAGCTGTTAAAAAAAGTTTTCATAGGCTCCTCAGTCAGTAGGTATAGATAATTAGTAAGGGGTGTTTATTTTTGAAATCAATCCAGTACTTTCGGAGTTTATCGATTAAGTATATACCTACAAGAACTTTCCACTTTATTATTTTATTCGTGCAGATGAAAATAAACTTTTCTTCATGGTTTTAAAAGTCTCGGCTGAGTCAATAAACCAGGCAGGGGCTGGGACGTCCGGTTAATCAAGGCTGGCCGTTTAATCCGCTTTGTCGGGCGGTTTATTTGCCGGGATTGTTGGTAAATAAAACGAGGTCACGGAGTTCACAGATAAGTTTTTGTATAAGATCCTGTCGGCACCACAATTTTTCTCTCCGCGTATTTTTCTTGAATATGTAAAACATTAGTACTTTCGCGAGAAACAAACCTAACGTCTGTTAAAACGGACATTACGTTCGTTTCTCACATTCTTCTTATTCTTTCGCGTCGATGCCTCAAATACATATCGACCAGAAATTGTACAAGGTAGGTATTCACGAAGGCGGTATAAACCTGCATGTTTTTAATTCAGTCTCCGAGTTTTCGTTTCAATATGACATCAAATATTTTGCCCAGCGGCCTGTCATATCCCGTACTATCTAAAAAATGCATGAACTTGAACCATATGGTGATTTGGCGCACGCACGTAGTAAATATTCTTCCAAATTAAATACCTAGTTATAAACGTAACATAAATAGGTATTTCTTATATTTTCGTGATGCTGTTGCATTAAACATAGCAAGTAAAAATGCTTTTGTTTTATTAACGATTGTGTAAACCACAATCGTAAATAATATTTATGTGATTATGTATATGAGCAGATAGAAATTTTACTTTCAGGGTTACTTGAATTAGCATTTTTACTGACTATGTTTAATCCCACAGCATACCGAAAATATAAGAAAATTTTTAGGTGCTATTAACTATGATTGAGAATGGCGTAAACAACACTTCATATCACATGTCTACTTTGATCGATATAATATTACGACATACGAGTATATTATGATTATTATTCAGATAATGGACCTTGTCCGTGAAAATTACCGTTCTATCAGCATATTTGCACAGGCTATCCTGTGTGGACAGTAATGGGTTGATATGGCTCATTATTGTACATCTTATCACGGTATTATCTGTAGCAATCAAAGCCAAGATAAGCGGAACGAATTGAACGATCAACGCACTTTCGTTAGTATTGAACTTTAAGCTCACGTTGCAACCAGGTTTACTAGAAAATACACCGTAAAAAGCTTTCAAAAGTTCGGCTAGTTCAACCTCTAAAATGGCTCCTAAAGATTCGGGTTTTTTCTAAGAACAATGGTCATTATTACTTAAGCAGGGAAGTTGATCTAAAGAAGATAAGTGTGATGGGTCGCGAGATGACTAATACTTCGAACACACAAATAGCTAGAACGCGATGTCAAGTGAACCATCCTAAGATCACAATATCTTCAGTTAAAGAGTAAGTAAAACTTATTGTTGTACCTAACTGAAATCAATAAAATATTTTTATTCTTTTTCCTCTTTGTCGAATCGATTAACAACTTTAAATGATATTGGACCACTGCTTGCAGATACTCTATTTGGGTTTACTATTGCTCATTTTTATTTCACTACTTATTCAAAATCAGACTTACTTTTGTCTTGCTGTCCCACTTTGTAAGTCTTCTTGATTTCTGCCATATTTTACAGAAAATAATCTCTGTTCATCAAACCTTCTTTATTCTTCTTATTGAGTGGGACTTTAAGTGGGCGAATCACCAAATGGGCTCGTTTTTGGGATTTAAAAAAAATCAACTGCAAATATTTGAAGGGGTGAATCAGCTTATAAAAGAGAACAACTTCCTCAAGGAACATAGGTCGAAAAATGAAAAAGGCACGACCTTCAATACAAATTAACACCGCCCGCCTGATACACTTTGTATGGCAGGTTCAAATTCTTTTTTCATATTTCTATCTATGATTCTTGGGGAAAGTTGCTCATTTTCATGGGCTGGTTCACCTATTTAATTTATTATAAAATTTTATTACACCTTATATATTTCAGAAGTGCTTCATGCAGCCATGGCTGGCTCCGCTGGACGGTGCAGTGCATCTTCGGTTGCATCACTATCGCCAGCTTTGTTCTCATCGTCTACATGGCGATGTCGAACAATACCAGCCGATGGAGAGAGTACCGATGCACGTCGTACGGCTGCAGGGTCGTCTGTTACGGCGTTCCGTACTTCGACGCCTATGTTCAAGACCTTAATAACGCTATTCGGGTAAAGTCTATTTTATATCTCACATTTTAACTGTGACGCCATCTTGGTTTGAACAGCTGTTTGTCTGTAATCATCTTCTTCGAGTGGGACACAAAGTCATCTAACAACCCGATGAACCCTGTTGTCAGAGTTTTTCAATCGCCTACTACAAGTAGCAGACATGGTTGTGTAACGACCGCCGTCTATGTGATCATAGACAGCAACCGGGACCGACCGGGGCTTAACGTGTCTTGCTTTTCAGACAATCAGGTAGTTTAGCCTGTAATGTCCTGACCAGACTGGGAACAAAATTCACAAATTGATAGACCCGACCCGGAACATCGCAGGCAATCGTACTGATCACTGCGCCACATCAGCTAAAGTTAATTTTAATGAAAATTTCTGTTCGGATAAAGTTAATTTTTGTATACCTAATTAAATTACTATAAACTTCCTTGTTTAAATGAATGGTTTCATAAAAACAAGTATCAATTGTTTGTTTGTTGTTTCAGCAAGTGGAGGCGGATTGTCCCAACATTATCGTAGTACTAAACGACCCAATGTTTTCAAACTACACGATTCCCCGGGATTTTATATCTAACTTGAGATCAAACATACACGAACTCGATATTGTTGGAGGAAACATGAAGTTCATTGCGCCATATACTTTTATGACACCATCAGCTTCGAGTATCGAGAAGCTTTACTTTGAAGGTGTAACAATTGGTAACTGGGTACCAGAATCATTTATAGGACTTTCAAACTTACAAGAGCTTTATATCGAACAGTGCTATATCAACAACATAAAACAGAACGCCTTACAAGCTGTTGATAACACTTTGACTACTTTGTCTATTCAAAACAGTGAGTATTGGCACCCTACCAATTTAACTGGAAGTTCCAATCTAGAAGTCCTGACTGATGTATATTTTTCCTGCAATAATTTCAACAATATATTAAATAGAAACAGTTTTACTAAACTTCAACGGTGCCGGAATCTATATTTAGACGAATGTCGAATAAACGCGATTGGAGCGGGTACGTTCGACCACTTAGAAAATATTGAAATGCTCTTTTTGAATAATAATTTTCTCATAATATTACCTCCCGATATCTTTTCAAAAATGATGACTATAAGCCCACTGCCTAGAGTTAACTTGCAAGATAACCAGTGGTACTGTGAATGCAATATGGACTATTTGTTTGATTGGGCTAATTCAGGCATTTTGCTCGTCGATCCTTTGTGCTACTTCCCACCCTATTTTAGAGATTTATCATTTTCTGTACTTGGAATGGATTGTGGCAATGACACTCAAAGAAATAAAGGATATGAGCCAAACCATGAAAATGGCTTAGATGCTATTTTGACAGGAAAATGTAACACTGATCAAGGCCAAAAGAGGGAAGCAGTTGTGTCACCGAGCAGTTTTTTGAGCTGTTCGCCTGCTCAGTTCAAGAGTGCTAGACATGCTTTAAATTTACCGCCACCATTTAGTGTGGGAAGTCTGAAGCCGACAATAAAGAAGTTAATAAGAGCCAAGTTTGCTATGCAAAGTAAT
This sequence comes from Phthorimaea operculella, assembly GCA_024500475.1. Lineage (NCBI taxonomy): Eukaryota > Metazoa > Arthropoda > Insecta > Lepidoptera > Gelechiidae > Phthorimaea > Phthorimaea operculella. The sequence continues at coordinate 95,683 of JANFCV010000254.1, forward strand.
GAGCTTTCTATGATTGAAATAACAACTGAAGAGTCGCCCGCTAACGGAAACTACGGACTTTTGTGGTATCAGGCCGATTGCCCTGACGAAATGTATTGCGTCAGTACATTTCCTACCAATATGCGCGTGTACAACGTAGAAAACAACGTTGAATTTACGTTTTGTCCCATAGTTCTACGTACTGGAGAAATTGTCAGCGATCAATGCATCCATCACACTTTTGAAACTACAGAGGAAATGACTGTTAGGAAAATGTTACAGATTATGCTATATGTCTGCACTGGAGTATTCGGGACTCTTGTTGGAGCCTGTATTATTTATACTGTGATTCGTAAATTCCCTTCTCTTTTAAAAGGTAGCGATAGAATACTGTTCGTAAAACACAAGAACGTTGAAGCATTAGTTCTGCCGCCGAAGGTACCGTTGAGGGCATCTACGAGTACCGACACGAAATTCACCAATGGGGATATTAACGATGCCATATTCATAGTGCCAGAGAGAAAAAATGCGTACAACTCTTTCGTCCGTATGAAGTCCACCAGGAGTGATAGAAGTTCAGCTCCAAGCTATATCTCGGCGATGCAACCGACAGAGGAGCAGTTGGCTGAATGGCGTCTGAGGCACCATTTCGACAACAATTTGACAATTACGTCTGTCAGTTTCGACGTACCCTATTCGCTTCTATTCGACAACGAGGCCATGTATAGCTCTATCGGACAAACGAGCGCCGATACTAATTACGAAAGCCTGAAAAATGATAAGACACAGTAGAAGACACCAACGGGTCGAGTGTCCTACTCGAAGAAGAAGACAAGTAACTTTTAAACGTTTCAGGAAATAATTTTGTATCGAATTTCTTAGTCACCGAAAATTTGAAAGTCACTATAAAATCATTTTAAAACGCACTATAATTCCTTTGTAACATTGTTTTTATAGCCGTAAATTACCCATATATTGAACATTTGCTTCGTTTCAATATATTTCTGGTCTGTTCTGGCAGTGTTAGGGAATGCGACAGCAGGCGTCGTGAATCAATCTAGTACAGCTGTTTAGCTGTTCAGTCGGCGCGCGCGCAGCGACGTGCATTGTCTGTAGGGTCGACGTACCAGTCACAAACCAGGACCACAAGTCTGGAAATTGTGGTTCACTTTGATCTCATAAGGACAGTAAAAAGATGGCGTCAAAATGAAAACTTTTGAATCTTTATGCATTATAATTGTAACAATGCATATTTTGAATAAAATAAATGTGAATAGTAATATTTTTAGCCATACTAAAACATATTTTAATATTTTATTAGCTACCTAGGAAAACAAAGAGGTTATCAAAAAACTGAGTATAGCACAAAGGGCTATGGAAAAGATAATGATAGGAATATGCCTAATGGACAGAGTGACCAATAAAGCCATAAGGAAACGGAGTAAGGTCACCGATATCAGATAAAAAGTTGTGAAGCGGAAGTGGGAGTGGGCGGGTTATATAGCCAGAAAATCTGAGTCGTGGTCCTAAAGACTACTGGAATGGAGACCCTGAGAGCAGAAGTGACCCAGAGGAAGGCCACAGATGAGGTGCAAAGACGACATCAAAAAAGTGTTGACCGGAAAGCAGTAAGAAATAGAGAAGTTTGAAGGAGGTCTACACCAAATCTTTGGTTGATGATGGCTAGAAAGAAGAAGAAGGTAAACACCCGATTGGCCAATGATGGTTGCTGCCTGGTTTGCAATCAGTACACCTACCCTACCTATCTAGACGTCTCTCGTCGCGCTCACCCATTGGACGAGGAAAATTCTATTTTAATTTGCACAACTTTAAAATCGACTGTAGGCCTCTGCAATTAGTTACTATGTTTCGTAGATTAATTTCGATGTTGTCACGCAATATTTATGAGATTTGTGACAACGCACTTCTAATATGTTTACGTAATTAGTAAAATTAGTGTACGTACGTGTGTATTTTAGGCATTTCCGTGTATTAAAAATAAGTATTTTGCATTTGGATTGCAGATTCGTTTTAACATAGGTAACTCAGATTTTTCTGAGTGTATTTACGTAGGTTGATTTAGGTATTATATTTAGATTAATGATCTATTTTTTTTCTTCAGGACATTGTAGATGATCAAACAAAAACAAATGAATGGTTTTTCTAACAAAATAATGTCAAAAGTCACAGGTTTTATTATAAAAATATAAATGAAATGATAATAGCCTAAAACACTTTATAATTATACAGCTTAAGAAATGGCCGGAAATAGAAAGTATTTAAGGTAATTTTTTTAAAGTTAATGTAAAGTTAAAGGTAAGTCAGTATTCATTACACCATTGGTAGATAGATATACCTAATCTAAATAAAACTGTAACTACCTATTTTGTTATTGGCAAGTGAATTTGTCTTGTAATAAAACTAATAAATAAAACGAAAACATCCAACATGACTTTTATGTCTTTAGCAACGAACAATAAGGCGCATGAAAACAATTGAAAGTACCATGTACATCTAATTATAGACCATCTGCCCTTTCTTGGCATGGCGCTACACTAACAATAGACAGAAACCAGCTAGAATTGGCAGGTTAGTTTGTATACCTAATCATGTCTTAGCAATCTATTGTTGAAATAGTAAAGGGCGTTCTTAATGTTTACTTCCTGTAAGGCAAGTTTGTGTGCATTGAATGTAAATCATTTGTCTTAACAAGTGAAATGAACACGAACGGCCATACGACACAATCATTTTATTAAAATACCGAGGTGTTATTTTTCATAAAGTAGGTTCCTATGTAGCTTATGTATGTGAAGCACACTTATTTTGAAAATCTTTGAAATCATATTCAAACAATATATCGCGTTCGAACTATTACATCATGTAAGTTTATATTCAAAGTTATATGACAATGCGACAAAACAATGAAATAATCGAAGGCATAGAAACATGTCATATTTTAATTTGTTTTTTAACATATTAGGTACTACTACGCGGGAGGCCGTTTCCCTAATTTGTGATACTACTTCCTAAGAAAATTTTCAGACTTAGTTACAAGTAGTATAACTTACAAAAAGTAGGTAGCAATACAGGTAAAATATGACCAAAGACAAAGAGTCTCCTATGTAAAAAAACTCTGTCCTGTGTCTCTAGTCTCTCAACTAAATTAAGAAATTGCAACTGTCAAGGTTATTTCCTGGATACAGCTACTAGGTCATTTCAATAATAAAGAGCTAAGTCAGAGGGTGCGAGAATGTATAACACCTTTAGTATTACCCGACCCCGCCTTGTCGGAAGGCAGACAATGACACTACGCTCTTGGCAGTGACATTGTGCGGTTGGCAGCCGTGTTTGTGACGCCGTGTAATGAATGCCGATCAAAGGTGAAGCGATCGCTCGATATGTACTAGTGCTGCTGAGCTATCGACAAGTGTCATACTATCGATAGTTCGCATTATCGATAATCGATAGTATCTATAGCGACCATTTCAATAATTTAATTTAATTTTATAATTTATTTCAAAATGATAGCAATGCAATTTTTAGCTAATTTTATAAGTTTGTAAACATGTGTGATCTGCTAAATTAAAAAACTGCAACTGTCAAGGTTATTTTCCTAGATACAGCTAGTGTCTAGGTCATTTTAATATGAAACAAGTTAAGTCAGAGGGTGCAACAATGTGTAACATGTTTAGTATTACCCGACCCCGCCTTGTCGGAAGGCAGACAATGACACTACGCTCTTGGCAGTGACATTGTGCGGTTGGCAGCCATGTTTGTGACGCCGTGTAATGAATGCCGATCAAAGGTGAAGCGATTGCTCGATATGTACTAGTGCTGCCAAACTACCGATATAGTTACTTCCTAAAGTTAACAATGTCAACATTCAAAAATCCCGATATTATCGATATTGTGGCAAATACTATCGACAAATGCTATACTATAGATAGGTGCTGTTGATAGTTCGTACTATCGATGTTTTGTAATGAAGTAGTATACTTTAAATTATTTCATTGTCGCAATGTCATATAGACATTGTCGGAATGTAGACAATGACACTACGCTCTTGGCAGTGACATTGTGCGGTCGGCAGCCATGTTTGTGACGCCGTGTAATGAATGCCGATCAAAGGTGAAGCGATCGCTCGATATGTACTAGTGCTGCTGAACTATCGACAAGTGTGATACTATAGTAGATACTATCGATAGTTCGCATTATCGATATCGATAGTATCTATGGCGGCCATTTCAATGATTTAATTTAATTCTACAATTTATTTCAAAAATATAGCAATGTAATTTTTAGCTAATTTTATATATGTATCTACGCAAAATTTGCATGTTTGATCCGCTAAATTAAGAAATTGCTACTATCAAGGTTATTTCCTGGAAGCAGCCAGTGTCTAGGTTATTTCAACAATAAACGAGCTAACTCAGAGGGTGCAACAATGTATAACACCTTTAGTATGAACCGACCCCGCCTTGTCGGAAGGCAGACAATGACACTACGCTCTTGGCAGTGACATTGTGCGGTTGGCAGCCATGTTTGTGACGCCGTGTAATGAATGCCGATCAAAGGTGAAGCGATTGCTCGATATGTGCTAGTACAGGCGAACTATCGATATAGTAATACAGATAGTTAACTGTAATTAATGCCGATCAAAGGTGAAGCGATTGCTCGATATGTACTAGTGTTGCCAGGATACAATATATTACTACCGATAATTAACATTCGAAAAACCTTAAAGAATCGATATTATAGATATTGTGGCCAAATACTATAGACGAATGTGTTACTATTGATAGTTCGTACTATTGATTTTTATAGACAATGACACTACGCTCTTGGCAGTGACATTGTGCGGTCGGCAGCCATGTTTGTGATGCCGTGTAATGAATGCCGATCAAAGGTGAAGCGATCGCTCGATATGTACTAGTGCTGCCAAGATATGATATATTACTACAGATAGTTAACTTTCGAAAAACTATCGACAAATAGGATCGATATTATAGATATTGTGGCAATATACTACCGACAAATGCGATACTATTGATAGCAGATGTAAATTTTTAGTAATCCGGGAGGTCACCAATTGATCCACTAAATAAAGAAACAGCCAGTGTCTAGGTCATTTCAATAAGACGAGCTAAAGTCAGAGGGTGCGACAATGTATAACACCTTTAGTATTAACCGACCCCGCCTTGTCGGAAGGCAGACAATGACACTACGCTCTTGGCAGTGACATTGTGCGGTCGGCAGCCATGTTTGTGACGCCGTGTAATGAATGCCGATCAAAGGTGAAGCGATTGCTCGATATGTACAAGTGTTGAAGAGATACGATATGACAATAGGATAAAACAACAAAACACGAGGGCATAGGAACATGTCATATTCTAATTTATTTTTTAAACATATTATTGAACGCATATCTAAAACACACTAGTATTCCAAATTTTTCTCTGCCTCTTGTCACGAGACCGGTTTTAGATAAAGTGCTTAAAGCGATGCTTAAGTCAAAAAGTACCCTAGATATATATGATATATCTGTCAACATACTTTTGTGCATCTGGCCAATTCTTGCAGATATACTTGTCGTGTTAATAAACGATATGTTTACAAGCGGCGTATATCCTGATGCCCTAAAATGCACAAGGGTATGTCCAGTATACAAGGGAAAAGGAGAAAAGCACAATATTGATAATTATCGGCCAATTACTATCGTCCCCAATATATCAAAAATTATTGAATCGATTATATCAACAAGCTTTATAGGGCATTTACAGACGAACAACTTAATGACAGACAAGCAGTTTGCTTATCGTAAAGGTCTGTCAACGACGACTGCCGCTCATAAAGTGTTAGATTGCATAGTCACGAATATAGATAACAAATCCAAAGTTGCCGGAATATTCTGCGATCTATCGAAAGCATTCGACGTAATTAATTACAAATTATTATTAGAAAAGTTAGATGGGTATGGTGTTCGAGATTCAACGAAGAAACTATTTCAATCATTTTTGTTAAACAGAAACCAGACTGTAGAAATAACTTCCCAAGGCAGAAAAAATAAATCAAAGGCAGGTAGTGTTGAGATAGGTATCCCTCAAGGGTCGTCGCTCGGGAATACACTGTTTTCAGCGTTTGTCAACGATCTCCCATCAGGAATTACAGATGGCTTAATGGTTCTGTTTGCTGATGACACCACTGTAGTTGTGAGCGCGAAGACTTACGAGGAACTTAATAGTAAGATCTGTCGAGTATGCGAGCAGCTGCAGTGTTGGTTCTCGGCGAACGGACTCATTCTAAACGTAACAAAATCAAAAATAATTCTATTCTCTGCAAGCTATCGACCATCTCCTGCACTAAACTGTCCCATGCCAATTAGTAATGAGTGCAAATTTTTAGACTTTACACTCGATAGTCACGCAGATTGGAAAAACCACATCGATGCTCTTTGTGATAAGTTGAGTAGTGCAGTATTTGCCTTGCGCACTCATATCCAGCGATGCACTGCGGCAAACATATTTTGCATACTTTCATTCAATACTGTCTTACGGTTCCATCCTGTGGGGTAGCTCGACTGACTCACTGAGAGTGTTGATAATGCAAAAACGTGCGCTTCGTGTTATGGCTGGAATACAACCACCCCACACGTGCAAGGGCTTGTTTGTAAAGTACGGTATATTGACGCACTTTTCCCAATATTTATTTGATGTAATTTTATACGTACGCTATAATCTCGCGAGTTTTGAGCGAGTAGACATTCCTGGAAGAAACCTGCGTCGAACCGGGTGCCTTAGAACAGTTAGGCGTCGCACCAATCTCGCTGAGAAGAACCCGCGAGTTATAGGGCCAACCCTGTACGAAGCACTACCCACGGACATAAAAACAGAACCATCTGACGAAGCGTTTCGATCCCGACTGAAAAACTTTTTATTGGAAAATGAATTTTATTCCGTGAAAGAGTATACCGACTGTAAATTTACATAATGTAATGATTTATATAAATATGTGTGATTTCAAATCACTTCTTTTTATTATTATTATATGACATTTTGTTTTTATTTTATTTTTTATACTTTTGACTTGCTTTTGACATTTTGTTTTTTATTTTAATTGATTAATTGTTTACTTTGTATACTTTGACATTTTGTTTTTTATTTTAATTGATTAATTGTTTACTTTGTATACTTTGACATTTTGTTTTTTTATTTAAATTGTTTATTATTGATTTTTTGACGAACACATTGTGAAAACTTATGATTTGACTGATTATGTAATTCTGTAATTTTATAATGTTCTTTCCACTGTGTGATAAATAAAACTAAACTAAACTAAACTAAACTATTACTACTAGGTAGCAAATAGCAATACAAGTATAATATGACCAAACGAAAAGAGTCTATTCTATGTGAAAAATTCCTTCCTGTTTATAAATTTTTTAGTAATCTGGGAGGTCACCAGTTGTTTTGATACATTAAGAAACAGTCAGTGTCTAGGTCAATTTAATAATAAACGAGCTAAATCAGAGGGTGCCACAATGTATAACACCTTTAGTATGAACCGACCCCGCCTTGTCGGAAGGCAGACAATGACACTACGCTCTTGGCAGTGACATTGTGTGGTTGGCAGACATGTTTGTGACGCCGTGTAATGAATGCCGATCAAAGGTGAAGCGATCGCTCGATATGTACTAGAGCTGCTGAACTATCGACAAGAGTGATACTATAGTAGATATTATCGATAGTTCACATTATCGATTATCGATAGTATCTATAGCGGCCATTTCAATAATTTCATTTTATTCTATAATTTATTTCAAAAAGATAACAATGTAATTTTTAGCTAATTTTATATCTACCTACTCAAAATTTGAATTTTTGATCCGCTAAATTAAGAAACTGCTACTGTCAAGGAGGTTATTTCTTGGAAACAGCCAGTGCCTAGGTCATTTCAATATTAATCGAGCTAAGTCAGAGGGTGCGACAATGTGTAACACCTTTAGTATTAACCGACCCCGCCTTGTCGGAAGGCAGACAATGACACTACGCTCTTGGCAGTGACATTGTGCGGTTAGCAGCCATGTTTGTGACGCCGTGTAATGAATGCCGATCAAAGGTGAAGCGATCGCTCGATATGTACTAGTGCTGCTGAACTATCGACAAGTGTGAAACTATAGTAAATACTATCGATAGTTCGCATAATAGATTATCGATAGTATCTATAACGGCCATTTCAATATTTTATTTTAATTCTATAATTTATTTCAAAAAGATAGCAATGCTATTTTTAGCTAATTTTATAAGTGTACCTACGCAAAATTTGCATGTTTGATCCGCTAAATTAAGAAACTGCTACTGTCAAGGTTATTTCCTGGAAACAGCCAGTGGCTAGGTCATTTCAATATGAAACGAGCTAAGTCAGAGGGTGCGACAATGTATAACACCTTTAGTATTAACCGACCCCGCCTTGTCGGAAGGCAGACAATGACACTACGCTCTTGGCAGTGACATTGTGCGGTTGGCAGCCATGTTTGTGACGCCGTGTAATGAATGCCGATCAAAGGTGAAGCGATCGCTCGATATGTACTAGTGCTGCTGAACTATCGACATATGTGATACTATCGATAGTTCGCATTATCGATTGTCGATAGTATCTATAGCGGCCATTTCAATATTTTAATTTAATTCTATAATTTATTTCAAAAATATAGCAATTTAATTTTTAGCTAATTTTATTTAATGTACCTACGCAAAATTTGCATGTTTGATCCGCTTAATTAAGAAACTGCTACTGTTAAGGTTATTTCCTGGAAACAGCCAGAGTCTAGGTCATTTCAATATGAAACAAGCTAAGTCATAGGGTGCAACAATGTGTAACACCTTTAGTACTAACCGACCCCGCCTTGTCGGAAGGCAGACAATGACACTACGCTCTTGGCAGTGACATTGTGCGGTTGGCAGCCATGTTTGTGACGCCGTGTAATGAATGCCGATCAAAGGTGAAGCGATTGCTCGATATGTACTAGTGCTGCTGAACTATCGACAAGTGTGATACTATAGTAGATACTATCGATAGTTCGCATTATCGATTATCGATAGTATATATAGCGGCCATTTCAGTAATTTAATTCTATAATTTGATTCAAAAAGATAGCAACATCCAGTGCCTAGGTTATTTCAATATTAAACAAGCTAAGTCAGAGGGTGCGACAATGTATTACACCTTTAGTACTAACCGACCCCGCCTTGTCGGAAGGCAGACAATGACACTACGCTCTTGGCAGTGACATTGTGCGGTCGGCAGCCGTGTTTGTGACGCCGTGTAATGAATGCCGATCAAAGGTGAAGCGATCGCTCGATATGTACTAGTGCTGCTGAACTATCGACAAGTGTGATACTATAGTAGATACTATCGATAGTTCGCATTATCGATTATCGATAGTATCTATAGCGGCCATTTCAATAATTTAATTTAATTCTATAATTTATTTCAAAAAGATAGCAATGTAATTTTTAGCTAATTTTATATGTACCTACGCAAAATTTGCATGTTTGATCCGCTAAATTAAGAAACTGACTCTGTCTAGGTCATTTCAATAATAAATGAGCTAAGTCAGAGGGTGCAACAATGTGTAACACCTTTAGTATTAACCGACCCCGCCTTGTCGGAAGGCAGACAATGACACTACGCTCTTGGCAGTGACATTGTGCGGTTGGCAGCCATGTTTGTGACGCCGTGTAATGAATGCCGATCAAAGGTGAAGCGATTGCTCGATATGTACTAGTACTGGCGAACTATCAATATATTATTACTACCGAGAGTTAACGTTCAAAAACCCTATAGAATCTTTATTAACGATATTGTGGCAAAATACTTTCGATAAGTGTAGGTACTATCGATTGTTAATTATTATTGCGACAATGAAAAAATTTAATACGTAGGAACATGTCATATTCTAATTTATTATACAAATAAATGATTACCTTCTAAGCAAATTTTTTTCAGAATTTGAGTATAACTTTAAAAACTAGGTAGGAAAACAGGTTAAATATGACCAAAGGTAAAAAGTCTCCTAGGTATGTGAAAAAACTCTCTCATGTAAGTATCTTAAATTTTTAATAATCCGGGAGGAAACCACTTGATGCGCTAAATTAAGAAATTGCAACTGTCAAGTTTATTTCCTTGAAACAGCCCGTGTCTAGGTCATTTCAATAATAAACGAACTAAGTCAGAGGGTGCGACAATGTATAACACCTTTAGTATGAACCGACCCCGCCTTGTCGGAAGGCAGACAATGACACTACGCTCTTGGCAGTGACATTGTGCGGTTGGCAGCCGTGATTGTGACGCCGTGTAATGAATGCCGATCAAAGGTGAAGCGATCGCTCGATATGTACTAGTGCTGCTGAACTATCGACAAGTGTGATACTATAGTAGATACTATCGATAGTTCGCATTTGATTGTCGATAGTATCTTATTTATTTCAAAATGATAGCAATGTAATTTTTAGCTTATTTTGTATGTACCTACGCAAAATTTTCATGTTTGATCCGCTAAATTAAGAGTCAGCTAAGTGTCTAGGTCATTTCAATAATAGACGAGCTAAGTCAGAGGGTGCGACAATGTGTAACACCTTTAGTATTAACCGACCCCGCCTTGTCGGAAGGCAGACAATGACACTACGCTCTTGGCAGTGACATTGTGCGGTCGGCAGCCATGTTTGTGACGCCGTGTAATGAATGCCGATCAAAGGTGGAGCGATCGGTCGATATGTACTAGTGCTGAGCTATCGACAAGTGTGATACTATAGTAGATACTATCGATAGTTCGCAGAGCGATTGTCGATAGTATTTAATTTATTTCAAAAAGATAGCAATGTTATTTTTAGCTAATTTTATATGTACCTACGCAAATTTGCATGTTCGATCCGCTAGTTAAGAAACTGCAACTGTCAAGGTTATTTCCTGGTAACAGCCAGTGTCTAGGTCATTTCAATATGAAACAAGCTAAGTCAGAGGGTGCAACAATATGTAACACCTTTAGTATGAACCGACCCCGCCTTGTCGGAAGGCAGACAATGACACTACGCTCTTGGCAGTGACATTGTGCGGTCGGCAGCCATGTTTGTGACGCCGTGTAATGAATGCCGATCAAAGGTGAAGCGATTGCTCGATATGTACTAGAGCTGCTGAATTATCAATAAATTTCTACGTATCGATATATTACTATGGTAACATTCGAAAAACCCTGTAGGATCGATATGATCGATATTGTACCAAAATTCTATCGACAAGTGCGCTATTATATTATATATACTATCGATAGTTCGTACTATCGATTGATTTGTAGTGAATCAATATCGATACGTAATATACAGGGTGTTAGGAAAAGCACATACATAAATCTAAACAATTTGAAATATCGCGTTTGAATTAAGTTTAGGTAAGTATATTCAATGTTATATGACATTGCGACAATGAAAAAATGCCTAACACCTTTATTATGATCTGACCCCGCCTTGTCGGAAGGCAGACAATGACACTACGCTCTTGGCAGTGACATTGTGCGGTCGGCAGCCATGTTTGTGACGTCGTGTAATGAATTCCGATCAAAGGTGAAGCGATTGCTCGATATGTACTAGTGCTGCTGAGATACGATATATTACTATCGATAGTTAACATACAAAAAAACCTATAGGATCGATATTGTGGCAAAATTCTATTGACAAGTTCGTACTATCGATTGTTTTGTAGTGAATCATCGATACGTAGTATACAGGGGGTTAGGAAAAGTAGAACGTTCCTATAAACGACGATTTCTATAAGTATAACTTAGTGTCTTGAGCATTTTAAAAAAATGATAAGAATTATTTAAAATAGAGCCTAATTTACAAAACCCTTTTTTTTTAATTATTCAGCCCTAGTTCTGAGCGCGACATAGCATGTCATTAGGTACAGTCACATGCAAATGTAGCTGCACCGTTGTAAACGTTATTGTGAGCGGCGAAGGCACGGCGTAAAGCTGTTGGAGTGTCAATTGACCATAGAGCGTGCTGTATTGTAGGGTTGAACAGTTTAATAAAAAGTTATTGAAAAATATTTTATTATAATATTTTATGAAATGTTTGAACACGCTTAACATACTTTATTTTAGGTAGGTACCTATAGAATGCATTGTTTAAAGGAACCTAGTATTTTTCTTAACCCCCTGTAGATAGATTCTAAATAATGAGAAACGATACCATCGACAGTATTATCTAAAGGAGTATTTTGAACTATCGATAGACAATCGATAGTCCACTATCAAGCCGCAACACTACTCTATACCAAATCACTTCGAGGAAGTGAAGGATGAAAAGGAAAGTGATTGATTTTGCCGCTGAATGAACTCTCGAATCGTAGATTTGAATTGATCAATGGAGGCTTGTATTGCTGAAAATCCGTTGAAATATTTGAATTTGGAAAATGTGAGATTATTCAGCAGGGATTTTAAAAACGACAATCCGCTTCTTGACTGACAGGTCAAATGAGCTACTTTTAAAGACGACTGAAAACGATATTATGTATGAAATTATTTATGGAGTCAAGCCAATAACTTTCATTTAATTTTTGAGATTAATACCTCAATTGATTTTTTAATATCTTGAATAATGATGAATGAAGTCTACAGTTTTTTGGAAAATATACTTTTAATCATAAGTACAACTTTCGTTTTTTATTTACGACTCAGTCAAGTCAAGTAGCGTATTCCTAGCCAAAACACAATTCGTAACCAAACTGCTACGCGCCTCCGTAGGTCATTTTTGATTGTCCAAAAGATAGCTAGGTAAATAACTGAAATAATTGCTTAACAGCAACCGTACGTTAAAATAACTAAAACTCCTCAAAATCGCCAAGATATAGGTACGGTAGAGATAAACATCTAACGCCTCATCCTTGTCATAAGAAAAAAGGAAATAAAAACAACGATTTACGAAATATTTTACTTTCACAGGCGAATCACCACAATAAGGAAAATGGAACTGAGAAATTTAAAAATGAAATGGTGCTTCAGCTTCCGAGAAAAATCTGCTTAATCTTCCTAATATCTTAGAACTAGTGAAAACAGCATAGTTTTTTCTGTAATTTTAAGCTGGTTTCTTTTCTATTTGCAAGTTTTCAGAACAGGGAGGCGAAAAGACAAAAATAATAAAATAGAGGCACAGCTATTATTTTTGCGTGAAATTTTTCTTGCTTTTTGTAACACACTGAATCTCATGTTATTTCACAGAAAAATTGAAGAGCTTGAATAAAATTCGCTGTGCGAACAAGGCCTTACATTTTCTTAAGTTGGTTTCAAAGGATTTATACTTTTACAAACACAATAGCGGGCCGTTAGCGGTTTCACCTGCTGCAATTCGTTTTCCCGAGGGAAAAAGGCATGTTAACAGCATATTGTGTTATACAGGGTGGCGCAATAGAACGTGCATTTATTAAGTATAGGGTAAAAAAATTAAAACGAAAGATATAGTTAAAATAAAAGATAGGCCAATTAGATAAATAAATGGAGTTTATTTTTTAAAAACAACATCGTCTAAATGACGGCCCTCTCGAAAACTACACTCTTCTAAACGCGAAGCGAAATTTGAGAAAACTCTTTCAATAAGGCTGGGTGATTGCCGCCATTTGCTTTGCTTGAGATTGCTGCCCATGCCGTTACTTTCGGACTGTGCAGTGGTTTTTGATGTTTGAATTTGGGATTCTCGTCGCTCCAATAACTAAAATTTTATCGGTTAACAAAACCATTTAATTGGAAATGGGCCTCATCAGAAAAAAGGATGTTGTCAAAAGTGGTAAATCGACTAAGCATTTCTTCAGAAAATGCCAACCTTACTCTGAAGTCGGTCTCTTTCAACTCATGTGCTAACTGGAGCTTATAAGGATGAAGTTTAAGATCTCAGTTTGAAATTCGCTGTAAACTTCGCCGTGACAAGTGTAAAGCCGCCGATCGCTTCCGGATTACACAAATGCGGATTTTTTGTACTGACTCCTTCACCCACCCAATATTATCTGTCGTCCTAGACGTTCTTGGACGACCTTCTGCTGGGGGTTTGAACGTGCAACAGGTCTCTTTAAAACGCTTTATCCATATTTTAATTAAATTTGCTCTTGGAGGTTCATTAATGTGTTTTAATCCATATTAACAACAAGAGATGTAAAAACGACGCCTTGTAGAGATGTAAAAACGACCATTCTCGTAAAACGTGGGAATACAAAAAGCTCGATGCTTTCCGTCGAAGTGATTCATGGCTACTAAAACTCCATGAATGTCACTATCCAACCACGCAAGGCTCCCCTCCTCTGGGCGCCGTTTATCCCGACAAAAAAGATAATGCAATATGCACGTTCTATTGCGCCACCCTGTACCTACATTATAAACCTTTCTCTTGAATCACACTATCAAAATTGGTTGCATCAAAATTGATTGCTTGGTTTTTGAGGAGTCAGCAAATGTCACGCACGACAGACAGAAAGACAGAGAAACGCAAAAAGGGACTTGATTTTATACTATGTTCTTATTGATTTCATATTTGGTATTCTCTACATATGTTCCGTAAGGCAATCATAATTTCACCTTAAAAGGGCAAAACATTTGAAAAAAAACAGATAGAATTGACTTGTTGAAGCACCAGAATTGCAGGGTGGATATAGTATGAAAAGTTTTAAAATATCCTCGGCTCTAAAATAATCCCACCTACATATATCACACGCCGCATCTTATTTATAGCGGTAAGTTTGCTATTAATTGAGAAACACCTGTAGTTGGTGTGACCATCTTATTGAAAAAATACGGAAAAAGATTTCTAGAGCTTTTCCAGAAATAAGTTAGTCGCGCGCTTAACACTCGGAATAATATATTTATTATAACTTTTAAAGCACTCGCGGATTACTTTTACACATTTTAACGGATCTTATCGCGGTAGTTTGCGACCATGACTGATGAAACTTAGTCAAAACGTCGGGTTCCCAGGTAAATCGCTTATTTACATATAAACTATCGTGATATTTAAATATATTTTTTAAAGCGACTAAGGGTTAATCAGCCATGGTATGTGCAGCAGTGTTCCCTGTAAATGCAACATCTCGCACTGCTGTCGCCAATCCACCTGCCAAGAGCGGTCAGTATGCAACTATGCAATTCCCTCTGATAGTGGAAGATCCATCCGCAGCAGTGGACTTACGAGGCTATTTAGGTTGGCTATTAAAAAATAGTCCAGCTTCTTTTTCTTCGACTGGGACACCAATTTGTCCAACGACCCGATGAACTCTGGTGTCAGAGGTTTTCAATAACCACAGCGCCACATCAGTTTCATTAGTCCAGCTATTTTCACAAGTTCTGGTTACACTTACGTGATGGTTATGGAAACAGGCGCACTAATGTGACATGCTTGTGCGCGCACACGCCAACACATATGAGTTTTATTTTGATGCGTAATGAGAGATAGCGCTTCCTAAACATTTGTGACATTTCAAATGCTTAGTGGATTTTATAGCTTTTAGCTTTTAATTGTATTTATAGCTTTTTTAATTGCTATAAAACGTTTATAGGTTGATAGAGTAAATTTTTCGAAGTGTATGGAGTAATGCGCAGCATTTTTCAATAGGTACCTAACTGCGGGTAACTTTTACCTTAGGGTGCAACTTAGACTATTGAGGTAAAGTTACTCTCTAGTATAACCCGATGTGACGGTCATTATCTTCCTGCCCCTAGCCCAGATGTTGGGCTCAGCGCAACATTTTTTGTAAGAACAAAAAATTTACTAAGTATTAACAACTTTTTAAATCGACAATCGACACAGAGAAATGCAAAGCAAAGAAAAAGAGAATCAGCCGAACAGATTTTTTTTTCACTCAACAGGTATGCGAAAACTGCACGAAGATTTAAAAAAATGTTTTTGTTGTCCACTGCAGTGTAGGTGTTATTCTTCAACGCTATTACGTTATTACAGGAATATTTTTTTAAATGATTAATCTTCGCAATTTGTGCTAGGAATGCAGTCAAATGATATATGGGTCCATTTAGTAGAGAACGTAAAATAAAATGCTATGAAAGTAGATTATGCGCTTTTATGAAACCGGTTATTAAATAGAACAATGTCGTGTAATGCCGGATGAGAATAGCATTACCCCGTATCTTTCTCGAAGAAGCGAGAAAGGGATTTTAGAGTTGATGTGTGAAGCTGTAATTAGGTGACGATATTATCTACCTACTTTTAAAGAATTTATAGGTACTCTACTGCATTAGTAAAGACAAAAGAAGATGTCACATTTCTAGGACAATGACTAAATTCTCTGATTTATTGCAGACACGTGGTTAAATGGTGAAAACTGGTGAGAACACTAATAATTAAAATACCTTTATTTATTTTTGCTTACTACTATAAACGATTGATAAACGTATGTTTATGAAAATATTATTGCCTTTAGATTATAAATTCTTTTGGATACTTTCCAAATAGAACAAAGCCATCAATCTTCGCATAAATAATAACTTTCGACGTTTACGATATAAATGAGTGAATATGTCACCCGCCTCTTCCTTTTTAGATCGGTTTTCAGTGACATATCGTATTTTGAAACGTTTCTGGCATGTCTATATCTCAGCTGTTACCTTAGAGTAGATAAGTAAGAGATAGAGAACGCCCAACTAACTATGAAGGGGTGGCACACCGATGAACACAACCTCTCTGTTCATCAGTAGCAAAACGCCAGAGACAGCATTATTGAAACTTTATTACTACTCATATATTTGACGTTAGTTATCTGTGGAACTACTGCTTACGCTTGACAGTATGGCACTTGCTTATGTATTTCAAAGGCTGTTACCCTAGAGCTGAAATGTTACGATGGTAACTGTATAAAAAAATATGAAGCTTAATTAAGTGAAAAAGTAAAAATAAAACTAGGAACACAAAATGTACCTATCTATTACATACTATTACAAGCCGTTTGTATGATTATAATATTCTGTATTACAATTGATTTATATTTTGTAATAATATTTACTGTTTATAGTTTAAAAGTGTAAGTAAGTATTAAACTTCGAGCATCTTCCGTCCCGTTCCGGCCCCGGGGGAGTTCGTATAGTTACTTTACTCTATACAAATATTTCTGTCGTTTTTTGCGGGGGGAGAGGTAAAGCTGTCAAATCAAGCTAGTGTTGGAATCGACAATATCGATACTTGACCTTTCGATTAATTACAACAGTCTACTCAAAATTGTGTCATATTATTGCATTTTCAAAATCAACTTAGTTCACAAGAATAGGATTTTTAGTAAATAGAAATATTGGCGCAATAACATCATTTTAAATATTGCATAAGGTACCTACCCTAAATTAACCAAAATATTACATGCCAGCCGATGTGGCGCAGTGGTTAGTATGACTGCCTGCCACGCAAAGGTTCCGGGTTCAATTCCAAAGTAAGATGGTTCCGTGCTTCGGATGGGCACGTTAAGCCGTCGGTCCCGGTTGCTGTCTATGATGGCGGTCGTTACACAACCATATCAGAGGCCTGCTACTTGCAGTAGGCGGTTGAAAAACTCTGACACCAGGGTTCATCGGGTCGTTGAACGACTCGGTGTCCCACACGAAGAGAGAGAGAGACCAAAATATTAATTTCTTTCTCCAAAGACCAGATAATACAATTATGTAGGTAGGTACAATCAATGCAATACCTAGGTACTATTTACTGATAATTAAGTATCATAGGATATTATGTAAGGGAATTTACTAAAAAATCACCTATACAACAAATCATATCCCGATGACGTAGTGGTTAGTACCCCTGTCTTCTACGCTGAGGCTCGTGGGTGGAAATCGATTCCACCGGACACAAATATTTGTAAAGTAAATTTTCAAATATTCGTGTTTTGTCTGAGCACTCTGCCTGATAAAAGACCACCGACTGGACCGAAACGGTCGTGAAATCGCGATGTAATAAGAAGTAGGTAAGTGCGAAATCCTTTTCTACACTAATATAATAAAGAGGAAACCTTTGTTTGTTTTTTTGTTTGTTTGTTTTTTTTGTATGTATGTAATCGATAAACTCCGAAACTACTGGACCGATTTCCAAAATTCTTTCACCATTAGAAAGCTACAACATTCCTGAGTAACATAGGCTACTTTATACCACGGGAGAATTCCTCATTCCCACGGGAAAAAGGTTAGCAGCAGGAAAAGCAGGAAATATAGCGGATATTACCCAAATTAGCCAAACCGCTTTACCGATCTTTGCGCAACTTAGCACTGATATTTCTAGCATATTAAAGACGGACATGGACTACTTTTTGTCAGCCCTCGAGGATCTGGAGTACCTGATGAAGACCACCAGCATCCCATCTAAACTATAGGAGATACGGTCATGGCTTCATAAAAAAAGTTGATCACCATGACGGGCCGCTTCTGCTGTCACATGGTCATCGAGGATCTGGAGTACCTGATGAAGACCACCAGCAACCCATCTAAACTATAAGAGATACGGTCATGGCTTCATACAAAAAGTTGTTCACCATGACGGGCCGCTTCTGCTGTCACATGGTCATCGAGGATCTGGAGTACCTGATGAAGACCACCAGCAACCCATCTAAACTATAAGAGATACGGTCATGGCTTCATGCAAAAAGTTGTTCACCATGACGGGCCGCTTCTGCTGTCACATGGTCATCGAGGATCTGGAGTACCTGATGAAGACCACTAGCAACCCACCTAAACTATAAGAGATACGGTCATGGCTTCATACAAAAAGTTGTTCACCATGACGGGCCGCTTCTGCTGGCACATGGTTATCAAGGATCTGGAGTACCTGATGAAGACCACCAGCATCCCATCTAAACTATAAGAGATACGGTCGAGGCTTCCTAGAAAAAAAAACACCATGACGGGCCGCTTCTGCTGGCACATGGTCACGAGGGTCTGGAGTACCTGATGTAGACCACCAGCATCTCATCTCAACTATAATAGATTCAGCAATGGCCAATTTCTACGGGAAAACAGGTAAGTAGCAGCGGGTGATTCGCTGGGCGGGCCGCTAGTTATATATGTCGCAGTACGATGGCAGAATTAGGTTTTGGCTTTTGGCCAAAAACCTAGGTTTTTGGCCAAAAGCCGGCATATGGCAAAATCGTAGACTTCTTTCGGCCATCGTCCTAAGCTGATCCAGGTTTTTGGCCAAAAACCTAGGATTTTGGCCAAATAACTAGGATTTTGGCCGAAATCCTAGATTTGTTTAGTATTATGGCTTTTTTTGCATTTCGGAGAAACTTCTTCTTCTTCGACTGGTACACCAAGTCGCCCAACGACCCGATGAACCCTGGTGTTAGAGTTTTTAAACCGCCTACTGCAGGCAGGCCTCTGACAAGGTTGTGTAACGACCGCCGTCTAAGTGATCATAAATAAAGAGCAATCGGGACCGACGGCTTAACGTGCCCGTGTAGTTCGGGCATACACCTCGAAAGGCAGGAGGTAACATTGGACATTCTGGAGGGTGGGAGGTAGCATCAGACGCTCTGGAGGGCGTGGGTAGCGTCGGACACTCTGGAGGATGTAAGATGACGGGCGTTGGATTTTCTGGGGGTCCGACGCTACCTCCTGGTCTCCAGGGCGTCCAACGCTACCACCAATCCTCTAGAGCGTTCAGTGGTACGTCCTGCTCTTATGGTGTCTGATGCGACCCTGCCCTTCAGGAAATCCGAGGCAATCCAGCTGTTCAGACTGTCTGATGTTACCCCGTCCTTCAGGGTGTCCATTTACGGTGTCCAAGTCTACCTCAAAGATCAGAAGGAGGTGCATAAAGTACCTCTCCTCCTCGTTCAACGAACCACACGGGTACGGTAAGCCGTCGGTCCCGATTGCTCTCTATGATCACTTAGACGGCGGTCGTTACACAACCATGTTAGAGGCCTGCTACTTGCAGTAGGCGGTTGAAAACTCTGATACCAGGTCCATAGGCTCGTTAGGTGCTTTGGTGTACCACTCGAAGACGAAAAGTTCCCCGAAATTCAAAAAGCCATAATACTAAACAAATCTAGATTTCGGCCAAAATCCTAGTTTTTGGCCAAAATCCTAGGTTTTGGCCAAAACCTGGATCAGATCAGGACGATGGCCGACGGAAGTCTACGATTCTGCCATATGCCGGCTTTGGCCAAAAACTAGGTTTTTGGCCAAAACCTGATTCTGCCATCGTACTGCGACATATACATATACATGTCGCAGTACGATGGCAGAATTAGTTTTGGCCAAAACCTGGGTTTTTGGCGCCGGCAAATGGCAAAATCGTAGACTTCTTTCGGCCATCGTCCTAAGCTGATCCAGGTTTTGGCCAAAACCTAGGATTTTGGCCAAAAAACTAGGATTTTGGCCAAAATCCTTGATTTGTTTAGTATTATGGCTTTTTTGCGTTTCGGGGGAACTTCTTCGTCTTCGAATGGTACACCAAGTCGCCCAACGAGCCGATGGACTCTGGTATCAGAGTTTTCAACCGCCTACTGCAAGTAGCAGGCCTCTAACATGGATGTGTAACGACCGCCGTCTAAGTGATCATAGAGAGCAATCGGGACCGACAGCTTACCGTGCCCGTGTGGTTCGGGGGAACGAGAAATGGAGAGGTACTTTATGCACCTCCCTCTGATCTTTTGAGGGTAGACTTAGACACCGTAAATGGACACCCTGAAGGACGGGGGTTAACATCAGACAGTCTGAACAGCAGGATTGCCTCGGATTCCCTGAAGGGCAGGGAGGAGCATCAGACACCATAAGAGCAGGACGTACCACTGAACGCTTTAAAGGATTGGTGGTAGCGTTGGACGCCCTGGAGACCAGGAGGTAGCATCGGACCCCCAGAAAATCCAACGCCCGTCAGATTACATCCTCCAGAGCGTCCGACGCTACCCACGCCCTCCAGAGCGTCTGACGCTACCTCCCACCTTCCAGAACGTCCAATGCTACCTCCTACCTTTCGAGGTGTATGCTCGAACTACACGGGCACGTTAAGCCGTCGATCCCGATTGCTCTTTATGATCACTTAGACGGCGGTCGTTACACAACCTTGTCAAAGGCCTGTTCCTTTCATTAGGCGGTTTAAAAACTCTAATACCGGGGTTCATCGGGTCGTTGGGCGACTTGGTGTAACACTCGAAGAAGAAGAAGTTCCCCCGAAATGCAAAAAAAGCCATAATACTAAACAAATCTAGGATTTCGGCCAAAATCCTAGTTTTTTGGCCAAAATCCTAGGTTTTTGGCCAAAAACCTGGATCAGCTTAGGACGATGGCCGAAAGAAGTCTACGATTTTGCCATATGCCGGCTTTTGGCCAAAAACCTAGGTTTTTGGCCAAAAACCTAATTCTGCCATCGTACTGCGACATATATACGGGGTGTTAGGGACGGTGTAACGAAAACTTTGCAGGCGTGCTCAGACCATGAAACTGAACAACTTTCACTATGGAGCCAATGGTGGGAAACGAAAAAAAAATTTCGACCTCCCATACAAAGTCAGTCAGCTGATCGTGAATTTTATATGGCAGGTTGGAAATTTTTTTTCGTTTCCCACCATTGGCTCCATAGTAAAAGTTGTTCAGTTTGATGGTCTGATCATGCCTGCAAAGTTTTCGTTACACCGTCCCTAACACCCTGTATAATAATTAAAGTTAAAATGTCGCACTTAAGTTTAACCAATTTTATAGCACACCAAGTCGTCCAACGACCTGACGAACCCTGGTGCCAGAGTTTGTCAACCACCTACTGCAGGCCTCTGACATGGTTGTGTAACGACAGCCGTCTAAGTGACGATAGACAGCAACCGGGAGCGACGGCTGAACATGGCTCCAAAGCACGGAACCATCTTGCTTCTCGGACAATCAGGTGGTTTAGCCTGTGTGGTGTTCTGACCAGTCTAGGAACATATTCACAAAGTGATAAATATAAACTTTGTGAGCGAAAGGAATTGAACCCGGAACTTTCTGCGTCGCAGGCAGTCGGACTAGCCACTGCGACACATCGGCTGATAGCCGATGTCACCCGATCAGCTGAAACTGATATTAATTTTCAATGAAACTCGAACAAAATCAAGTTTTCCCAAAATTCATTGTAAAAGTTGTTCAATTTCCTGCAAAGTTTTCGGTACAGACCGTCTTTACATTATATAGGTTTGAAACTATGGCGATAGAAAAAGTATCGACGTTTTGTATTAGTTGACTCACTGCACTAGCTTGGGTTCAGTGTTGCTCGATACTTCAAGTTAAAATTATCGTTTTTTCATTAAATATCGACTGGAAATGAACATCATTGAATAAGTAGAACAATCCCAAACTAACATTCTAATCTTACTTAGCAAGCTATTTACTGTTAATAAAGGCATCGGTAAACTAAGATCGTTAATTGTTACCCATTTTATGGTGGAATATTATAATCTTCATTTGAAAAATAAACGATACTATGATGAACACTATTGTTCGACACAAAATAATAACAAAAGGAACAAAATACAATTATTTTATCATAGATCCACCTAAAAAAAACTCCAAATCAGTCATTTTGTACGACTTACTGGCAACACTTATGTACAATTTTCAATCGCTTATTTTATATATTATTTAGTGATATTGTACTGGAGGAATGCTTTCAGATGAAAAGTGATATTGTTCTGTTGTAAATTGGTATTTTTACATATCTTTTTAGGCATTTTTAGCTCTACAATTCCGCTTTTTATCGGAGCTCATTTGACATGCGCGACTGGAATCGTTCTAGGAAATAATCTGACAGCAACTGGTTTTTGTAGTAAGGTAAGCCCCCGTGGGCAAAGGCCGTGACAGAGGGGAAGTGCTTCGTATAGCGTCTCCTTACCCCAGCTTTCCTCCAAGGTATTAAAGTATTATAAATCTTAAGAGCAAGCATGATCAAGTAATAGTAAGTTTTTTATTGGTTTTCTAGCCTCACATTTAACATTTTTTTCAGGGTTTATCTTATTAAGTACTCACTCAAAGATAATAATGTAGGTAAGTATTTGATGTTGAGTGTATATTTCTTCACACTAAATTGTTAGTTTGTACAACTCTTTCTATAGCTTACCATTTGTTCCAAGGCACGACTTTTACTATTGTTTGCAAGACAATCGGTTATTTTTGGTTTGTCTTTATAATCATTTATTATGTCTTTTAGACGTATCAATTCACGTTATAATAACATCTGATTCAACCATCATGTTTATTACTAGTGTTTTTACTCACTCTAATGTTTGAGTAAAATAAAGGACAGATAGTGTTTGCGATATTTGAGTCGTAAACATATAAATATATGGTTTTATTATTACGATTACTAATAAAGCCGCCATAATGTCATACATAACAGCGTCGTAAAATTCATTCATACTAGTTTGTGATTTAGTATGATAGTCAAATATTAATTTTATGAGTAATATTTATTGTTTTAACTAATTATAGATATTGGCTACACCAGAAAGAAATAATGTACTTAGGTAATAACATGTTTTGAACACTTTTCAAGAAATATAGTTATCTAAATGGAGCACTTCGTGAAAAATTATCGTATGGGACACTATTTCAATTTCCAGTGCTTAAGATACATTTTTACATTAGTTTCTACGATTCCACAAGTCTAAAGAAAGACAAAGTCGTAGTTTCCGTGAGATATCCCAAATATAAACAATCCCATCATTATCGTTTAAATCCATCCTTATATCTTTACACAGATTACCTAAACATCTGCCCCTAATATCCTTTCCTTTACTTGCACAATAATTTCATCGATCGCTTTCTAGTTCCAGTTGATCATACATACCATACTACTATTTTTTGTTTTGCTAGCCTTAGGTAGGTACCAAAAATTCAGTTCAAAGCGAGACACACACGAACCTAAGTTTGTGCGTTATTTTTGGGCATGCATTAGGACCTAGGTACATGAACTTTGACCTGATTCTCATACAAATACGGTTTATTTCAAACGATATCATAGACTCAGCGTTTTGTGATTCACATCGCCAGCCAATGCGTCTGTCAAACCGTTTGACATAAACCGTATTTGGTTAATCACATTTTTCAAGTCATGCTATAGTGCTGCATAAAAATAACACACAAACGGACTTTACGCGTGTTTCTCGTTAAAGAGATAAAATAACAAACGGAAATCAAGGCCAGACTCTTTTGCGCTGCAGGCAGTCGTATCAATGAAAACATACACGATTTTTCTAAAGCGACCCGCAATTTTTTTTTACTGTTGTTAGTGCTCTGTCTACCCTGTAAAGGAAAAGGGCGTCATATGTGTATGTACGACTATGTATCTATGTCGCAAAATACTGTACTACACTACAGTCTTTTGTCACTGCGTCACTTGTAGCTATTGAAAAAGAAAAGCTATTTTTCACATTTTCAGTGTAGATACCTACTGATGATACCTTTCAAAGCAGTGAAACTGGACTCTTTGTAATTGGAACGAACACACGTTGCAAAACAAGTAGGTAGGTGTCGTTTGTTTAGGCAATATTGACACTAGAAAATCCACGTTGCACGTTGCTATTCGGTACTGAAACCATTTTGCACGTTTTATTTATTTTATGTCCAGTTTTTCAAAGTAACTCAAAGCTATGATCACACTCTAATACATGAAACCTCTCACATACCTACATGAAATGAGCGAATATGTGCAACTTGTCAATACGTTCTGTTATATTAATCGTGCTAGGCTAGATGATGGATTGATAATACCTACCGATATTTTGGTACAATTATAATTTGTAAGGGCAAATACATGTGATGCCTTTTATTACCAAGGTACATGAAATATTACGTTTAGAGTGGTTATTACTGTATTAATGTGACATCGGTATTGAAAAATAGGTCATCGAAATATGACAAAAGTTACCTGTGATACCTAGTTAGATCGTAATTTATCAGATCAAATGACTAAGTCGCTAATTTGACCCCTCGTATCAATCAGATGTACATCTATCGATACACTCTCTCTCGTTAATTCATGAGCAATTCAAAGGTTTCGATTTTTTTCAGACTTTAACTTTTTACAGTAATAATTGTTACTTTTTTAGATGCAACAACATTTACTGAATCATACAACATAGTTTTTCTGTTAGATTGAATCGTGGGTGGGTATCAATCAAAAGAAAATCGAAACCTGAAAAACATAAATGTTCATGAGTTTGCTTGAAAGACTATACCTATATGTGTTTGGTAAAATTATAATGATTGAAAAATAATTAAGTACCTACATTCAATTTGCAATGCCGCAAACAACTACATTGTAGCCGGGTGAAATTCACATCTATCCTATATAGATGTGCTCACATTAAATTTGGAGTTTTAAAGTCAGTTATAGGTGGCATTGGTCCAGAATATAACGTGTTAATTAATACACCAACTATCAATTTGGTACAGGAACTATTAGGCTAGAAACACACGTAACGTCCATTGGTGCGTTTTTTTGCGCAGCGCTATCCGTTGCGTTTGAAAAATACGATTTTCCACCTTATCTATACAGATACGGTTTATGTGAAATGGTTTGACAGACGCATCCGTTAGCGCAAAAATATCGAACAACGCTGCGTTGACGAAAGCATTTGGCAAAAATCATAGTTGTATGAAAATAAGGTCGAATTTCGTATTGTCCCAACGCATGCGTTACGGTATGAAAAAATAACGTACCAACGGAAGTTGCGTGTGTTTCTGCCCTACCATTGCAATGATTGCACTTGGCCCAGTTATAGGCCAAGTACAAGACCGCATCCGGCAATGATGTATTGACCTTTTGCACAGGTGATGAAAAATCAGGAACGGTTTCGGTAGAAGTGGCATGAGTTATGAATATTTCTTCCTTCTAAGGAACAGGGTTGAATTTTTCTCAGAGACATTGTAGTCTACTCTTTTAATAGGCATTTTTTGCACAAACTACTATCACAAATTACCTAAAGAACGAACGTTCAAATAGGCCAAATTTGACAGCTGTTAAACCCATACTAGAAGATAATTATGTCAACAAAGAAAATTAGATTTTGACATAGTGCAGCTGACAAATGTGGCTTAGGTATTCGAATGACCGTACTGTAGGTTTATATCACCCCATATATCGTTATGACTAAACTTATTTAAAGGTGAAAGTCTTTATCAATTATATTTAAGTACATTCATTTTTCAACAAAATATAATCATTCACAAATAATATGTGCAGAGGTAACTTTATTTTAACGCTGTTGTAAAGAACAATTATGGGATCTTAAATTTTCAATCTATTATAAGTTCCAAAGGGTTGATTAGGGTTGAGTTTCCAAAGCGATTACGAAGAAAATTTATAAATGAATAAACTTTTTGACACGTGGCTAAAACGACTGCGTGTAAAGTTAGTAGTCGCCCGGTCTGTCCGTCTTTTAAGAAAATAATGTAACCATGTTACATTTATGAATGTGTATTGTATTTGAATACCTATAGTTAAACCTGGGTGCATTGCTTTGCATGTGACGAAATATTTAAAAAAAAACTACATAATACCTAAATCACGAAACGAAAAGCTAGCAAAAAAGTTCCTTTGGGAGGTCCCGATTTTCACAATTAACCTTGGATCAATCGAATTTCCATGATAATATCAAAATTTACCAAATATCATTGCTAAATTGAAAAATTATATTAATGACTTCAGTGAATACATTTCGTTTTCCTTATACTGCTCTGTTTCTTCATCGCATACATATCATACAGTTTCTGTGATTCTTATAAATAACAACGGATTTTAAAAACAAAATCTTTTTCTTATTTTAATTTCTGAGTATAAAATGGAACTGTAAGTGCATTAAAAATCCCAATAATTCGATAACTTCCGCAACATTTCATGCCACTTCTACCGCACGCGCGCGTTATCACTCGACCTTAACAATAGTGGTTAAAAGCGTTCGGCTCGCATCTTTGATGTCTGTCTACGACACAGAACCGGGACGCACGAGCCAACCTGGGGGACCTAGCCGCCAGATTC
This sequence comes from Phthorimaea operculella, assembly GCA_024500475.1. NCBI lineage: Eukaryota > Metazoa > Arthropoda > Insecta > Lepidoptera > Gelechiidae > Phthorimaea > Phthorimaea operculella. The sequence goes on from JANFCV010000254.1 coordinate 122,688, forward strand.
CGCTCAGTCGCACATGCCATCCAGATAAAAGGACTCGTCTTCCTTATACTCTGGTTCTCCATCGCATATCATATCATACAGTTTCTGTGATTCAAATAAAGCACAATGGTGAGGAGCTTTTCAATATTATTTTGAAAATAAATAAATTTAGAAATTGAAAGTTTTCGTGCAGCTTTTAGTGAGCGAAGTGAAATGTGTTTTCAGTAATTGGATATTTTCTTCAAATAGTAATGGATAATTTGCCTTGAATTTCAGGAAGAAATCGGCAAGGACCAGCTCGCGAGTAAGTACCTATTTATTTACTTAAATGTAAAAAGTACTTAAGAGTCTCTTTTTCAAGTTACAAACCAGTGAAGATTTAGCTCTTTAATAAGCTGATAGATTGATTTAGGGCAGCTTCAACCTTGTCCTTTACCTTTTGCTTCAGAAGTATATCGTCAAGATATAACCAGGGATTTAATTGCAGTTCTGAAGAAGGCGTTCGAAGCCTTCGACCAGGAGAAGAAGGGATGCATCGGCACCGTCATGGTGGGCACCATCCTCTCCATGCTTGGACACCAGGTCTCCGATGAGACGCTGCAGGAGATCATCCAGGAGGTTGACGCTGATGGTGAGTGCAATCAAGCTATTACTGCAGTTACAATAGCCCACTTCTGGACATGGGCTTTCTCTTTTCCGGGAAGTCAAGTCAAACTACTACTACAGCCACAACATTTCACTGCAGGACATGGGCTTCCTCCTTTAGGGGAAGTCCAGTCAAAATACTATTACAGCCACAACAGCCCACTGCTGGACATGGGCTTCCTCCTTTCGGAGGAGTCCAGTCAAGCTACACCTAAAACTATGCATCAAATAGTTGAGCTTTACAATTGAAACACTGCCAATGTTACTTACATCACATACTTTCACAAGATTTCAACAAATAAAAGTCACATTTTAGAATTTTATGAATATTAAAATTGCATTTTTTTATTCAAACCTGAAATATAACAAATTGAGAAAAAGGTTTAGGTAGATTTGCTCTAGTAGTGTGGGATAACGAGTTGACGAACAACCGATGTGTTATAGTGAAACTCGAAGAAGAAGAAGAAGGCGTGAAACGCTGGATTTTATCCAGTGACTTCAAATAGGTACGAACGAACTCAAATGTGAAAAATTCAGTAGGTAGTGAAAGAGACATTTGTATAAAGTTGTCAATTTCAAATTTAAAATATGATAAAACATTTCGCGTCAGTACTCAGAAAAGTTCTGAAAACATTGAGACAGTAACATGAGTACATTTCTTATCTTTATAATAAAACTTAAGTTTACAATAAAAAATATATAAGTATCTTAGTGTTCGTCTTAAGGCTCTTATTTTTCGTTAATTCCCTTAACCTAGCAATAAAAGTCAAACAGTCGTAACTACATAATTTAATTAAACCAAAGAAACTAAGCCACGTTTCAGAAAGCTTTCAGCAAATAATCCTGTGAATTCACTTAAATTTTCAGTATTAATTAATAACCAGATGACATCGAGCGATAACCTTCTTCGCTCGATTGAAATACTGTTATTTAGGTCTTGTTATTTATTATAATTAACTAAAGTGTCGTCTACACTCGGTTCTAATTGGACAAGAGATGTTATCAATTCTGAAACACGTTTAATTCGTTTATTTCGCGACAGGTGGTGTTTAATAGAAAGAAAATATAGAAGTAATATTGAAAATGAATATTTTAAAGCTTTCACAGTAGGTATTTTAATGATTTTGCAAAACTTGCGAACCGAAAAAAGAATTTGAACCTTTTAGTTAGTACTAGCAAACGCTAAGGGCTACCACGGTTCAACCCTTGGCTGCGAAATAAAGCAAGTGTATTCCATAAAATCATAACGTTCGACATAACGCAATCTACCGGGACAGTTTTGCAACGAATCCAAGTAACACACCTACAAGTATAATTCACGAAAGCACTTACCTATTTCTATGACATGTTTGTCAGTTGAGGTATTTCGGACTACTATTTGAATATGACTTAAAAGAATTTTCGCCTAAGTTGTCATATCTCACACAATGTAGAATTCCGTAACCAAAATTCACGGTGTGTCTGTTTCGATGTTAATATAACTTATAGTAATACTATTAATAAAGTTTCATAGAAAGATGTATTTTGAGATTGAAAGATCGATAATTAAAATTTGATCGATTTCCGTAATGTTGCAATGTTACAGGTGTTTTTTTACCTGACTGTCTAAGAAGGAGGGTTATGTTTTTTGAATGTATGTATGTATGTATGTGGACAAGAAAATTCTTTTTCACGGGCTACAGCCCAAACGGATAGTTGGATTTTGGCATATGAGGTGTCGTTAGATTCGTCTCAGCAGCGCGAGTGACACTGGCTATATAAAAAAATTATAGATTCAAGATGGCGGATTTTTAGAGCAAAATACTACTTTAAAATTACCGCAGTCGGATTTTTTGTTTTTAAACACATCTACTTGTTTAACTGAGCAGTTCCACGTTTCAAATACGTGACATAAAGCACAGTTTCCACCGTCGTGACTGACTGAGCGCCGAGAAAAAAATTGTGACACACGCAACTCGTGAAATACGATTTATGACAGTTCACTTCATAATAATTAATGGATCGTCATTGTTTTCGAATTAAAACACAAAATGTCATTGTGTAAACATCGAGAACAATATTCGTCAAAAGTTCTGCCAAGTTTTTTTTTTACTATGCTGATTGATTGCTTTTATGAAAACAGTCATAATACGTAGGTATAGTCTGAATTCAATGCAATGGTCTTAAATAACAATAATAACAGTTAGATCCACTGCAAAAATCGTAAAATCGTAGGAAGTGCGACCTATTTTACGTTTAAGAGTTAGAACTGTCATTTTTATATTTCATAGAGCTGATAATTTGTGACATTAATAGAAAGGATCATACTCACTAATGTATGGATATTCGTCCTTTGCTTTCCTCACCACTTGCAGACCTCGCATCAAAGTCCAAGTTAAATAATTATACAGGTAGTCTAATTACTGATTAACATGTTATTCCTTAACATCATTTAATAATGATAGAAGTTCTTGAGTTAGGTATTGGACGTTAAAGTTGGGTATCGACAGAGAAAAAATTATGAAGTTTTGCTGTATACCTACCCGTGTTTTGTTATACTCTGTAAGCAGTGTAAAAAAAGTTTACATTACCTACAGTAAAAATTTTAGGTAAAATACCTAACAGAAGAAAAATCTTAAAAAAATATCACAAATAAAAGAATTTAGGTCACACAAAATCAAGCTTTCAGCCTTAATCTAATATTAATTCGTCTTCTACACAATCTACTGTAATCAAACCTGTTAAACATAAATAATTTCACTTGACATGCCCTTGATCCGATCTGACATCTCTTTGTGAATGCAAAATGTCTACGGTGGGCGTATTTTTGAATCGAGTGCGGAAGTTTGCAAAGATTGGTCTAATTACTCGTATTTACACTTGCTACTAAAGAACTGCAGTTCAAATAAGCCATATTAGACAGGCTGTAAAAACCCATACACGATCACATATGTTTTTGACAGCCATCGAACATGGCCTATTCTAGCGGCAATACTTTAGTGTAGTCGAACTTTTGATACAAGCTTTGATTAGACAATTCATGGCAGACTTTCACAACATATCAAAACAAATTATCCTTTAGCAGTCCACTGCTGGATGTAGGCTCTCCCAGGGCATGCTATAAGATACGATCGCCCGTACGATCACCGAGTTTCGCATGTGTCAAAAATACGTCGCCTGGGCCGCATTTAGATCTCTCGTGAATGCCGGCATAATAGATTCGTTGTTGAATGGGACCTTGAAACATCTAAATTGCTCGTGAAAGAAAGTATTTTGAATACTTCAATTAGTTGATTTCGTGAGATTTTTGATAATAGACCGAGTCAGTGAGTAGTAGAGGTTATAATGCTTTGGAAGATAGATGGCGCAATTACATAAAGTATGCGACTGATCACGCACGTGCCTTACTAATGTTCCGTTTCATGTTGAAGGAAATTAAAAAGCATTAGTTTTTTATTTTCGCGCGCAAAGTTTTGTTTTACAGCTGTTTGACCTACATATTTGCGTAACACGTAATTTTATAGTAGAATCAATTAGTTTAAAGTTGTTTAAAACGACACGTGACTTCCGGCTAGAGATGTATTTCTGACTATCACATGTGTATGTAGTCAAAACCGGCCACATGTTTCAAAACGTAACTATCTTTAGCCTATTTTTTTTTTTAATAGTTTGCTCATTATCCCATTATAGACGGAGTTTTTGAAAATACAAGTGGGTGTGATATTTTGCGGACTAAATTGACTAACGAAATAGTGTTCAAAAGTGTAAATATTTCAAAACCGAAATTCTGATGATATGGCATCGCTAGACTAAAATGGGTTATAGTTTGCTCATATTTGACAAAATTGTCACGAAATAGAGAGTTGATGGGAGGATCACTTTAGGATGTAGGATAAGATTACAGTCGATTTAGAATTTTTGCGATTGTCACTTGTTACATAGTTAGGGTTGTTAGATTCAATACGAAGACGCCATTATGATTTTGAGCCGATTTGAATGCAAGAAATGTTACGTTTGTGGCAACCATCTTCTTAGTTACCTTTAGTTCTCCTGAGATTCCAGTTCATTCCAGTAAACGTCAGTAAGCGTCAGAATTGTCGCTAGTACCTACTAAGCGATCCATCTGTATAGGCGCCCCGCGCGCCGTCTCCCTGTTTTATGTAATGTTGTGTCAAACATTCAAATGCTGGAAATGGATATAAGCACATTGATTTGCAATTTAATGTAAACATTAACGGCCAAAGCAATAAAGTGTTACAACTAGTTAGAACGCGCTAACAGATGCATTATTTCAACTTTTGGCCACGCACCGAGCCAACACATAGCATAATTTATGACATTTGTAGGTTACGAAACTATTATTCATACACGCTCTTGTAAACGCTAAAATAACGATGAATAAACGTTGTAAATATCATATTTGCTACTTGCAAGTCGTTTGCTAATATATCATCTACTGAGATGGAAATTTTTGTATTGGAACGAGACAACATAGAAAACGTTGGAATGCAAGTTAGACGTAGAAAAACTGACGAGTTTTCGATGGAAATATGATATCTGACATCTGATCGGTACAAAAGTGGAATGATATCGAATTTGTTATTAATATAAACAGCATGGGAGCTGGAAAAAGTACTTTTTGAACATTATAGAATAAAATACTATCATTGCTACGATCCGTCTACGACGTAGCCTAAAAAGTAGGCTGTCGTAGCATACTTAGAAATAGGAAAATAGATCCGATTTTTACTTAAATGTTTATCAACATTAATAATTCACTTAATAGACAATACGGAAAACCTAAAACTACAACACATTTTTTTGTGATAATAATGAGATGACTCTAAAATTAAGTCAATAGGTCGCAAAACCAATATCTATATTTTCGTTGTACTTTCACATAAAAAATAACAGCAGAAAAATCCCAAAATGTATCGGCTGAAACAATACACACTGTTATGGATCATTTACATTATTATGGGCATAGTAACTTATCCCATGGAGGCGTCGAGGCAAATTACACAACTTGGGCGATTTGTTAAAACTCAATTTATTGAGTCGTAACTGCCAAACTTTGCCGGTTTTAGCGAAGGGATAACACCAGCTATAAAATACATCTCGCGGTTTAAAGTTATGTGGCATACTTTTAATTTTTTTATATTATTTTGTGAACTTTTATTATTTTTTGTTATACTATAACCGCAATGTATATCTGTTACTAACGACCTTAGTTCTAGAAAAAACAGACTAGTTGTTTGTATTTTTAGTAACTGTGTTAAAAAGATCTAAAACAAAAAATAAAAAGGTAAAACCACGGTTTACGTTCGTTTGTCAACTCGCAATCCCTCATGACAAGAAAGTATCACTCATTGAAATCCAGGTAGAATGTCTTTAGCGATAACTGCCCGAAAAAATTTTTTGATTGTAGCATAATATTACTTTATGGAGACATCTTTCATCTTTTATAGGAACCTGCTACGTCAAACTGACGTTCACACAAATACAAATATGTATACTTCATTGCACAATGCACACACAAAAGGAAAAAATCACAACAGAAACACATAACAGAAAATAGTACAATAGACGGCCGTATAGCTAAGGTAGCAATTTCTACCAGGCAACCATTCACCTGTAGCGAAATTAAAAATTTCAAATATGATTTCAAAGCTTTTGATACAGAAGAATACTAATATTTTGCGAAGAAGAATAGGAACTAATGCTCTGCAAATACTTTTCAGGCTCTGGTGAATTGGAATTCGAGGAGTTCGTCACCCTGGCCTCCAGATTCATGGTTGAGGAGGATGCTGAGGCTATGCAGCAAGAACTCAAAGAGGCATTCCGGTTATATGACAAAGAAGGTTCGTATGCGACTTCTTATTTCTGGGTCAATGACAGAGGACCTTTGCAGTTTAGGTGGCCTCGTCAATTGTATTTTTATTGGCTTTGTATAGATGTCTGATGGCGCATGGCGGTCGAAAGCAAAGAAAATGTATAACAGCGGCCGCCAGCCAGATTGCTCGCGTTCGGTCTTTCTCAGTGCGAGCTGCTAAGGGTAGAAATCAGAATCGACTTTGAAATTCGAAAGATTTACTAGTACTATGGTCTGATTAAAGTCAAAGAATCAGACGATTTATCAAAATGACTAACAAATAATAACAAACTTTACATTTTTTTAAATAAAGGTCCGAAAATAATATCGTCGGATTAAAAACCGCAAGACACAAAAGTTCGTTAAAATTAATTTGTGACAGACTTTTGTCTTTGTTATCAAATAGTCCACAATGTCATTTTCTTGGAAACAACAAATACAAAGAAAATGACAGCACAATCGCTTAGGACATAATTTTTTTAGCCTTGTTTGCAAGTTCTTTACTTGGGTAGTTTAGAGATGAATAGAAGTTTTGCGGGTTCACAATCAGCCAATCAGAAACAGGGTGTTGCTTAATCTCAAATTGAACCAGGCAGGGTAGCTAGTTTATTTAAACTTCGTAGTAGATAGGAATTCATCAGTTCGTTTTTAAATAAAAGTTTCCTAACCGTTTAATTAAAGCCACAGTGTGCAGTTCACTTACCACGGCACGGAAAGGATTTCTTAAGAAATGCGGTTTGGATTTTATTCTTTGAAGATCTTGGGGGCATCTCACCCGGAAGAAGTTTAAAGATAATTGAAACGATCAGCCTCTCGCCTTTAGAACGATGTTTCAAACAAAAATATTGAAATAAGCTACCCAGTCTACTTCATACCCTTGGCAGCCCTTCTTCTTTTTCGAGTGGAACACCAAGTCGTCCAACGAACCGATGAACCCTGGTGTCAGAGTTTTTCAACCGCCTACTGCAAGTAGCAGGCCTCTGACATGGTTGTGCAACGACCGCCGTCTCAGTGATCATAAACAGCAACCGGGACCGACGGCTTAACGTGATCCCCTAATCACGGAAGCAGCTTGCTTCTCGGACAATCAGGTGGTTAAGCCTGTAATGCAATGACTGGGAACATTTTCTTAAAGTAACAAGTGTTAAACATCAACTTTGTGGGTGACCCCACCGGGAATTAAACCCGGAACCTTTTGCGTCGCAGGCAGCCCTACCAACCACTGCGCCACATCAGCTGTCAAAAGCAAGTTGGCAGCCCTAAACCCGTGTTATTATGAGTAGAGGTGGCCAAGTCAGATATTCGTGGAGCCAATGGCGAAGTGCACTCCAATACCGGCGGTCCGTTTCAGCCCGCTGCACTTTGATTACATTGATTATTCAGTTTAGTTTCCAACTAACCTCAACTGTCTTTCGTCCGTGGAATTTCTAGTAGCCTCGTTCTGAAAGCACCTATTTTATTATGTCGAAGAGTATTTCAGTAGTTGCCAAAGGATAAAAACGATAGGTACCTACCTGCGTTGAAATTCTGCACATACGAATACAATGTCGAAATTCTTCTGTGTAATTTCTTAGCGCAGAAACCGCGGTGCACCCAAGAAACTATATTATTTTAATTATTTCTAACTTATTCTTGTGCTGAACTCGATGCAGTTAAAAATAAACTATGAGATTGCCTTCCTGCTTGTTATAAAAGCATTCCGTATAAACCTGCTTAGAAATTCATTAGAACTACGCGAGTAAAGATTAAAATTAATTGGGTTACCAGCCAAGTTGCTCGACATTCGCATCACGACGGCAAGTTTGCCACAAAACTGACAAGTTCAGTACGGAACTATCGAAGTTGCGTAATTTCTTAATTGAATATTAAGTATTAGGAAAGGAATTAGGGAACGTTTTGTGCGTATAAATAGGAAGTTCAATATGATAAATTTTTGCTAAGGAGCCACCATAAAATAGCGAAAAGTAATGGACTACGTATCTATAGATAACTGTTTTTTTCGTGAATACATGTCATATTTGTAGTCAAGTGACCCTAAGTTGACTACATTCATGAAAATAGATAATCATGTTGTAAATCTTTGCCAAAAAGAAACTGTTGGTACAGGCACCATTTCAGATTTTTAAGGCACACGGGAATCTATTTCATAACTATGGCACGCGCGCAATCTGATTGCAGCTCTGAGGAATGTGCTTGTCACTTGTCCTATTATAGTAAGCGATACACGCTTGGGTGACGCAAGGAGGTGCTACCGCACCCCCTGCGCACCCAAATAAAAATCTAATCACGCGCGTACTTTCTATACTTCATTTCTCTAGATAGATACGTACCATACATCACGCTCTTATCCCATGCGGAGATAGGAGATAATAAATGCTAAAAATTACCCTTTTTCGTCCCCAGGAAACGGCTACATCACGACTGACGTGCTCCGCGAGATCCTCAGGGAACTCGATGACAAGATCAGCGCAGAAGAACTGGACATGATGATTGAGGAAATCGACTCCGACGGCTCCGGAACAGTAGACTTCGATGGTAAGTCCAAAAACTGTGTGATAGCGGCTAAGAATACTGCCACTCCTAGTCTACTCAAGAGTGTTTCGTACCTATAAGGCGACGTAGAATTTTTGACCTCGGCTGAATATCTGTCGACTATGGTCAACCGTATGGTGGCGGTGATACCACTTACAATATCATTTCCAAAGAAGGTTGACGTCAGGCAGGATGCCGGTCATAATACATTACCAAATCCTTTTGCTACATGATTTTATGCTCCAACAAAACATGTTGCATGCACCCTAACTGATTTTGGATAAGGGCAAGCAGTGGCCTATGCAACGAAACTACAGGGTACAATTCTATAGGCGAAATTCAATGAACATTGCGTAGTCGGTTAGCCATTATTATCCTATTATCAAACCGGCTACGCAATGTACATCAAATTTCGCCTGTAGAATTTGTACCCTGTAGTTTCGAAAAACCGGGCACAGATGAATGTAAATCCTACAAATCCAACGATACAAACCTCTATAGAATCTCCGGTAGCTCAGTTGGCGAGCAGTGGCACGATACAGTCCAGCAAAAAAAGAGTAGAAATTAAATAAAATGGAACTAAAAAAATTTCATACTAAATTGTTGCCATTCATAGCCAATGTTGCCATTTAATTTTGAAATTTCATACAAACTGGCGCCCTCATTTTTTGTCTTCTCTTTTTTGCTGCACTGTACGGTGGTACCGGGTTCAAATCCCGGCCGCCGTTATCATTTACCCATTTTATTAAATTCTATCTAAATACATCTATTGTTGTAATTACTATTATGTAGATATGCATTTTTATCAGTTGTTTGATTCCGAAGCTGATCTTAGCGCAGTGGAAGCAAATTAAAGTTATCTTAAAATCTAAAACTAAATGGTCGATCAGCCTCGGAACAACATTTGACTACGATTCGTAGTGCTCTTTACTATAGCTAAATAAAATAAATTTAATGAGAGAATTTTGTTCCGGAAAGTTTCCGGCCGAGAAATTCTTGTGTCCAAAATCTACTTAAACAGGGCCCAGCAACAATTGCTTACCGAGCGAACGATGACGCCGTCGTTTCCTTGTAAGTCTAGTTTTTGACAGGAAAAATAGGTATCAGGTTTGAGGAAGACTTTTGGATTGGGACTTAGGTACTAGACTTACTGTACCCGGGCACCAGCTCGCGTGGTACTCCGTCCAACAAGTTTCACAAGCACTTGAGTACTATTGTTCATAGTTCGACATCAAATAATGTTTAACACACAGTAACAAAGATTTCTCCCGCACACCACTGCTCGCGACAGCAACACGTTTTACTGTACAATACGCGAACCAAAGGACACTGGACGCGCGGGTGACTAAAAGTAAGGTTATTTTTTCCGACGGCCGCGTGGTTATCGAACCGACTGACAATCAAAGCGCCGGAACCAAATACACTTGGTTCTCTTCCCCACCGAACAGGGAAAACCACACGAGAACACCGAAAGCACACTAAATTACACCATTTATAATTACAATTCGCATCAACCAAGCGAGCGACGGCAGAGGACGTGAAATGACAGGACAGTGTTGCCAGCACCGCGCGCCCATTTTATACGAAAACTAAACATTCACCCGCCCCGGACCGACCCATCGGTCCGCTCTATGCATGGCAGGCGTGATAATGTAGCTACTGCTCGCTTAAGGACTGAATCCCCCACCTGAACTTCTGCAACTCGAGGAGTGCCATCACTACCCGGAAACAGGTTGAGAATGCGCCCCCGGCGCCAACGCAGTGGCGGTAGGTTGACATCCTTAACCAGAACGAGATCCCCAATGCAGGGGGGTTCAGTCCTGTCCGTCCACTTAAGGCGTTGCTGCAGAATGTGCAAGTACTCAAGCGACCAACGCTTCCAAAAGTTTTGAGTCATTTGCTGCAACAACTGATAACGCGACAAACGATTGCTATTCACCTCCGTATAGGGATATTCCGGCAAGGCGTTAAGTGGGCGGCCAATTAAGAAATGCCCTGGCGTCAGGGCCTCTAAATCATTTGGGTCTGAGCTGAGCGGACACAAAGGACGCGAATTGAGTACAGCCTCAATTTTACAAAACACGGTCGCCAGCTCCTCGAAAGTCAAAATTGTTAACCCTACAACGCGCAACAAATGCGTCTTAGCGGACTTTACAACCGCTTCAAAAATACCACCCCAGTGAGGGCACGCTGGTGGATCGAACACCCAAGTAATGCCCTGACGGGAGAGGCCCGTGCTGATGGCTTCTTCGTTCTCCCTTAAGAACGTTACAATTTCCTTCATACACCGATCAGCACCCTTAAAGTTGGTACCACAATCCGACCTGATCAGCGCTGGTCGCCCTCGTCGCGACGTAAATCTCTCCAGCGCTGCCAAAAAGGCCTCCGTAGAAAGGTCGGCCACGAGCTCCAAGTGGACGGCCTTGGTGGCCAGGCACACGAACACGCACAAGTACGCCTTTATAGACTTTGCGTTCCGCAGGCGTGATGCCTTTACCATGAAAGGGCCTGCGAAATCCGTTCCCACACCTGCAAACGTCCAGGCCTCCGTCACCCGGTCCGGTGGAAGATCTCCCATCTGTGGCTGCATTGTGGCTGCCTTCAAGCGGTAACAAGGCAAGCACCTAAACACAACGCTACGTACCGTTCGTCGTCCCGATAAGATCCAGAACTCGCGCTGTAGAATGGCCAATAGCGCATTACAGCCCGCGTGCGAGTTTTTCTCATGACGATCCCTGACTAAGAGCTCAACTAAGGGTCCCTTTTGGAAGTAACAGTGGATGCCGAGCCGAAAAGGGCAGGCTAGCGTTCCGAAGTCTGCCTCCAACCCTGAGCATACCTTGCTCATCCAGGAATGGGTTGAGGCGCACAATTCCTCCCTTCAGCTTTCCACGTCCATCCCTGAGCAGCCTGACCTCCTCTTCAAAATGTTCCGCCTGGACGACTCTAACCAATGAGCATAGAGCCGCATTCCGCTCCGCAGGCGAGAGGACAGGTGTAAAGTTCCGTTCTGCTTGAGGCTTCCTGCAGTTGTTCACGAACCGCTTGATCCAACCTGTCACCCCAAGAAGTTTGTCGAGGAGCTATACCGTTCCAGCAAGAAAGCTGGGTTAGGCTTCGGTACGAGTTGCCCCACGTTCACTCGCAGACCTCGATCAGGTGGCCCAAGCGGCGCCCTGCACTCGTTGAATGGCCATTCCTGCGGCGACTCAGTCAGCCATTGAGGTCCCCACCACAGTGGGTGACTCACCAAATCAGGTGCCCTGCACCCGCGCGAAGCGCAGTCCGCTGGGTTCCATTCTCCCGGTACGTGCCTCCACACTAACGGAGTTTCCGACCCCGTAATCTGTGACACCCGATTTGCCACGAAAACCTCAAGTGTATGTACCGACGTCTGCAACCAGCACAGAACTATCCGACTGTCAGTCCACGCGTACACCGTTTCATCCAAGTTGATGGTACCACGCAGATTGCAGGTTACATGATTTAGCAAGCGCGCTAGAAGAGCTGCCCTGCCAATTCCAATTTGGGGATGGTCCATCTAGTTCTGACTGGTGCCACCTTACTTTTGGCCATAACCAGACGCACGTGCACAGTTCCCGTTGAACTTGCTGTCCGAAGGTATACAGCTGCCGCGTACCCTCGCTCCGAGGCGTCACAAAACCCATGTAGGGTAGCCTTACATCCCACCGATGGGACTAACTTGCGGGGTATCGCGATGTGCACAATCCCTGGTAAGGTGGTCACAAACTTGAGCCAATCCTTCAACAACTCTCCGGAGAGTTGGTCGTCCCATCCTAAGTTGGCTAGCCACAACCTTTGTAAAAGCACTTCGCCATGAACGTAACCGGGGCGATCCATCCGCTAGGATCGAACGTTCTAGCGATTGTCGACAGTACCGACCGCTTAGTCCAAGTTTTCTCCAAAAGGTCGGGCTCGATCTTGTACGTGAATACGTCATGCGTTGGCCTATATTGCACCCCGAGGATGCCCAACGTGTTTGGATTGTCCGGGTTCTCAAAGAGGTGCGGGTCCTGATGGAACTCGCCTGGCAAACCGGCCAGGAGCTCTGGGCAACTGGACAACCATTTCCGCAACTCGTAACCTCCTGAACCCATGATCGCGATCAACTCGTCTCGTAGAATTAGCGCCTGCTCCACGCTATCAGCACCCGTGCAGATATCGTCCACGTAGACGTCGCGATCCAGTACTGCTGCGGCTCGAGGATATCTTACCCTTTCCTGTGCGGCCAACTCTCGCAGCGTACGTACTGCCAAATACGGACTTGGCTTAAGTCCATACGTCACCGTGTTAAGTTCGTATGTGACCATCGGCTCATCTGGGCTCTCACGCCACAAAATCAGCTGATACCGACGGTCATCCGGATGTATCATGGTTTGGCGAAACATCATTTTGACGTCTGCGACGAACGCTACCTGGTGTAACCGAAAGTCTGTGAGAATGTCCACAATGTCCCGGTTCAATTTAGGACCCGCGTGCAAACATTGGTTCACAGACACACCATTCGAGGTAGGAGCAGAACCGTCAAACACCACCCGTATTTTCGCCTCAGGTGACTTCAAGACAGCCAGGTGTGGAATGTAATAATGCTCGACACACCTCCAATCCAGGCTGGACACCGACATGTGGCCCAATTGAATATATTCCCGCATGAATTCTATATACTTCTGCCGAAGTGCTGGGTCTCGCCTCATCTTCCGCTCCATTCCGAGTAGTCTCCGTTCCGCGAGCTGTCGCGAACTACCTAAAGCGGGGCGGTTTGGGAGAAAAGGTAGCCTGGTCACGAATCTGCCTGACGGGCATCTCGCAGTGTTGTATTGATAGAACAACTCGCACTCGTCATCCTCTGGCTTCCGTCTGTCCGCCGTGGGCGGCTCTTCAGACTCCCAAAACCTCTGCAGCACCTCTGACAGCACACTACCATAGAGGACCGGATCCCCTTCTGGTAGGTCCTGAGGTCTCCAAACTGGGCCGAAAACAACATACCCCTGTGGTATCTACGGCCACCAAACCAGTTTCCTGGAGTACCTTCTTCCTACCGCACCATAATCTCCCGAGGACGTCTGACCCGAGAAGTACGTCCACCGTACCAGGAGTATCAAAATCAGGATCAGCTAACTCCAACCCTGTGGTTAACCCTCGTACCGTTGGTGGTAACCTAACCTGAGGAAGTTTCCCAACCACTTCATCCAGCACCACGGCTGAGACTTGATAGCTGACCCTGTACATGTGCTACCTAATGCGAACTCAAAGTTCGTCTGACCCCGAATGTCAGGCACATTTAGGCCCCGATGCCTACAGCTTCATCCTCACTTGGCCGTACATTTAGGCCTAGCCTACTCACCAGCTTACTCGATACAATACATCCCTGAGCCCCTGTATCCAGTAGGGCTCTTACTTGAATGGTCCGGCCACCGTATCCCCATACCCAAATCTTAGCCGTTGGCAAAAGTACCGTGATTGGACGGGGCCGAAGCTGATGAGTAGGCGGCGATTACCTAGCGGGAATCTAAACGCGGTGAGGCCGCGTCCCGCGGGGTATCCTCACTACCCAAACCTGTGTATGGGTCCCACTCCTGCTGGTAGGAGGTCTGCCCATAAAGGCCATGGCTGGAGTTCTATAGTACCCCGACGGCAAACGTCCGTACCGAGGTTGCGCCTGTAGCCGCGGGTACTCAGGCATAGGCGGAGGCATGCGTGGGTCTTGAGACCCAACCAGGTGGCTCAAGCCCGCAGAATACTGCATGTACCCTGGTGGCTGCCTAGTGCTCCCTGACACCCGCCCGTTGGATCCCGTACCTGGGATGGGTGTCCTTGCCACGTTCCTGTGCCGCCCTCCCCAATCCGGCACCTGCTGCCGTGGTGGGATCGTCCCCACGTCCTTGGGTAAGTGGGCTCCGTCTGTTGACGTCCCCTGCCTGTCCCTGTGACCGATGCGGAGGTGGGCTCCTCCTTGGAGGGTGGGGAGCGTTGCTCCCTCCCTTGGTGGGCAGGCTCCTTCGCTGATCCGATCCAGCGCTGCCCCGGCGCCTCCGGAGCGATTCATGCAGAGCAGCGGATGGTGTGCACCCTGGCAGTACCTACAGTTGGTGCTTGAAGGGCACTCGCACCTGATGCGGCCCCAGGCACCGGAAACACCAACGCCTCTGCTGTGCCACACCCCGTCTCCTCTGAACCCGCTGCGCAGCAAACTCCTGACACGCTGCCACCCCGTGGCCTGTCTCCCTGCAGTAGGCACACCCTGATTCCAATGCGGTGTTGTACCGCCTGGGTTGCCCACTGTTGCCTCCTCGCGCCGGTGCACCCGGCCGTTCCGGGTGGCGAGGGCAGAGGTCTCCTTGCGAGGGCTTCACCAGCCTGGACGTCCACTCGCCTGCTTTCGGCCTCGAGGAACGACTTCAGATCCTCGTAGGTCGGGAGGTGGTCCGAGGACTTGCCCCATGTAGCTGCTCGAATCGAGCGACCATTTCGCTCGGCAGGCGGCGAAGCACTGTGTGGACCAAGATATAACCGTAGCCCGCCACTGGCAAACCCTGTCGCTCTAGTGCGCTGACCGCGACACTGACTGGGTGGAAGATTTTCTCGCGGAGGTCCGTACCTCGCGTTATGGTTGGTATTGACAGCCACTGGTCTAACAGCCTGTCTACAATCAGGCGCTTGTTTCGATACCGGTCGGTAAGGATCTTCCACGCCACCTCATAATTGCTATCCGAGACAGCCAAATGCGTCAGCAATTCATGAGGCTCTCCATGTAGCCTGGACATCAGCTGAGCCATCTTGTACGCCGGCGTTATGTCCGTCCGTGTGTGGACCACACTGCTATACAGGTCCTCAAACGCCGGCCAGTCGGCGTAATCGCCTGCAAAGACTGGAACCGTAACAGGCGGAAGAGGCACCTGTAATCCTTGTCCCACTTTACCACGGAATGGCTTTTCCTTTCCGTCACGTCGCCTAGATATGTCCGCAGCTGCCTGCGCAATGTCCTGTGCCAGCTCCAAGCACTGGCTTACATCGCCCTCAACCAGCTCCTTATCTTCAGGGTTAGGAGCTTCCTCAAGGAGCATGAGGCACTCTGTGAGGTGATCCGACACAAACCGAACCCGTTCATCTACCTGTTGTGCACTTTTCAAGAGCGCGTCCTCCCGGTCCTCGCGGCCGATCATTGCCGCTGTGGTAGTAAACCACCTTAATCCTGACCCTATAGCAGCCTTATACCTGGCGATCGAGGGAGCCATGGTACCAACTTTTACACACTCGACTTAATAAAACGAAAAACAATAAACAAATACCACAAAACAAATGTTAGTTGACTGGCCTAGACCTTACCGATAAGGTACCGTTCACTAGGCAAACAATACAGTCACAAAAAAACCGAAACAATATTTTCCAAAATAATAAAATATGTGGGTAATATAAAAACACGCTTAATACTAAATTACGGCTAACTATGTTGCAATAAAGCAACCACGCTCTGCTACCAAAAATGTTTGATTCCGAAGCTGATCTTAGCGCAGTGGAAGCAAATTAAAGTTATCTTAAAATCTAAAACTAAATGGTCGATCAGCCTCGGAACAACATTTGACTACGATTCGTAGTGCTCTTTACTATAGCTAAATAAAATAAATTTAATGAGAGAATTTTGTTCCGGAAAGTTTCCGGCCGAGAAATTCTTGTGTCCAAAATCTACTTAAACAGGGCCCAGCAACAATTGCTTACCGAGCGAACGATGACGCCGTCGTTTCCTTGTAAGTCTAGTTTTTGACAGGAAAAATAGGTATCAGGTTTGAGGAAGACTTTTGGATTGGGACTTAGGTACTAGACTTACTGTACCCGGGCACCAGCTCGCGTGGTACTCCGTCCAACAAGTTTCACAAGCACTTGAGTACTATTGTTCATAGTTCGACATCAAATAATGTTTAACACACAGTAACAAAGATTTCTCCCGCACACCACTGCTCGCGACAGCAACACGTTTTACTGTACAATACGCGAACCAAAGGACACTGGACGCGCGGGTGACTAAAAGTAAGGTTATTTTTTTCCGACGGCCGCGTGGTTATCGAACCGACTGACAATCAAAGCGCCGGAACCAAATACACTTGGTTCTCTTCCCCACCGAACAGGGAAAACCACACGAGAACACCGAAAGCACACTAAATTACACCATTTATAATTACAATTCGCATCAACCAAGCGAGCGACGGCAGAGGACGTGAAATGACAGGACAGTGTTGCCAGCACCGCGCGCCCATTTTATACGAAAACTAAACATCAGTATTTATGCAAATAGCTTGTGTGCAAGTTGCAAATTGCATGCCACTTGACTAATGCAAAGGTACACATGCATGTAAGTTGCAAATCGCATGCGGGTAGTTTCGAACGAAAAAATAACTTGTATACAAGCGTGACATCATACTTGCATGCAAGACTTGCATAATGGAATCGCGGCTTTAATTCAACAGTCTATCCTGTACTTTTATGTTTGCATTTCTTTTTCTTGCTACCCTCAAATAATCCGCTTCCTCGTTTCTTTATCCCCGCATAATCTTCTCAAGATGGCATCCAATTACTTAAGGTTATGATTCCCGGAAGAATACTTTTTGCCCAACTTCCTAGATAGGTACTTATATACCGGATGTAATGTAAGAGACGGTAAAGGTACTGAAAGTTCTTCTCGCATTTTCAGACCATGAAACTGAATAGCTTTTACCTAAGAGCTATGTTGGGAAACAAAAAATATAGTTTCCATAGAAAGTTTGTTAACTGACTGAAAACATTGTAAACCAGGTCTAATAGCTTCTAAAAAAAGTTGTAGTTAATTCACAGTTTCAGGTCAGGGGTCGAATTCTGCTAAATAACAATATTTTCAGCATGTCGATGGCATGTCAATTGGAGGGTTTTGTTGGTAGTTTCGTATTCTGCTAACAGGTTTTAGTACCTACGGAAAATCACAGTGGAAATGGAATGACAGTTGAGTCCCTTAAGAATGACCATTTCGGGTCCCTTTCTAAAGAATGATCAATCAGGATACACCTGGGTTTAATAATTTATGCAATTCAATATTAAGATTAATGACGTCATACATCATCATCATCGTCGTAATATCTTGATAAAAATGTATTATTAGGTTAATCCTGCCTTTACTTGATTCTTATAAAACTAATGCAAAACACAGACTTATAATTTTAACTCAGGTTAGTTCGTAAATTCTTGGTGTGTTATATTAAGGGATGCCTAATGTATGGTTAACACTGATTTTACATCACACACGAGGTGTTAGGTATTTTTTTGCACCAGATGTACGAACAGAAGACAAGATTGCGTTTAAAATTAAAGTCTTATTAGGAGTACATAATGTTTTATTAACCTTTTATTTTATGCTTGTTCACAGAATTCATGGAGGTCATGACTGGTGGAGACGACTAGATTACTTCTATTTATTTTATACTCAACAACTTCTACAACAAAAACAACTTGCCGAAGCTTTTAATGCCTGCAATATACACAACTATACCAAACAAATCTGTCAATATTTTCCTATTGGAAAACTGACAAGTTATAAAATATATATGAGGCATTACTTGTGATTTGTTAAGCTATTTCCATTATTTATATGTTAAGTTTACTATTTAAACATATAATATACAAATTATTTAATATATAAGATACCTACTTCTACATTGTAGTTTTATTTGACCATGCTTTAAATTTATCCCTATAAAGTTATCAGCTACACCACAAGTTAACATTTAACCTGCGCTAGTTTTTGACACAATTATTTATAGCAACTATTAGAGGTTGAACCCTAAAATGCGTATTTTAAGTAATACATTTACACGCTATAATTTGTATACACATGCTGGGTGTCGTTTATTTAAACATTATTTAAATGGCATATTTTATTGATGCCTATTGCCTACTGAATCCACGAAATTAGATTTTGTGGTAAGTGATCATTTGTCCACTTAAACCTGTTCAAAGCACAAACCTCAAAATATAATCAGTAAATTTTATAAATTAATTAATTCATCGTGAACGCATGATGACATAGATATTTTCAATATCAGTGGAATGAATATATTTGAAATAATTTGTTTGAATTACTAGAAACTGGAGAAAATTTAAGCCTCCTATAGTAACTCCATTCAGCTGATCGGTGGTTTTGTACTGTTAGTCCAAATTTTTGATATTTCGACCTAGGGAAAAGTTGTTCCATATCACGAGCCTGTCCCATTTTCGTTATCAATCACTAGTAAAACACCCTATATTTCAATACCAGTGGTTTTGAATATTTTGAACACCTCAATTAAATTAAATCTATGCTAATTACTTACTTCGTGCCTATTCAGTGTTACTATCAATGGTGATCTAAAATTATATTTAGGCCAATGTAATACGTCACGGTCCCAGCATTGTGCCAAAGAATTTCTAGTCAATTGAAATAACTACTGAATCATTTGAATGTAACGTGTAACAGCTGGGTGTACTACCCGTTTCACAGAAGAAAAGGAATATAAATGACAGCAGTTCCATAAGTGGGAGGGAAAAAGCATGAACGCCAAGTGTATGTGAGAGCCTTAGTGCGAGTGATAAAGCATGACCTCCGGCCGCCATTTCTATTTCCTTTCTTCTGTGAAACGGGTAGTACTATGTTTCCAATCTTTTGCAAAGTTGGACGACTAAGTGACCCACTTGAAAGGAAGAGTTTTTCAATCGCCTACTACTGCTAGTAGTAGTTGACATGATTGCGTAACGACCGCCATCAAAGTAATCAGAGATGCAATCGGGACCAACGGCTTAAAGCTTTGAAGCACGGCACTGTCCTCTAAAACAAACGTAATATAAAACTAAATAGGTACAGCTTTAGCTTTATATAACCTACACATACTTTGATTAATACAAGGGTAGGTATTGCTGGGATCCTGATGGCTAGATGAGATGAGAGATGAGATGAGGTATTGCTGGCAATTCAGGATCAAATTACTCTTAACTTTCCTTAAATTAGTGCTGTTAGGGTGAGAATCCACCAGAGCTGTGCGAGGTAGCTAAGCGGTGTGCGAGGAAAAAATCCACCAATAGAATCGCTTTATTTTCCTAGCCTCGCTTAGCTCAGCTCTGGTGGAATAGGGTTGAGCGAAGCGAGGCCATTCTACATACAAAACAAGCGAGAAATGTTTGCGAAGGATGTGTTGCGACGAATGAGTAGCGAGGAATGTGTTGCGAGAAATGTGCTGCTAGGAATATGTTGCGAGGTTTCTACTACATCGCATTCCCCCCCGCTCACACATTTCACAGCTTCGCAACGCATCCTCGCTCCGCACATTAATGCGCATTTTGACAGCTCCGCTACGCATCCTCGTACGACACATTTTACTCGCACAGCTCTGGTGGAAACCCCTACACATTTCCACAGCACAGCTACACATCCTCGTACGACACATTTTACTCGCACAGCTCTGGTGGATTCTCACCCT
Organism: Phthorimaea operculella; assembly: GCA_024500475.1. NCBI lineage: Eukaryota > Metazoa > Arthropoda > Insecta > Lepidoptera > Gelechiidae > Phthorimaea > Phthorimaea operculella. Next base: position 143,190 of record JANFCV010000254.1, read on the forward strand.
TACACTCCGTTACGTAGGGTTAGAAAGGGATAGGCGATGAACGCACTAAAATATAAGCGTCTATACATTTTGACGTAAAATGCGCATTAAGTACCTGTCAAAATAAGGCGACTATAAAAACAATGGCGAATAAATGAATATGACATGACATCTAAAAGAACCTATTGACATATTTAAAAATGACAGGACTTAGACATCTCCTATCCTTTGCTAATTTTACAAAAAGTGACAGCACCATGACAGCACTAATTTAAGGTAAGTTAATAAAAATGTGTATCCCCCAGCATTTTTTTTGTGTTTAAGAAGCTATTAACTGAAAATCTGCAATCTTCTCTGAGTTTCCGGGTAATTTAACAAATCGTCCACATATCCGCCGCTGACATGTTTTGATGTGGCGGAACGCAAACGTTTGCATCCCAGACCAGACGGGCCCACACATAAAATAATACACGATTTGCGATCATGTGACACTGTCATGTACTCATCTGTGAGTACAGATAGAACACAAATTTTAGAATTTACAGAAGGACAGCTCGCCCCTTACAGCCTAGGCTCGCTACATTTACTTTCTGAATTTTTGAAATGAGGTACTTTGGTTAGACATAATTAGGTATATCACACTTGTACTTTAACATACCTACTACAAATTAATATTTTGCACTTGCGAGCCGTCATTTTGCCGCCCGCACGCACTATTATCAATTTTATTAACACTCAACTACTATAGGCTGTTTGAGACGGTTTGGTTTCGTGCATAGGTAAACGACGGCGTGTAGATTTTGTAGCCGTCTATCTATATTGCCCCCCGCTTATCAATACTTACTTTGTGTAACGTGTGTTATGTTGGTTACTGGCAAAAGTTATTCAGTTTGAACTGTTACTCAAGCTAAGCGTTTTTGGTAAAGTTGTTCGATAACTTTTTGCTTTCTTTCTTACATAAGTAATTAAATTACCTAAGTTTCAACCAAGACGATACCTGAATTGGCTGAATTGCAACAAAAATAGGTACTCTGGAGATTCCGAGTGTCTTACTGGATACGTTCGCAATTATAACAAGCTTGCAAATGGGCTATAAATATTACCGATGACATCGTACTACATGTCTACATATACCTACATAGATATAGGAGCATGAGTGCTGGCGTAGTCGTGGCAAAATTAATGGTGCTCCGGTGGTGGTCCCGTTATAAAGTAGATACATTAGTAAATGATTAAATGCACAATCATAAATCACACGAAAATAGATATGTCGCAGGAATAATCAATATACAACATTCTGGAATATGACAAATGGTAGATACTTGGAGTATATTTTACAACCAACCTAAACAAATAAAGTTTTCAAAGAGATTTTAAAATATTCTTGCGCGTTTGGCCGACCGTCTTGATGTATATAAAGGTGCCAAAACAAATTTTCTACACTTATTCAATTGAAAGCATTGTCAGAACTTTTTTAAATATTGTATCCTTGTTTTGCTGCGACAGAAAAAGCTACCTACAATCGGCTACAACCCACAATGTTGATGACATACTTCTTTTAATTAATAACCAGGTAGGTACGTAACTTATTCAGTAGTTTTTTTAAAGTGAAAAAATTAATTCGACTCATTGCGGCTGAAGACAGGTAGAAATCAACCCCTATATTAACCGGAAGATATTGCTCATAAGAGTTTTATAATTAAAAATGATCTGACTCACTGTGAATTGTTGACTGAGAGACCTGTAACCTCATATTGCTTTTATAAATGTGACTTTAATTTGATAAATAACGAGTTAGAAAGGTTAGATTGGAGTTCACTTTTCCTTGGTCAGTCATTGGAAGACTCAGTTAAGCTATTTTATAATGTGATGTATGGTATTATGGATAGATATGTACCTAAAAAGCAAATATCTGCCTGTAAGTACCCACCTTGGTACACTTCTGTTCTTATTAAGGTTGTTAAAGAAAAAATGAAATACTTTTACAAATACAAGAAATATAATAATAAATTAGATGAGGATATGTACAAGGAATTAAGAACTAAACATAAAATACTAGAAGCTAGGTGTTACAATTTTTACCGTATGAAAATTCAAACCAGTATTACAGAAAACCCAAAATGTTTCTTTTCTTATGTAAAATATAATTCTAAGGATAAGGGACTTCCAAAATGCATGCGGTATGAATCTGAAACAGCTACAGATGGTCAAAATATATGTAATTTATTTCTTAAGTATTTTTCATCTGTCTATGAAGAATCCCAACCTGCTCCGTCTATAACTCCAACTAATACAAATGTGAATAATGTTATCTCGATGATAAATATTACTCCAGAAATTGTATGTAAATATATCAGTAATTTAGAAATTAATAAAAGTGCTGGGTCAGATAAGATTCCACCGTATTTTGAAGCAGTGTTCTTCGAATATAAGTAAGCCATTATCATATCTCTTTAATTTATCCCTTCAAGCTGGGATCTTCCCAGTAATTTGGAAAGAAGCATTTTTATCCCCCATATTTAAAGATGGTTCGAAGAATAATGTTTCAAATTATCGTCCAGTTTCTAAGCTCAATATAATTGCAAAGCTCTTTGAAAAGATTGTATTTGACCAACTTTATGCTGCACTCAAAGGTTCCCTTAATATTTATCAGCACGGTTTCATAGCTGGACGATCCACTGTCACAAATTTGGCAATTTATAAACATTTTTTGCTGTCTAGTATGAATGACCGGGTGCAGGTGGATGCCGTGTACACTGATTATAGTAAAGCTTTTGATAAAGTTGACTTTTTTATCTTAGAACAGAAATTAGAAGCAATCGGTGTGCACGGCAGCCTTCTGCGCTGGGTAATTTCATATGTTCAAAACAGATGCCAAGCTGTGGTGGTAGGTGGGTACCGTTCTGACTGGATTGTTACAACATCAGGGGTCCCTCAAGGATCAATTTTGGGCCCTTTGCTATTTAATATTCTGGTGAATGATATAACTAATTGCTTTCTGAATGCTAATATATTACTATATGCAGATGACTTAAAAATTTATATGAAAATTAAGTCCATTGAAGATGCCTTTTTACTGCAACAAGATTTAAATAGATTCAGTCAATATTGTGTCGATAATAGATTGCATTTAAATGTCAGAAAGTGTTTTGTGGTATCATTCACAAGAAACATTAATATAATAAGGTATCCCTACCAGCTATTAGGTAGTCCTCTTGTTAGCAAAGAAGTTGCAAGGGACCTAGGTGTTTACTTAGATAATAAACTTATTTTTGATCAACATATTTATTATACTGCGGGCAAAGCCATGAAAAACTTGGATTTTATAATAAGACAGTCTAAAAATTTTTCAAATGTACAGGCAATAAAAACACTATACTTCACCTACGTTAGATCTCAGCTTGAGTACGCTAGTCAAATTTGGAACCCGCAGTATAGTGAGTATGTAAATGCATTAAATAGGGTACAGAATAAGTTTATTAGATTCCTGAATTTTGTGTGTGGAGTTAAATTTGATAATTACAGTGAAGCTTGTAAGTATCATCAAATACTCCCTCTTGAATGTAGGCGCGAGCTTACAGGTCCTTTTATACAAAATAATTAATAACCATTTGGATTGTCCAGAATTAACAAGCAGTATTTTGTACGCTGTACCTTACAGATCTAATTTAAGGTATAAACCTTCATTTCGATGTGAATTTAGTAACACAAATTACGTCCGTAATTGTTTCATTCGGAGGGCAACTTATGTGTATAATCACAAATATGTCGATATAGATATATTTCATCTATCTTTAAATCAATTTAAGAAACAGATTAAGTTAAAACTTTCTTATTAAATATTTTCATTATTATAAACATCTAACAATAGATAATAAGTATTCTTTTGGATAACAAATAATGCAGGGATTGCGGTTATTCACATGCATGACAATTATTATTGTTGATATTAAGTTCATTACCTCTATAGGATTGCCTACTTTTCTAATGGTCCTGCATTTGACTAGTCGCTGGCTTCGTTTATTGTAACATTAGTGAACACCTGTAATTGGTCTATTAGTATAACATTAATTTATGTCCCCAAACTGTAAAAACTGTTGGTGATCCAATAAAAAAATTATTTAAAAAATTATTATTATTATTAACAAACCATCAGATCGACATAACAAAAACATTAGCTTACAAACAAATTGTTTATCTACACTACAAGTTCTACAACAAGCTAGCTGATAAACCTATTCCTGATATTGTCACTAAAACAAATGAATGCCACTGTAAGCCAGTGCCAACAGTTAGAACAGTGCTTAATGCAAATTTATGCAACTGTCTGTCGACTACTGTCCGTCCAAATGTACCTACTAAATGTACCTACCTGTTTGTGATTCAGGGATGTTCCGGTGTGGTTAATTTTCACGGATGCGGATGTGGCTAATAATTGGCAGTTCATAGTACGTCATTCGAATAGGCCATATTTGACAGCTCTATCAAAATCATGGTAATGCTATGACAAAGTCTATGTTTCTTTGTTGACTTGTTTCTAAGTATGGGTTTGACGGCCGTCAAATATGGCCTATTCGAATGACGGTACTATAGTATGGATAGGTGGTTACATACAGCGGAGTTAATAATGATTACATTAGAGTTAGTTTTTGAAACCAAGAGGATGGTTATCGTTTGTGGGTTGGACTTGTCTTATTTGGAGAAGACTCAAAAAGAGACGCTTTGACTCAGCCAGTAGTGACTGTGATTAATTATGATGAATAGGTATGTGATGGTAATAACAAGGCTAGTGCAAAATTAAAAATATCGGTCGGTACAAAAACGTTATTATCTGTGTATTGGAAAAAAAGGTTAAACAGAATGAACACATTAATTTACATCCGTCTAATATGCAGATACGGATGCGGATGTGGATATTTGCAACAACCCTAGTACGAATAAATGTAGGCATGACATTGTTTAGACAGAGTTTTGGACGGTTCCGCCACAGAAACAAAAATAGCTGCCGAGTGGCATCCGCGCTGGATCCCTCTCTGTCAACGTGCGGGTTTTAACCTACTCCAAAAAAGGAGGAGGTTTTCAATATTTGTAGCAGTTGCATAACGTTTATTTACCTATTCTTTTTAGTGACTAAACTGAAATCTTCTAATAAACCATATCTAGTCGGTTACGGCAGGATGTGGTGATGTGATGAGAGAACTTCCAATATTTTTAGGCACCGTTGTAGTCGGTACGAAAACCTTTTAAATTTTAACTGACTATACATACAACGACAAATAGGTTTTAAACGAAAATGTGAGCTGAAAAGTGATTGTACACAGTTCACTTCGTGTAAAGTGTTAATTGAAATTATTTAGTTTGCATCTGGATAATATTATTAGTTATTTTGCTTGCCAGAAACAATAGTAAGTAAGTACTTACAAGCGTTAGAAGATCAAAGTTTGTATCTCGTTACGTTTCGTTATTGCTTTTAAGACAAGTATACTTATTAGATACTCGTTTAAGGGAACAACTTCTTCTTCTTCTTTTCGTGTGAGACACCCAGTCGTCCAACGACCCGATGAACCCTAGCGTCAGAGTTCTACAACCACCTACTGCAAATAGCAGGCCTCAGACATGGTTGTATATCGACCGCCATCATAGACAGCAACCAGGACCGACGGCTTAACGTGCCCATCCGAAGCACGGAACCATCTTACTTGCAGACAATCAGGTGGTTCAGCCTGCAATGTCCTAACCAGACTGGGAAAAAACTCACAAAGTGAATATCAACTTTGTGAGTGAACCCACCGGGAATTGAACCCGGAACCTTTGCGTGGCAGGCAGGCATACTAACCACTGCGCCACAAAGGCTGTTCTTAGGGAACAACTTATACTGCTGTTCTTATAGAAACTGTATGAAAATCTAATTTATGCTAATCATTTAAATGGTTAGTTCTATTGACATCATTTACTCATCATCAACAGCCTACAAAAGCCCACTGCTGGGCATACCTAGGCCTCTTCTTTCTCATGCCAGTTTTTACGGTCTTGTGACTCCCTCATGCAGCCACGATGTCGTTTGATCATCTATAGTACCATCCACTTAATAAAATTCTCTCACTAGTAGACCGCTAGCGTGTGTGTGTCGGACTCCAATTTAGCTAATTAGATGATTGCTTTTCCTTACATCTGCCTACATAATACCTAGGTATACACACCTACTAGCCTGATCAATCAAAGTGCATTCCACTCTAGTGGAGACCGATTTAGATTCGGGTTTCGGTAAATAGCTCCTCAACTCAACGATATAGGTACCTATAGGCACGTAAGTAAATAGTTTTAAAGTAGTGTGTGGTGATTGAAATTCAATGAAGAATTGAATGCTATGGATAAAAGTTGATTTTGGTTTGTAGATTTAGACTGTCTTTATTTTTGGACTATAAAGAGGTTCCGGACGTTCCGGCTCAGTTATATACTATTTTATATATTTATGTACTTAATTTACGTTTATTAGCTACTTACTATAAGGAGGTTTCAAATCAGGGCCAATCAGATAACATGTTGCATAATTAATCGGTCTTCTGCCCCTGGAAATACACACACTGCACTTCTGTAGTTGTTTACAAACACAATTTCGTAACACAATTTATTTATAGTATTTACCTACGTCACAGAATAGATAACTACGTCGTACTAGTACCAAAGTTAAGTCTCTCTCTCTCTTCGTGTGGGATTATTGTCATTCATATACCGGTTATAGGTCATAAATTAGGTATATCTCCCCTTCGTCTTGAGGCCTCCCCCAGAGCACGCCTTAAGGCATGATCTTCCGTCTTCGCCATCCAGTCGCTACCAGCGTAATCGGTCTATCGGGCCCGAGGGCGGATGAGAGGCCGGTGCAGAACCCGCTTACGAAAAATGTGACCAGCCTACTGCTACTTCAGCTTGCTACACTATCCTACTGCCAGGAATATCCAAGAATGCCACTAAATTATTTAACCATAATCACATATAGACTGGAGCTTCATATCAAGTACCTATCTAAGCTTTTTGCAACGTATTGGTGGTACCCTCTAATAAACGGATCATAGTCATAGGTTGCTCCCGTTAGTCAATCAAGTGGCAACTTGATATTTTTAAGAAGAAGAATAAAATTACCTATGTGTAAAGATTCGAACTCATCTGCATTATATGATTTAGAATTTAGTCGTCGTTGTTAGAAGTAGAATATGGATGGAAAACCTTTGATGTCCATTACCTATCAAACCGAAATCCCGCTAGTTACAAACAGAATACAACTGTTAAGCACTTTACACACATAACGTCCGATTTGACGGTATTTTTGCGCTGCGTAACGCATGGTTTATAGAAATATGGTTTACGTCAAATTTATTTGACAAATGCTCCCGTCAACGCAGCTATGTGCGATATTTTTGCTCTAACAGATGCGTCCTTCAAACCGTTCTGCATAAATCGTACGTATTTGTATGAATAACGCACAAACGGACGTTATGTGTGTACAGAGCCTATAAGTTAACTCATTGGTGGTGGTATGATGGACTGAAATATCTTGATTTTATGTGTGTTTTCGAACGTAACCGTAGCACACAGGAACGACCCAAGTCCTAAAACGCGGTATTAAAGTTTTTTTAGCAATTCGGATATGACGGTCACTTGAGTCTCCGTCTACCAGGAGTCCCCCACCTCGAGGTTAAGCCAGTTTCCGTCAAGCTGGTCTAATTTGGCGGTCAGTCAGATGTGCCCAGTCATGCAGCGATGCAGTGTACAGGGTATACCGCTCAATAAAAAATGAGATTACTCGTAATAAGATCTACGAATACTCATTACCTTCTGAGGTGGTGCCGGGACTGACTACCCTGGTCTTGACTCCCATTTTTGCCAAATTTTGTGGTACCTAATAGAAGAAGTTTTATCCCGATTTTTTTCGTTTTCTCGTAGGATACCTAAACCATTTTTTTATTAATTTTTAGAAGAAAGTGTCGTCAATGACAAGTTTTATTAGTTTTATTTTTGTTGGCTCGTCTTTTTGCAACTATCTGTGTTGATTAATATACACCTACTGAATAATTATATTTTCCTCTCGTCAATAAGTCTTACAAGAAGAACTGCAGTCCTCTGCAGACTCCCATATCACAGCGAGTTTCCCACGGGCGGATACTGCATCTTTGCTTCAATACTTGTAGTGCTGGGAAAATAGGAACTAAAACTAAGTAAAGGCCTTTCGCAACCATAGTGTCATAAAATGACATGACCAGCGTAACTTGGCCTCCCGCTTAGGCTGGTCATGTCATTTCATGACACTATGATTGCAAATGGACTTTACCTATCCAGGTCAAGGGTCTTTTTAATCTTCTCAACATATCAAGTTGGATACCAAAATTACGAACGACTCGTCAAAGATACCTACATCGTAAGAAAACTTAAATACATTTATTCATACAAATTACGTAGGTAGGTATGTTCCTTCGTCTTGATCCTATAATATGAAGAAATTACCTACCCAACAACACTTCGCACAAAAATAGTTCTTTGCAAGGTAGATAAGTTTTTTGCAACGCTGTTCTTACCCTCCAATGTATGGACCATGGGTTGTTTCCATTAGCCAATTTTAGCATTTTTTAGTTTGATAATTTTATTACAAAAGGACCTACGTCACATGACATCAAGATGTGACGAATGTCAGCAGGTCAGAAAGCTTTTGCTGCAAGAATCAGAACTTGGAAATGGCCAGAAGTAGCCAATACTTACTTTGTGCCAGAAGTTGGAAAACCCGTGACTTTTGGTATCAATTTTGGAGTACTTGGCAGACAGTGTTAAAAAAGTTAACACCGTCTACCTAGTACCTACTTCCAGTTATTTTAGGACAGGCAAACGATAATGCTTATTTACGGAATATGTTATAGTAAGTATTTTAAATAATATGTTTGTGAAAAACATATTATTTAAAATAAACAACAGAAAAACATCTTTAATATCATATTCGCCTGAGAAACTGCTAGATACAGCATGCCACAAATTACAGTAGAAGTATGTGTAGAAATATACGATAAAGTATAAGGTACCTACACACATATGGTTGTGGAAGTAATTTAGGAATGAAATGCCTTTTTATGTCTGCGTTGAGCCAAAATGAAACAAAATCGGAGCAGCTAAGAACGACCCAAATCCTAAAACGCGGTATCAAAGTTTTTTTACTAGTTCGCCCATAACGATCACTTAAATCTCCATCTACCGGGAGTCCCCACCTCAAGGTTAAACCAGTCGCCGTCAAGCTGGTCTAATTTGACGTCCGGGAGATGCACCTATCCAGCCCATGGTTGCATCTTACATGGGAACGATATTCTAAATAATCCAAACGAATAACACTCTGCACAACGAAACTATTACACAACGAATTCCTTCTTACCTTGAGGTGGATGGTTGGGACGCACTTATCTTGACTCCCACTTTTTGTGTAAATTATGGGTGATCATACTACTCGTCCGATGGCAAGTTTTTGAAAAAAAAACATAACTCTAAAAATTTTTCTTTCGCATTTTCGTAGGACAATGCTTTTCTTTAATCCCATAGTCTAATTAATCCCTAGTAGGTACCTACACGAATGAAAAGTCTTACAATTCCTCAATTTTGTATTAGGCCATCTTTTTCCATGCATTGCTTCAAAGAACATTATTATTTTATTACGTTCTATTTTAACTTTCGCAGATAACCTTAACGCATATTTACATCCGTAATTTGTTGCGGCGGTGTGAGCTATTATAATATTTATAATACGGGGTAATACCGAACGACCCACTTTCCCGTATATAAACGCTAAGCTCATACTGACCAACTTTCCCTTAGAACCATAGTACCTTTTAATGTAAAACGGTATATAGTAGGTACCTACCTACTTTACAGTAAATAATTTCTTCAAAACATAGTATAAAATGAAAGTCGCTTGAAATCGTCGTGGAATTCGCTAACACGCTTCAAGACGAAGGTCTATATGTAAAAACATGCCAGAAAATGCCTTTTTCTCGCGGGAAAATGAGTTGCAGCGGGTGCATGTGCATGTGCAATAAAGTATTAAAATAAAAAATAAAATAAATAAAAATAAACCGCTAAAGGACCGCTAGTAACTCATAAATTACGTCTCCTCTTTGTATTGAAACAAGAATGCCACTATAGTACCGTCATTCAAATAGGCCATATTTGACAGCTGTCATAATCATGTTAATGCTATGACTTAAGGTCTATTTTTCTTTTTTAACATGTTTCCATACGCCACCCAATCGTAGTATGGGTTTGACAGCTATCAAATATAGCCTATTCGAATGACCGTACTATAATAATCACACATAGACTGGTGCTTCATTACAAATTTTATGCGACGTTATGTTGATACCCTCCAATATATGAATCATGGGTTGTTCCCGTGAGCCAATCAAGTGGTCACGAACTTGATAATGTTTACAAGAAGAATGAAATTATCTACACAAAATAGAGAATTTACAGAAGGCCAGCTCGCCCCTTCTTTCAATCACTTATGCCTACTCTTTAGGGTTGCTACTTTTACTTTTTGATTTTTTTAATGAATTTACCTAGCGTTTGTAAGTTATCACCTGGCCGATATGAAATATTTTTTACCATATGGAAGTAGGTACCTATCTGAGTAAAAAGTCATATTTCTAATAGGAAATAAGTAGTTCCCCACCTAAATCGGTAGATAGGCAATGGGTTTGGGTCACGAGACTAGGTGCTGAGCGAAGCAACCCATAGGTAGGCAGGTAGGTAAGTAGGTAGTAGGTAGGTAGAGGACCGGCCGGCGGCAATGACCGACATAACAAAGGGTTCCTCTCGTCGTTCGTCGGTGTTTCCCACGGAAAACAAGTGTATCTATCTAAAAGAAAGGCCTGAAAAAATACATATCTTTAATAGGTTAGGTACTTACCTATGGTTGGAAGGTAGGTATTTTTTAACAGGGAATCAAGCCATCATGAAAGTCAAAGGTGCCGTCACTAGTCAGTCGCACACAGATTACCTACCTACGAACTAATGTATTGGCGGGCGGGCGATACGCGCTGGGAACGGTAAGTAGGTAGGTTGGTAAGTACCTATCATGACATAAATATGACGACATGAAAAGCGCGGGGACGCGCCCGGAAAAAATGCGGGCATAAAAGCTGTATCCGTAGCTGTAAGTTGGTAGGTAGGTACCTACCTTAGTTTCGAAGTATACCTACTTACCTACTATAGTTTCGAAGGTCACCGGCTACCGTGACGAAAAAATGAAAAAATATCCAGGATCGTCATAGTCCATTTGGACTACCATAGGTAGGTACCTACCTGATGATCGGAAATGAAGATGACATACCTAACCTGGACCTTTTGCTATCGGTATTTCGGTACTCATCGCTTCACCTCAAATGCTGACTAGATAGGTATCTATCTACTGTGGGTAGGTACCTACCTAAACCCATTTAACCTACCAAATCAAACTAAAGCGCAACCTACCTACTTCTACGTACGTTCATTAAACGCTAAAGCACATATTACGAACGAATAAGATTTTTAAAAAGAAATCCCTCCATTTCTAGTGTTTTGAAGTAGGTATCTATTTATTTATTAAATAAAATAGTTCTACTTACTTTTCACAATTTTCTGTGGTGTTATTACACCCAAACACATCACTAAAATATTTTTCTTTACTCGCCATTCGCCACCGAACGCGCCGTTCACACTCAACCATTACCGGTTCGACACGGTTCCACAGAGCGCGTAAACGACGCGTGTGGATGTCTGAGTGAGTTTAGCCGCGTTTGCTCGAAGCCGACTCTCTGGATTGCGCTAGCCAATACTTACTTTGTGTTATCTATGCGTATACTGTTCTTCATCATCGTGTCAACGGATCATCATAGCTCGATATATGAAAAGAAATTGGACCTTCTATGCAAAATTGCCGGTCAGCTGATTTGAAATACTATGGGAGGTCCAAACAATTTTTTTCATATTTCCCCTTATGTTCTTAGGGAAAAGTTGTTCCTTATTACTGGCTGGTTCTGAGTTTTCGTTATTGGTCACTAGTAAAAATTCACCCTTTATGATTTAGTACGTAGTAGTCATTATTACATGAGATATGACAATTTTGACGGAAAACCGATGAAACAAACAGAAAAATTTGTAAAATATATATAGAATTAAGATTGTCAGTAGGTGTTATAAGTACACTCATTTATAGTAGATAAAAGTATCTTGTTGTATGTATATTTCGTCGAGCGTAACCGTAGCAAACAGGAACGACCCAAGTCCTAAAACGCGGTATCAAAATTTTTTCACCAGTCCGTATATAACGGCCACTTGAGTCTCCGTACACCGGGAGTCCACCCCTCGAGGTTAAGCCAGTTGACGTCAAGCTGGTCTAAATTGGCGGTCAGTCAGATGTGCCCAGTCATGCAGCGATGCAGTGTACAGGGTACAACTATCAGTAAAACAAAATGAGATTACTCGTAATAAGATCTACGAATACTCATTACCTTCTGAGGTGGTGCCGGGACTGACTACCTTGGTCTTGACTCCCATTTTTGCCAAATTTTGGGGTTACCTAACTTCAGACGGCTTTTTTTCTGATATATCGTAGGACAAACTTTTAGTTTATTAATTTCTATAAGAAAGTGCAGTCAATGAGAAGTGGACGTCCAGTGGGATAACTTTTGTTTTGCCGGCCCGTCTTTTTACAGCCATTGTCAATCGTTGTATTTCCTTTTATCAAAAGTGTTACAAGAAAAACTGCAATCGTCTGATGATTCCCATTATGTCTATCACAGCGCACGCACAATATTGCAATTCACACAACCACCACACAAATTCCAACGAGTAACACACGCAATTTGATGCGGCAAAGTGAGCTGTAAATCTGGTTTTCGTAAGACTTTTTTCATCAAAAAACTTAATCCTGCAAACACGCTCTGTCTGTCTGTCTGGCTGTCTGTATGCCGCGCCCTCATAACTCCGTCATTTTTGAAGTTATCGACATAAAATTTGGTGTGACGATAGATCGTGTTGACCCAAATTTAGAAATGTTGAGAAAAAAATATTTTAATTGTTTTTTGGACCCCTCCCATACAATACAAGCAATAGGGGACAAAAAAATTCATTGAAAGTGCAGTCAATGAAAAGTTGGACGTCCAGTGGGATAACTCTTTTTTGCCTGCCCGTCTTTTTGCAGCCATTTGCTTTACTTCAAAAGACACCTGCTCAATCGTTGTATTTCCTTTAATCAAAAAGTCTTACAAGAGGAACCGCAGTCTTCTGCTGATTCCCATTATGCACTAGCCAATACTTACTTTGTGCATTATGTCTATCATAGCGCACAGCACAATATTCCGGTTCACACAACCACCACACAAATGCCAACGCAATTTGATGCGGCGAAATTAGCTGTAATATCTGGTTTTCCTAAGACTATTTTCATCAAAAAACTTAATCAATCACGCCTAACTTAATCTTACAATCACGCCTGATTGCAAATAGCTACGGAGTAAAAAAAAATACTGAAAATATTTTAGTATTATTTTAGATCTGAGTATATTTTAATCAGAATTAATCTGAGCTACTTTCTCCAATGAACGTAGGTTGAAATATGAAAAGAACAATTTGATCACACACACAAATTGACTCGATCGGTTGGTAAATTTTATTATTTAGTTAGAAAGCCAATAGCTATGTATTTTAGTAAGAAAATAATTCGGCTAGACTTTACAGCTTATGAAAAATAGGTGTCCTTAAATTAAAATTTTATGGATGGTCCAACTTTTACATATTTCTACCTTTGTTCCTTGGGGAAAGTGGTTCAGTTTTATGGACTGTTTCACCACTTAAAATATTTTTTATTTTCTTCATATCGTTCGTTATTAATGCGATAGATACGTTTCGGTTCGTCTGACCCGTCTTATAATTCAAAGTATGACAAAATTACCTGACAAAACTTCGCACAAACATTGTTTTTGATTATAAGATTAGCTTTTTGCACCGTTGTTGTTACCCTCCAATTCATAAAATATGGGTTGTTTCCATTAGCCAATTTTAGCGTTCACTACTTCGATAATGTATGAACCTTCAAGTAAGAAATTACATAATGCATGAGGCGAAGAATTGGAACTCATCTGGATATACCTATGATTAAGTAGTAGTATTTTAGACAATATAAACCCGCCTGAGATACCTATTTTATGTCATGTCACAAACCATAAAAAAATATAAAATAAGTCTAAATTATACACGGTTGGTGGTTGATTACACACGTATGGTGGTGGTAGATATGTAGGAATGAAATGCCTTTTTTATGTCTACGTTGTGCCAAAATCTAGCATAATCAGAGCAACTGAGAACGACCCAAGTCCTAAAACGCGGTATTTAAGTTTTTTCACCAGTTCGCTCATAACGATCACTTAAATCTCCGTCTACCGGGAGTCCCCACCTCAAGGATAAACCAGTCGCCGTCAAGCTGGTCTAATTTGACGTCAGCGAGGTGCTCCAGCGTGAGTGATATTCTAAAATAGTCTAAACCAAGCCTTCTGCACAACGAATTACTACTGTACACAACGAATTCTTCTTACCTTGAGGTGGAAAGACAGGACTGACAGGAGGACCAGGACCTGTAATTTGACTCCCATTTTGTGTAAAATTTTTGTAGTCTGACGACTTGTAGGCTAGTTTTTTTTTATTCCTCTTTTCGTAGGAATTTTCTTTGATCTTTAGCAGACCTACTACCTATTCAATATTTGATTGGTCACCTTTTTCACAGCTTTGCTTCTGCGTTGCGTTGCTTCATAGAATGTTAAATATTACCTACGTTCTATTTCCCTATTCGTCAAAAAGTCATCTGCAGACAACCTTAACGTACTGCACCGCATGATATTGCAGTTCGTGTCAGCCACTATACAAATGACAGCCTTAAACCTATGACAGCGGTAATTTGATGCGGCGGCGTCTGTCATTCATTATAATATGTTAATATTTGGCTTTAATACAGGGTTATACCGAACGACCCTATTTCTCGTATAAACGCTAAGCTCATACTGAACAACTTTACCTAAGAACCATATCTAGTACCTGTTTTACGACCGTTAAAATGTTCCTGTTGGAGGGTAGATAGTACCTTACCTACATTACGGTAAAGATTTCTTCAAAACATAGTATAAAATGAAGTCGCCTTTTGCGTTTCTTTGTCTGTCTGCCCGTCGTCATTATCTGTGTCGTCGTGGATATTACTAACACATTTGAGTAATTCAAAACGAAGGTTTATATGTAAAAAATATGCCATAAAAGCCTTTTTCTCGGGGTAAAATGAGTAACTCATACCTAAATTACGTCTCCTCTTTGTCCTGATCCAAGAATGCCACTAAATGTTTTAACAATAATCAATCACACATGGACTGGTGCTTCAATACAAGTATTTTTTGCAATATTTTGTTTAAACCCTTCAATATAAATGACTCATGGGTTGTTCCCGTTAGCCAATCAAGTGGTTACCAACTTGATAATGTTTACAATAAGAATGAAATTATCTATGCGTACAGATTGGGACATTTTCTTCTTCATCATAGCTACATCGACATATGAAAAAAAATGGATCTCCCAGACAAAATTGCCGATCCCTTTACGTTCTTTGGGGAAAGTTGTTCCTTATCACCGGCTGGTTCTGAGTTTTCACTATTGGTCACTAGTAAAAATTCACCCTATATGATTAAGAACGTAGATGGTACGCAGTAGTCGTTATTACATGAGATATGACAATTTTGACGGAAACCCGATGAAATCAAACTGAAATACCGCTAGTTACAAACAGAAAAAAGTGTACAAAAATATTTATAGAATTAAGATTGTCAGTAGGTATAAGTACAATCATCAGTAGTGGCATGTAGATAAATATCTTGTTGTATGTTTAATATGTCGTCGAGCGTAACCATAGCAAACAGGAACGACCCAAGTCCTAAAACGCGGTATCAAAATTTTTTCACTAGTCCGTATATAACGGCCACTTGAGTCTCCGTACACCGGGAGTCCACCCCTCGAAGTTAAGCCAGTTGACGTCAAGCTGGTCAAAATTGACGGTCAGTCAGATGTGCCCAGTCATGCAGCGATGCAGTGTACAGGGTACAACTATCAGTAAAACAAAATGAGATTACTCGTAATAAGATCTACGAATACTCATTACCTTCTGAGGTGGTGCCGGGACTGACTACCTTGGTCTTGACTCCTATTTTTGCCAAATTTTGAGGTAACCTAACTGGAGACGGCCAGCATTTTTTTTTTTCGTAGTACAATCTTTTTTTACATTTCTAGAAGAAAGTGCAGTCAATGAAAAGTCAGACGTCCAGTGGGATAACTTTTGTTTTGCCGGCCCGTCTATTTGCAGCCATTTGCTTTGCTTTAAAGACACCTGCTCAATCGTTGTATTTCCTATCATCAAGAGGTCTTACAAGAGGATCTGCAGTCGTCTGCTGACTCTCATCATGTCTATCATAGAGCACCGCACAATATTGCGGTTCGCACAACCACAGAATATATAGGTAATACACAAAGCCAACGAGTAAACACTCAATTTGTTTGATGCGGCAAGCTGTAACATCTGGTTTTCCTAAGACTTTTTCATCAAAAAACTTAATCTTACAACGGAGTAAAAAAATACTCCTAATATTTTAAGGGGTGAATCAGTGCATTAATCTGAATTACTTTCTCCAATGAACGTAGGTTGAAATATGAAAAGAAAAATTTGATCACACACACAAATTGACTCGATCGGTTGGTAAATTTTAATATTTAGTAAGAAAGCCAATCGCTATTTTAGTTAGAAAATATTTCGGCTAGACTTTACAGCTCATGAAAAATAGGTTTCCCTAAATTAAAATTGTATGGAAGCTCCAACCTTAACATATTTCTACCTTTGTTACTTGGGGAAAGTGGTTCAGTTTTATGGACTGTTTCACCACTTAAAATATTTTTTATTTTCTTCATATCGTTATTAATGCGATAGATAGGTTTCGGTTCGTCTGACCCGTCTTATAATTCAAAATATGACAAAATTACCTTACGAAACTTCACACAAACATTGTTTTTTTGATCATCAGATTAGGTTTTTGCACCGTTGTTGTTACCCTCCAATTCATAAAATATGGGTTGTTTCCATTAGCCAATTTTAGCGTTCACTACTTCGATAATGTATGAACCTTCAAGAAAGAAATTACATAATGCACGAGGCGAAGTATTGGAACTCACCTGGATATACCTATGATTAAGTAGTAGTATTTTCGACAATATAAACCCGCCTGAGATACCTATTTTAAGTCATGTCACAAACTATAAATAATTAGAAAATTAGTGCAAATATAACGGTTGGTTGTTGATTAGATTATCAATATATTATCTACCTACACACATGGTGGTTGTAGATATGTAGGAATGAAATGCCTTTTTTATGTCCACGTTGAGCCAAAATCTAGATAATAAGACCAGCTAAGAACGACCCAATCCTAAAACGCGGTATCAAAGTTTTTTCACCAGTTCGCACATAACGTTCACTTAAATCACTGTCTACCGGGAGTCCCCACCTCAAGGATAAACCAGTCGCCGTCAAGCTGGTCTAATTTGACGTCAGCGAGATGTACCCAGAAGCCAGCACTGGGTAGCATCTCACATGTCACACATATCAGCGTGTGTGATATTCTAAAATAGTCTAAACCAAGCCTTCTGCACACAACGAATTACTACTGTACACATCGAATTCTTCTTACCTTGAGGTGGAAAGACAGGACGGACTCGCCTGTAATTTGACTCCCATTTTTGTGTAAATTTTTGGTGATCTGACGATTTGAAGGCAATTTTTTTCATTTGTATTTTCGTAGGATTTTCCTTTCAGATTTCAGGTCTTCATTTGCAAAAAGAAAATGGTACAAATATAGCTAAAAATTAAAGATCAACATTTTCTGTCACGTATTTACATCGCAACATGCAAATTTCAAATTCAATACAAGTAAAAAGATTCTAAAAAATATTACAATATATGTCATAATCATAAATCATAGTCATAGAAAATAAAAATCATACACCGCAATAAACCATAACTAAAAATCATTTTTCAAATATAATACAAAACAATGTCAAAAGAATTTAAAAAAAAATGTCTTACTACTTATATTATTCAATAATTGATTGGCCATTTTTTTCGCATCTTTGTCTATTTTTCCTTTCGTCAAAAAGTCATCTGCAGATAACTTTAACACACTGAGCCGCACAATATTCCGATTTGTGACATCCAAAATACAAATGACAACCTTGCACTTATGACAGCCGTGATTTGACGCGGCGGCGGCGTGTACCATTATTTTTATTACATTACAATACAGGGTGGTATCAAAGGACCCACTTCCCCAAAAACACTAAACTCAAAAGGTCATACTGAACAACTTTCTCTAAGAATCAAAAGTCAAAGTCTAAAAATAAACATCAGATTTTTTGTGTGACACGTCCAATTTTCCTTTGGTCCTTAGGGAAAGTTCTTCAGTTTCCCCTAAAATTGCAATACACATCAACTCTCAAATCCTTTAGCGGCTTCTAGCATCACCCACAGAAAAGATATAAGCTGATGCTATTCTGAGCCGGCACCACACGGCGTATTTTCTCCATCTCGTTGTAAATTCAATTTGTTTTGATACGTTAAACTAACAGAACGTAATCGATCGATCTAACGCCGCCCGAGCCGAGCTTCCCACAGGCGGATATTGCATCATTGCTTCAATCGCGTAGTGTTGGGAACTATCAAGTCCTCTTGACAGGAATATAGTCCATTCGCAATCATAGTGTCATCATATGACATGAGCAGCCTAAGCGGGAGGCCAAGTTACGCTGGTCGCAATAATTAGGTAGATACCTTGTCTTGTCAGAACAGAAGTAGTGTAAAAGGCTGTTTTTACAGGGGTTTCTCACTGCCTCTGGCTCTGACGGCTCTGCCTACCCGGCAAGGCTTGATATACCTATGTATGTATCCGTGGGAGCCGTAAATCAAAGGAACAGGCAACGATGTTTTCATGAATACAATACCTTGCCCTGGGCTCGCCAAATTACTTGCCAAATGGTATTGGGAGTTACCTCCTACCTGGGACTCCCTGATGAGGGAACGCCGTGTCCAGCAGTGGACTATTTCAGCAAAACATCTGGTGAGTAGATACCTATGAGCTATTTTGGCGCAGCGCTAACGCATATATGCATTAGGAAAATGCGATGTTCCACCTTATTTTAATACAAAAAACCGTGTGAAAAAACCGGTGGTTTATGTGAATGTCAAACGGTTTGACAGACGCATCCGTCGACATCAAGTCGAAATAGCGCTGTGCGAGAATAAGATCGAAATTCGTATTGTCCTGTGATACAACACTTTGCACTGCGCTGTCAAATCTGCCTGCCAAGCGTGGTAAGTATGGCAATACCTCCCAAATTGGCTCATGTCCAGTAGTGGACTGTTGTGGCTGTAGTAGTAGTAGAATGCGTTAAAAGTAAACAAACGGATGTTACGTGCATTTCTCGGCTTATCTACCTATCTACTTGGGTAAATCACATCACTATCTTGATCCTTCAATAATTCCAGAATCCAGAAACCAGGGTCACGTGAATATTTGATGTGGCCTAATTATTCAGGACCCATTATAACTGGCAAGAAGTCCCTACTATTACGATTATTACGCTTAATTAAATGACATCAAACCGATACATAATTTGTGTGGTAGGTAAGGGACGGTGTACCTATCGATAAGTGGTACCAACGGAATTTAAGGGATATGGTGTACTGTAAACTTTGTAGGCACGCTCAGGCCGTAAAACTGAAAAACTTTTTCTTTAACGGCTGTGTTCGTTAACAAGAAAAACATATATTTCCCGTGGGTATCGTAAGAAGTGACAGAGGGATTTGTGAGTTAATGAGTATTGCAATTTTAAGTGATATGCTGACAACCTGTCACTATGGTGATATACAGTCTTCTCTTCTGAGTGACACTCAAACTATTGTCAGACGTGGTATAAGCGACCGTTTTGTACAGCAGTTTACGCTCTGCCTAGTAGGCGTGATATATTTATGTAAGTAGGTATGTATGGATTACAAGTCAACTCATTACCTAGATAATGAAAGAAGATCAGTATCTATCATTTGATCATCATAAGCGTATACATCTTCATTTATCGTGTCATTATCATCATCAGTAGTATCAGCATCGTCATTTGTAGTGTTTTCGTAATTTATTATTAGCGTCGCGTTTTTGGCCATGTCGATTTGATACTGCCGTGTCCAAGTGTCTCGGTCTTGGGATTCCAAACAGATATCGCCCAAATAGCAGGTAGCCAGGTGTGATCAACAGTTTTCTGATATTTTTGTTCGTTTCAAGTATAAGTGTAAAGTCTTTTTTAAACAAAGTGTTCAATAGATTGTATTACGAAAATTTTTCATGCCTCTCTGGTTCACAGCAATCAAACCTGCGTGCCGTGCCTTTATTTTTATTTTATTATCCCGCCCGAGCTACGTTTAAACTAGGAACACAAAATTGTTATAAAAAAGAGAAAAAAATCCTTTAATTTTTTTATGATGGCGTATCCATTCATATTATTTAGATTAGAATCTTGTAAATTTTTACTAAGAAATAAATGTTTTGACTTTGAATAGGAACAACTCTGTACAATTAACGATATCTACGTATAATTTATTTCCTTTATTTTGGCCACTTGTTTAGACCACTTGTTTTATTTATTTTATTTCTTTGACCACATAGCCTATATCCATATTACTCACAACGCACACCAGGCAACCTTTGTATTTAAGTATAATAATTGGGAAAGTAAGTAATTTTAGTATTGTTCTATTTTGGCATCCGATTTTTAAATAAGCAGTCGGCATTTTATTCACTAACAGTCACCATTTTTAAAGCGTTAGAAAAATTATGGGTACATCCCTGCAACGTCAGATATATCACAACTATTGATAATCGTACTACATGCTATAGATAACTTCTTCATCACGCAACGAAGTGAAATAGAAGTGGATGAAACCGCTGGTTGGGCTGTGGTAAAAACACTAAAAACACGCTTTTCATGGCTATGAACGATATTGTATCATGTAATTCTAGTGCCTATCTTCCAGCTTCATCATCAGACCTTGAAACCTAATCATGGTCAACGTTCATTACAAGACCTTTCTAACAAATCCAAACACCGCTATGATACGATCATCCATCATGAAGTTCCAGTTCATAATATCTTCCGGCTCCATCATCAGATCAGCTCGACAGTACCATATTATTGTATTGTCATCAAAATCACATACAACTGGCAATTTTCATAACGCTACGATCTTTATAAGATAGTCAAATTAGTTTTCTTAGATTTGATTACATATTTACATACATACAGGTCGACCCAATAAAAGCGTGTTAAAAAACCGTTTCAGTTGGATGTTAATATGGCATAACAGTTTTGGTAGTTTCGTATTCTGCTAACAATTTTTCTTGATAATAGATAAAATGACAGTTGAGTGCCGCTGGCATTACAATGGCAAAATATTGATGATCTCTCCGGTCGGTTCCGACCATGGCGACCACTTCTACTCCTGATCAAGCAAAATATTAGCAGACTCAGGGCCCAGGTAGAAACGGTTGACGACCCCTGAGATATTCCACCTAGCCGGAACACGTTGATCTCGTGATCTATAAAGCCCTAGATCTAGACTTCTGGATCAAACTGAGAGCTAAGATTGACAGTGATACTTTAGTTTTGATCTAGACTTAGTGCTTAAAGGAATACTGAAATGGTGCGTGTAATTTGTGGGTTTTAGTGATGATAGTGTAATAAATTCGAAAAGTAAAACAAGATTACCATTATAAATTACTGATGGTTTATTAATAACCTGTTAATAACCGGCGAAATCATAATGAACAAAAAAATCAAGAAATTGATTTGAACTTATTATGATTCTTCATTATTAGTGATGATGGAATTCATGGCGTTTTAAATAATTTAACTATTTTCTTATTTTCGTGTGGGATGCCGAATCGAAAAACGACCTGATGAACCCATGGGATGAACCCTATTGTTTATTTTACACTCGATCCCTATTTTTGTACAATAGTAGTATTTGAAGATTTTAGGAAATATTGGTGTTTATCTGCGTGTAAAGTAGTTGTCACAAAATTTTAGATTGGATGCATAAATCAAAACTGACGAAGAAAATGGTTTGGGCCATATCTATGTTTGGGCCCTACGTTTGGGCCCTATCTAAAGTAGGTACAGTCGGAGTCAAAAGAGCATACCTAGGACCGCCTCAAATGGTTCAAAATATCTCTGAAACTACATTACTTTTGTAAATTATTTCTTTTGTTGTCTGTGCAGCTAGTTAAACTCTATTCAAAACAAAAAAAAATAATTTACATATGTAATGTAGTTTCAGAGATATTTTGAACCATTTGAGGCGCTCCTAGGTATGCTCTTTTGACCCCGACTGTACCTACCTTACCTACTTTAAATAAAATAAGTCTAGAATAGAAGTAAAAGAAAAAAGTCTTGTTGTTTAGAAAACATTATAATAACAACGTTAATAATTAAGAAAAGATACCTTACCTATTACATTTTCTTTTATAATATTTTTCGTACTTAAAATAAAATATCTAATGTGGTAATTCATCATAACAATTAATTAATAACAATCGAACAAATATAATTTCTATCGATCAATATCAATTCTATTTGGCACAATGCTAGCTCGATTATGGCAATGCCACCTACACTTTTTTAGACGCAGCTTAACTTCATAGAACTCCAAAATAAAAACGTATATGTTAGGATTATTTATTTCATAGGGTAACAAGGGTTCATCGGGTCGTGCAGTCCACTATGGATTGGAAGTTGTTCCTTCACGTGTTGAATTTGTGTGTGTTCTGCAACTTTCTTCTGATTCATGCCCTTTCTTTGTTGGACCCGCAGGAGGACGTTGCTCTGGACGCCACGCAACTGCAATGTAAGTACAATGTTTCATCTCTTCATTTTTATATTATAACACTATATGTGTGACTACATACGTAGCAATATCGTCGTATAGCGTGATACTGCTTGATATAGCCCTCTATACATATCGCCAATATCCAAAGACGAGACGGTGGTATCGCTGATTTTGGCCATAGTCTAATAAAACATGGTCTTTCCTTCCCAGAGAAACACAAGTCAACGTCACTTAGTATTGCCACTTTATTTCAATAAAATACGTTATGGGGTAAATTCAATCTCAGAACAATGGGTTAAAATATTTCTTAATAAATTTTATAATTTAGATTTACGTGTGTATTAACTTTAACTTTACAGCATCACTTTAATTTTATTTATTAGTTAACAGTATCTTATATGATTTACAAAAAACATCATAAGAGTGGGTAATTCTGGTAACCCACAAGCATGATGACGTAGTCTTGTGTTGGTCACGTGGTTCACGAGTCTCGGAAAGAAATACCAGGCGGAGTATCTTATTATACCATGATTTTGGCTATATCGCCCAAATTTGCGATAAAATGTTGTCATTTTAGTGAATTTTTCATTGGCTTTGTTTAGTGGAATATTATTGGATTATAATTAGTGGAATTTATAGAGGATTATTTTTTAGTCAATGTAATGATGATAATAATGCATATTTGCATAAATTTTATTATTCAAACCAAATACTTGTCTACTTAAAGTTTATACAAATCCACTAAGGTGGCAACCCAGGATATATCGCACAATGACGATACCGTTATAGCTATGTCTGTAGTCACCTTAAGTATCATATTCATAAACATAAAATTATAATGAGGGTAGTGAGCTGCTGAGCCATTTCCCCACCAACCAATGACTGCTGGTCTTTAGTCTCTCCGCAATTCCCGATACCGATTAATTTTTGTGTAAAATTAATCGGAAGTGTAACAAAAGATAGTAAAGTATTTTGTTTATGTTTTGAATGAAATACATAAGTAGTATAAACTTTCCTATTACAAAGTGCACTAATACCTAGCACTGTGCTCATCAATCAGCCTGCCAAACATGGTCTGCTTAGAATGGTAAATCCTCCCCATCGAGGAGGAGGCCTCTGTCGAACTTTATGTCGGTATTTTGGTGGTTGTTTAAAGTAGGTAAGTCATTTTCACCCATAGTATATTAGTACCTTGAATAGTACTAACGGCCCTTTAGCGATTTCATCCGATACCATTCATTTTCGCGGCATAGTATGTTAGGTATACGTGTTCTTTTGAACTATTCTATCTATTAGAAAAACACACATCTTAATTCGTTGTGTGATTAAGGAGAAGTTAGCAGATTGCATGATAAACAGAGAAAAGCGACTTCATTTAAGCGTTATTATATTATTTAGCGTACTTTAGAGTGGTTTAAGCTTAATAAATTGCTTTGTCCTATACCAAACGTATCTTTTATCTCCTTTATGTTATTGTTCACAGTGCTGAAAAATGCCTTCGACGCGTTCGACCACGAGAAGAAGGGTGTCATCAGCACAGAGATGATCGGCACCATCCTGGAGATGTTGGGACACCAGCTCGACGAGGCCACGCTCAAAGAGATCATCGATGAGGTGGACGAAGACGGTAAGTAAGTTACCGACATGAAGCTTTTGAAATACATACAAAATAGAGTGGTGTCAGCACGGAGATGATTAATACCATCCTGGAGATGTTGGGTCACCAGCTCGATGAGGCCACTCTCAAAGAGATCATCGATGAGGTGGACGAGGACGGTAAGAAACAAGATGGTACCACAAGAAAGGTGTCATCAGCACGTAGATGATCGGCACCATCCTGGAGATGTTGGAGCACCAGCTCGACGAGGCCACTCTCAAAGAGATCATCGATGAGATGGACGAGGACGGTAAGAAACAAGATGACAGGTGACAAAAAGGTAGCACAAGAAGGGTGTCAGCATGAGGATGATCGGCACCATCCTGGAAATGTTGGGTCACCAGCTTGACGAGGCCTCTCTCAAAGAGATCATCGATGAGGTGGACGAGGACGGTAAGAAACAGATGATAGGAAACAAGATGGTACCATAAGAAGGGTGTCATCTGTGGATGATCGGCACAATCCTGGAAATTTTGGGTCACCAGCTCGACGAAATTTAGGGTGAAATTTTACAAGTAGGTAGCCGTAACTTCTTCTTCTTCTTTTCGTGTAACATTCTGGTGATAAGGGACAATTAATTATCCCCAAGAAACATAGGTCAAATCTTGAAAAATTAAATGTGGACTTTCCATACAAATTTTACCAGCCGACAAATTAGTGGAAACTTTTTTTTGGACATGCCGCACAAATTGACTCTTTCGGCTGTTACATTTTGTATGGAAAGTTCACATTCATATACTCCTCATAAAATAAATCGAGACACTTTGCAAGTTCAGGTTTTGTTTGAATAAAATTATCAGAGAAATGTAATTATTTAGGGATACATTCGACGAGGTTTATAAAAATGATCCCATAAATGTTTTAAATTCAAATATTTTTTTCTTATGTGTTGTCCATAACAATGCAAACGAAAGTGTCTCGGTTTTTCAGATAAGAAGTGTATTTTCACAAGGTTTGACCTTTTTGACAGGAACAAAGCCCATACAAGGAAAATTAGGCAATATCAGTACCTACTCACGGAATATAAACGGTACATTTGTTATTAATAACTTAATCTTAGTTTCCTAAGTTTTTCATATTTATTACTACATAATAAAATAATTATTATTTAAAGATTTAAAAATCAACACTATTTATATGTACCCAATTTATAAAATTTCTGTGTAGGTAATGTAAATGTTCCAATGTTCCTTGGGCTTTGTTACGGGTCACCACATTAATTCACCCTGTAAATTAGGTATTTTTTCGTTCTTTGAAATCAGTCCAACTCTCGGTCCAACTGAACACCGGTCCAACCAACCAAATATTACATTCCGCGATACCAACGCCACCACATTTCTGTGCTTACAGGGGGAAACTATTCAGAGTTACGGTCTGTTTAGTAGTTCGTAAAAAGTGGCATAGATGGCGCGCAACAAGAACCTACGGTTGTTGTAGTAGTGAACCCACGCGTGCCGTAGTTGTGGACACTAATGGTAGATGGCACTTTTTGCAAAATTGGAAGTGTTAATTTTAGACTAAATTATTTTTTGATACATAAAAATAGTTTTATTCATAGGTGAATCTTGATTGTATTTTAGTTTTCATTAGGTTTATATTCTATTGTATCAATATACCAGTTCCTTTTGCTATTAAACTATGTCTGTAAGGAGTTTGTAGGTAAAGATGACCTAATTTAATTTTTTTTAAAAAGAAAGTAAAAAGTAAAGCTCAAAATAAAATGAAAAAAATAATAAATAAGCTAATTAGTAGTAAAAAGAACGCCTCACCGTGACAATGCATCGCATTGCCGTGACCAGGATTCGAACCTGGGTTACTACGGCCACAACGTAGGGTCCTAACCACTAGACGATCACGGCTACCGAGGCTTGTGAGTGAGCGGCGAAATTACGGTACAGATTTGTTAGACGTTGATTTACAGAAACTAGAATTAGGTATGGATACCGCGAGCGTAACAGTAACAGTTATCTCGGAAGGGAACTGTTATTTTTGGGATCATCGTTAAATCAAAATTAAATCTTCTTGAATCAAATTCAATCCTAATCTTAGATCCTAATATTAAAAAAACAATGTGAAGAGGTGTTGGTGGATCGTTCGTTAGTCTTGTAAAAACCATAGAAAATCGAAAAGGGAAGGGAAGATGATTGGCCACTTGCTACAAATACGATATAACAACTTACAAAGATCATTATACGTAGAAGGAGAGGTAAGAGAAGAATTAGGAATAGGCCGACCGACCTAGACTTACCTACTTATTTCACCCAAATCACTGGCGGAAAGAAGGGAAATCCCACCCCACTCTTTAAGTTTGAAGAAGTAAATAAAAAGCATATTTTTATTGGTTTTCAGGCTCCGGCGAGTTAGAGTTCCCCGAGTTTTGTAAGCTAGCTGCTAAGTTCCTGACAGAAGAAGAGGA
Organism: Phthorimaea operculella; assembly: GCA_024500475.1. Lineage (NCBI taxonomy): Eukaryota > Metazoa > Arthropoda > Insecta > Lepidoptera > Gelechiidae > Phthorimaea > Phthorimaea operculella. The sequence continues at coordinate 170,259 of JANFCV010000254.1, forward strand.
AGACGATGAAGCCATGGTCAGAGAACTGAGAGAAGCCTTCCGGTTGTACGACAAAGAAGGTAAATAATTTACTATTGCCAACCATGGACCAATTTATTCTGGTTATTCATACAAATACTAAGATTAACCGCTAGAAGCTGATCTCTTAATCAAGGTTAACAGTTCAGCGATCTTCCCATTAAAGTTAATCTGGAATTTCATACAGAAAGTATCTAACGTAACTATAATCTCAGTATCGTTTGATCGCTCACATACCGGCGTAAAGGAATGTGTAATGAAAACTTTTCAGGCGTAATCAGACCATGAAACTGAACAACGTTTACTTACTATGGAGCTTACCTATGTTATGAAAATTGCTTATTGTTGAAATGGCCAGCCGCTGCATTCGTCGTCGGATGACAGACAGTAGGAAGGAAGAAAATCTGTAAGGAGAAGTTAAGTTGATCCTTTAAATAGGTAGATAGTACATGCAAATACAAAGCTAGATAAAGTTCATTTTGCTAGCGTAGTACCACGACCACTAAGTGGGAGGTCAAATTACGATAGTCGCGTACTATCTAAGTATTGCGATTGCGACCAGCATAATTTGACCTCCCAGTTAGGTTATGATTTTAGGCTATGATAGTGAACGAACTATTTCCAGGAATAATAACAAAGTAATTAGTATTGGCGGGCTTGAAATATCTGCAAAAACTAGATTACGCTATCTGCACATCCGATATCGATCAATAGACGCCAATTTAAAACCAACTTTGCACAACATAAACTGCAATTAGTGCGACGCGGCGCTTATGTAAAAGCTACCACTACTCAGAGCCTCCATACATTTGAAATAAGGTAGCTTTTTCGACAGCCAAACGCGAAATATGTCAACGGAAAACCTACCTGAATTCAGAAAACTGACGCCATTTTGAAATCGCCATGTCACATCGCTAGGACAAAGATAATTCTAATTTCAAAATTACTTTCAATTGCAAATACGAGTATATCTTGTTCAAAGTCGCAAGGTGTCAAATAAGTACATAAAACATAATCGTGTATCTATACAATGACAAATAGGAAGAAGAAGTTTGATTCAAAGATAAAAGGTAGTATAAAATCTTTTGGATAACTACAAGTTTTTCCAGCATAGGTACAAGAATTACGATGAAGTCACGTTACGATGAAATATATAAGGTTACATTTAATTAAGTACAAATCTCTTAAGGGTGTGTTCTACTTACAAACTGATCCACTTTTGTTTGAAACATTTTTTGGAAAAAAAGATTGGTACCCCCATAATCTAAAGTCTCCCATAAAAGTCTAATTTTTTTATCAGATTTCTAAGAAAAGTTTCTAACAAAAGTTGTTCAGTTTCGTGAGTAGACCACACACTCACGAGATTTGTACTCAATTAAATGTAACCCTATATTTTTACTTAAGTGCATGTGAGTCAGTCATATCTTTCCCCTCACAGTGTCTAAAGGATAAATTCATCCAGGGGTTCAATTCCTGGATGAATTTCGCAATCAAATTGCAACATCTTGCATTGCGCTCACCAACCTACCTGCCAAGCGTGGTGAGTATGGCAAATACCCCCCTACTAGGGGGAGGCCCATGTTTAGCTGTGGCTGATAAAGTAATAGTAGTAGTGGAGTTTTTTTTATTTGGTAAGGTATCATCAGCAGAAGATCAACCTACCTTTTAAAGGGATCACTTTGTACTGGTTTGTATGTTGCTATGTTACTGATACACTTCCTAACTACTATCACCAGTATTTCCTTCTAGTCTAGTAATTTATAGAATAATCTTATACGGCTTTTTCATACGGGTACCTACTAAAGTTATCCAGTATTCGCAGGTAAATCAAGTTGCTGCAGATACTCGTAGTACCTCCACTTCCTAACTACAGTGAAGCTCAGATATAAGGTGTAAAAAGAATCAACTGCAAATATTTTAAGGGATGAACCAGCCAACTGGTGAACTGAACAACTTTCCCTAAGTCATCCAAAACTTTGGATCTCCCATACAAATTGACTCGGATGGCTGGTTGGTACTACATTTTGTATGGGAGGGCAAATTTTTTTTTATATGCTGATCTAGGTATGTTCTTGAGGAAAGTTGTTCAGTTTCATGGTCTGAGCACGCCTGCAAAGTTTTCATTACACCTTCCCTTACACCCTGTATAGTAAATCTATAACTTAGACTTGGAATAAGGCTTCTAAAGGTATTAGGTGTGAGGTCGGAGTTGGCGCGGAATACTCGCGGAAGTGCGCGGGATGTGCACAGCCTTACCGCGCCCTACCCTACCCTGTCATTCAGAAGACTGTGTATCACCATAGTGACAAGTTGTCAGCTTGTCGCCTAAAATTACAACACGCATCAACCCTCAAATCCTTTATATGGGGTGATGCTATTCTACACGGGCATCATAATGCATCTAAATATTAGAGCAATAGTCACTGTTTAATACTTAGATTGTGTTAAAGTAATCGGCAGTGCTTGCAGGGAAAAGTCTCCTTAACATCGTCACAAACCCTTTGTATTCGTTGTAACTCTATACGTGTCTTATTTTCGATCATTTTAATGTTAATAAACTCGTTAATATCCTAATTCGGAACTTATATCACTATAAGGATCTGATTAGCGGTAGGTTAAAAACAGTTCAAATCTGGAATGACACAAAGAAATTGCTACCGCTATTCAGATTGACGGCGATCTGAGTAGCGGTAGGTATTACATAAGCGCTGCGACGCGCTTCATCGAGCAAATCGAACGTTTAACTTAGGTTTTCCCCATATCGAATAACATTAGGGGAAAACTTCAATGAATATACTGAAAGTACGTAAGTACGATACGTAAGAAGCGTAGGGGGCGGTGTACCAAAAACTTTTAGAGCATAGATGGCTGTAAAAAACGACCGACTACACAACGTCTAACAAAGGTTTGAGAGTAATTCAGAAAACTGAGTATCACCATATAGTAATAGCCTTAGCGGCTCGCTGGCCGAATGTATGGAACATGCTGCACCTGAGAGAAGAGTTCTGAAATTTGGTACACTTAATCTTTAGGGTCAATGAATCGATTTGACCCGTAGTACACAATTTTAAAAAAATCCTATGAGGAGTAATGACGTCATCTTTTTTTTGTATGGGAAAAAAAAAATTTTTGTTCCAAAACCTATCGTGTGTGGTATCAAATGCAAGGCCTTGCTAAGCCGATTCTAAAAATATATCACATTATTATATTTAAGTCACTTGTATAAAATTAAACAGGAAATAATTCTCGAAACATGCCACGTTTGGGCTTCTCCAGGTATGATACGGTTGAGTCATTACTTATGAAATATACGTAATATAATGTGTAATATCCTCATCTCTAACCTCAAGAAAGGTACTACGGGATTTTTTGTCTTTAAGTAATTTTTTTTGAATTTTAAAGTTACAGAAATTTATGAAAACACACTTAGTTGAAATTTGGCATCGAAAGTTCAATTTTGGTTACCGAGAATGATAAAAATAAAGCCAGATGAGATTTTAATTATATGTTCATCGGGTCGTTCGTAGACTCAGTGTCCCACTTGACAGAACAAGATTTATTAATTATAAGATGATAAATACAGATGCGAGAGGAGTTTTGGTTCATCTTTATGATTTTCATTTGTCTATACACACATTATTCCCACACCAGCATCCTTACATTTATTCCCAGGGTATCCATCACCTTCATTAGCTATTTGCCAGCAGAAATGTCCCGCCATGCTAATTATTCTTTTCCTTGAGGCCATATGTATATCTCATGTACCTATTTAAGCTGGGCTTTTTTTGGTACTCCTGATGGTCTACATCAGGTTTTCAAAACCGTTGATTTCTAATTGCTAGCAGGAGGGCCAAATCAAGCTGAATTATTTTTTCTTCGGGGCCGTATATGTATCTCCTGTAGTTCTCCAAACCTTCGATTTATATTTTCCAGCAGACACGTCCCATCGCGCTAAACAATTTTTGCTTTGGGACTATATAATATGTGTCTCCTGTAGTTTAGCTGGGCTCTTGGAGGTGCACCTGGTGGTCCACATAAGGTTCTCCAAACCTTCGATCTATGTTTGCCAGCAGGAGCATTCTATGATGCTAAACAATTCTTGCTTTGGTGCCATAAATGTATTTCCCATTGTTTAGCTGGGCTCGTGGTTGTGCTTCTAGTGGTACACATCAGGTACTCCAGTCTCTCAAGTGGAGAAAAAAAGTAGCCTTTACCTTCTTCAATGCGATAGCAATCTTTGTACCAAATTTTATCAAAATCCGTTCAGTAGTTTTTCAGGATGCTGTCACATACAGACATCTAAACGGAAAAAATATGTAAAAACTTTTGAAACGTGTTTTGTTATCAATTTCAAGAATTCGCTGACAATTTATTTTCTAATATCTTTTATGTACAGGCTTTCGACCCTCTACAACTTTATTATTATGTATAGATTCCGTTCATTTTGCCGGTGTGTATACAACGTGTTACAAAAACAACAACAACCAATAAATCTCCCATACAAAGTGAGTTCATTTTGTATGGGAAGTCCAATTTTTTTTTTCATATTTCGACCCATGTTCCATGGGGAAAGTTGTTCAGTTTCATGAGTACCTTGACCTCCTTTCAGCTTTATTGGTTGTTTTGTAACACCCAGTATAATGTGTGTATAGAGAAATGATCACTTTAACCATCAATCGAAAACTTCTCTCGCATTTGTATTTATCATCCTATTATTAATAAATCTTGTTGAAGAGAGCGACTGCTATGGGGCCGAGGGTTAACCGTGCCCTCCGAAGCACATAACATTCTTTTTGCAAAACAAATATGATGTGATGTACATAATATATGATTGTAATCTCAACTGGCTATATTTTTATCATTTTCGGTGTCCAAAATTGAACTTTCGATGCCAAATTTCAACTAAGTGTGTTTTCATAAATTTCTGTAACTTTACAATTAAAAAAAAATTACTTAAAGACAAAAAATCCGTAGTACCTTTCTTGAGGTTAGAGATGAGGATATTACACATTATATTACGTATATTTCATAAGTAATGATTCAACCGTATCATACCTGGAGAAGCCCAAACGTGGCATGTTTCGAGAATTATTTCCTATTTAATTTTATACAAGTGACTTAAATATAATAATGTGATATATTTTTAGAATCGGCTTAGCAAGGCCTTTCATTCGATACCACACACGATAGGTTTTGGAACAAAAAATTTTTTTTTCCCATACAAAAAAAATATGACGTCATTACTCCTCATAGGATTTTTTTAAAATTGTGTACTACAGGTCAAATCGATTCACTTACCCTAAAGATTAAGTGTACCAAATTTCATAACTCTTCTCTCAGGTGCAGCATGTTTTGAACTACCGCTAGGACTATAATAGGTTATCAGCCTGTCGCTTCAAAATTCTATCTACTTACTAATGAAACGCATTAAAATCCGTAGAGTGGTTTAGGAGGAGTTAACGAATTCCACTACAGACAGCGACTTCATTTTATTCTGTTACTATATTGTTACTAAAACCTTCCTCTTGAATCACTCTATCTATTAAAAAAACAGCATCAGAATCCGTTGCGTGGTTTAAGAGGATTACTCCTCTTATAATCGGATTTAAATTCCACGACAGAGAAACACAGAAAGCGACTTCATACTATGTACCTATTGATGGTATTTTAGGGATATTAGCGACATACTTATTGTTCTAAATTGTTATTTACAGGAAACGGCTACATCACGACAGAGGTGCTGATGGAGATCTTCAGAGAGCTGGACAACACCATCACCGCCGACGACCTGGAGACCATGATTGAGGAGATTGACTCTGACGGCTCCGGGACTGTGGACTTTGATGGTATGAGGAATTCCACTGGAAATCTGGAAGCCACTCTTGTTTATACTATCTTAAATAGGATAAACTTTTACTTGGGTCCGATAATACAGACGGGTGATAGATCAAAGGACGGAAAAAATATACCTATCTAGGGTGTAATTGTACTAGGGTCAAGTGGGCTACAGTGGATCACTTTTTTTCCGAAGCTCATTGCTCAGCAATGGGTAAACGTAGAAAGTTGAAATTAAGTATGTGGATAGTGTATTGAATCTATTTTTCATATTTGATATTGTCTTTCTCCTATATGTTATAGAATAGGAAATAATGGCGGTTATTGCAAAAGTCAGAAATGAGCCATTGTGAACTAGGGGGTGGATACAGTGGCTCGGCCTGATTGATACAGTGGATCACGGTAGATAAATAAAGATAATTAAGAGTTTACGAAACAAATCAACCCAATTAATAATTATTTAAATTAGTCAAAAATATAGAAATCATTCTCAATTGTTTCAAGTTAAAGATAATGTAAATATGATAAAAAATAAAAAAAATATATTATTAGAGAATCTAACAGGTTTATAGGAATTAAACATTACGACAAGTATTTTTATGATGTTCTTTGGCATTCACTGTTTTTTTTAACTTTTATTTGGAATAATTTTAACCTGCTTACCCACATTCAAAATTTTCATACAATTCATTTGATTCACTGTGCACCTTTGAGGTATGCGCCACTGTGGCAACTGAAGCCAATTTGGAATCAATAATGTGGCATGCAATAATTCAAGTGGATTTGTCATTGGTTTTCACGTTAATCCATCTTAGATTAAACATAGGTTAACTTAAAACTATCTCCACGCCATAAATATACTCAGTAATGTAGTTAGAACATAAAAAATGCACCGAAAAAACTTGACTTTTCACCCCAAAAAACTTTAAACCTCACCAGAATAAAAATTTTGTTCTGGAGGCGCCCACGTTACTATGTCAATAATGTTTGTATGCCTAAATCATCCAATAACTAATAAAAACATTAAGATATATCTGTCCCTTCAACACAAAACCTTACTGAGCCAGTCTTCCCGCCCTAGCCAACGTGTACCACATGACCCTACTGACCCATAGCAAAAACTCAGAACCGGCTGGTGACAAGGAACAACTTTTCGTAAGCAACATTAAGATCCAGGTGGACCAGTCGGTACGCAAAGTATGAATAAAATCGGTCACTAGGTAAATTTCACGAAGTAGGTATATTATATATCTTTCTGTTAACTACAATGTACAGTGTACACTGCCGAGGTAGAATACAAAATTCAAAATATTGAAGAGTTGTAGACACTTGTGACCTGAGATGGACTCCTATCAGGTGGCTAGGCGAACCTGTAAGATTGCTAGTAGCCGTTTGTTACAAGCAGCTTAAACCCCAATCCAAGGAAGTGCCAGAGTTGGGTGAGGCCTATGTCACAAAAGGTACGAGGAGGATACAGCTCTAAATTCATACAAGAACGTTATGATTGAGCGGATTCGAATGCATGAAATATGACGTTCGTGGCAACCATCCTCTGAGTTACCTTGAATTCCTCTGCGATTCCAGTTGATTCCAGTAACTGTCGGTAAGCGTTAAAATCATCACTAGTACTGAGTGAGCCATCTGTCAAGGCGCCCTGCGTGCTATCTCCCTGATTTGTGCCTATGTCTAGTAGTGCCCTTCTCACGACTGTCAATGTCAAATGATTACATCGATGATCTAACATTTAATTTCGTTGTTCCAGAATTCCTTGAGGTCATGACTGGTGAATAGACGACTGAAGATGCAACAGTACACATAGTTTTTATACTTAAAATAGATATAAATAATAATATAACTAACTACCCAATAAGTACACGACCAAATTACATCGTCGAAGGCTTCACTGCAACAGTCGAAGTTACTGAGAAGGTGTATTTTGATGAAAAAGTTCGTACGAGTTTTAAAAATAATGATATAAATTTATTTTTGTAAAGAGCATTCATGTACAAAACTGTCTTCAGTCTGCGCGCAGATATTTTTAAAATAAAGCATTGAAAAATACTTTTTTAATTTCATTTTATTTGGTACTAGCCGCCAGCGGTTCATTTTCCTGCGGGAAAAGACGATTTCCAGGCATGTGTTGAACCTATAACAAAAAATGCATTAAAATCCGTTGTTTGGTTTAGGACAAATTAGGATATATAAATTCCACGACATCACAGAATACATAATAGTACACGACAGACAGAGAAACACAAGAAGCGACTTCATTTTATACAACCTACTTATGTAATATGTAGGTAATTTAAAGATAGCTTTACAATTTCATGTGTCAATAGGCTATTTATTTAGTGAGCTAAATTGTTATCTCACACAATTTAATTGATAAAGTTTACTTACTACACTACCTACAAAATTACCAATTACCAACAATTTTATTACATGCAATCGATTAACATAACAATAAAAGTAAATATTATTATTTCAGACCTGACTATAAATTCCCAGGCTAGGCTAGGCTAGGCATTACATTTGAATTCATTTGCATCACAACATTGCAAATGTTTTCGTGACAAGTTCAATCTAAAGAATTGGGAAAAGGCAAGACGTGACTTGCCGAGTTTTTACAGAAGTGAGCCGTGAAATTAACAGAAAAAAAGCATCAGCACAGAATTTGGCCTAGATTGTGCATGCAGGAACTAGGTCAGTTAATAAGTAAAATTTTACATTGTTTGTATGAGGGTGGAGTTAAAGTTCCTTTCTTTTATTAGTTATTAAATTTATTTAAAAAATGTAACATTTAGAAGACTATAAATATAATGCTTAGGTAATCAATCAATTTCTTGTTTATGGCGTTTCCAAATAATTTTGCCAATATTATGTGCTTTTCTAATAGGAAATCACGTCAGCTGGCCACCACTACATAGGTCCTTTAGTAATAATGAAGTAAAACAGGTTAAGTTCTATGCAATTGTAGGGTTAAGATCCAAATTAACATGAGAGTTTCTATGATTTTAGTCGCAGAGTTATTGCTAGGTACAGTCCAGCAAAAAAGAGTAGACAAAAAATGAGGGCGCACTTTGTATGAAATTTCAAAATTAAATGGCAACATTGACTATGAATGGCAACAATTTAGTATGAACATTTTTTAGTTCCATTTTATTTAATTTCTACTGTTTTTTGCTGGACTGTACATATTAATTTAACAATGACTACAACGACACCAAAGATCTTTTACTCGAGTTGTCAACTTGTCATATCCGATCCGAGCGGCTTGAGTTTGTAAGTGTATTTCTTTCTACTATTTACCACAAATTAGGGAAACGGCGCACGGTGCGGTGTATTTACCTATAGTATGGCCAACGAAACGAGATAATTAATGTAAACAACTTTTTTATGACTCCGTGACAGTTATTACAAGCTGTCCTTATCTGTCATATGGTATAATGTCAGCTGTTTCTTTCAGATTTATTTACACTTTTTATCTCGTCTGGTTGGCCTTACACGTCTTTTATATTTTTTACAGCCTTTTACTTTTCAAATATAGGCGTGGTCATAGACTAGGTGGTATATATAAACTAGGCGTGGTATTATGTTGTGTTATGGAATAAACAGAACCAAATTAAAAACTTCTTTTTAAATGTTTGCTGACTTCAAACAAATTTCTCGCTGACCATACCGTTCGCAAGCTACCGAATCAAGTAAAGATGCTCATTTAATCAGCTTATCGGCCGCAAATATCGGTGCAATGTGGAATTAAGTGGCCGACCACACGGAAACCGCAAGGGTTCGAAAGTCTGATCATCAGATTAGAGGTTAATGTTAAATTAATATGTACACATATTAATTTAACAATGACTACAACGACACCAAAGATCTTTTACTCGAGTTGTCAACTTGTCATATCCGATCCGAGCGGCTTGAGTTTGTAAGTGTATTTCTTTCTACTATTTACCACAAATTAGGGAAACGGCGCACGGTGCGGTGTATTTACCTATAGTATGGCCAACGAAACGAGATAATTAATGTAAACAACTTTTTTATGACTCCGTGACAGTTATTACAAGCTGTCCTTATCTGTCATATGGTATAATGTCAGCTGTTTCTTTCAGATTTATTTACACTTTTTATCTCGTCTGGTTGGCCTTACACGTCTTTTATATTTTTTACAGCCTTTTGCTTTTCAAATATAGGCGTGGTCATAGACTAGGTGGTATATATAAACTAGGCGTGGTATTATGTTGTGTTATGGAATAAACAGAACCAAATTAAAAACTTCTTTTTAAATGTTTGCTGACTTCAAACAAATTTCTCGCTGACCATACCGTTCGCAAGCTACCGAATCAAGTAAAGATGCTCATTTAATCAGCTTATCGGCCGCAAATATCGGTGCAATGTGGAATTAAGTGGCCGACCACACGGAAACCGCAAGGGTTCGAAAGTCTGATCATCAGATTAGAGGCTTAATTGGTGGTAGAGGTGTGGAGGGTTGCGGTTGGCATTACGGCCTCTGCAGACGATGCTGCTGTAGGAATGATGATGATGATCTCACTGACCGATTTCGGCCATGGCGATACTTTTACTCCTAATCAATTCCGCGCTGATACGCCCGTACGGTGGCTATCAGCGATGACAACTATCAAAGAGGCATAATTGGCGGAACATGTTTGGAGGGTTGCGATTGGTACTACAGACTGTGCAGACCATGCGACTGTTGGGGTCTATCCTCACAGATAAGACGTGAGACGCGAGACGTAAGATGGCCTCTGCCAGTGATCGTCAGCCGTCAACGATGCGAGGCACATCTCACGTGTGTCTCTTCTGATTCATACATTTCATGTAGAAACGGTTTCAAGCGTTATGATGTCACACGTCTCACGTGTCCGTGTCGTGTCTTACGTCTCGCCTGTGGAAATAACGTTTAGGAATATCTGCGATGACAACTTTTGAAGTGTGGTTCAGTACCTACCTGGCAACTTGTATTTAGGTTCGTTTAACTATGTCATGTTCATTTTAAACTTGGATTAAGTTCATTGACTTCTCATACAAACTGATGCAAATCATGAAACATCAGTATGGTTCAGTTTGTATGAGACAATTAACCTTATTCCAAGCTTAAAACGAACAAGCTATTATCACTACTTACCTACAATTTTTATGTTCCTATTTTAATAACAAAGAGTCATTAAAATATTAATAACCGTAATTAATAAAGCGGTCCAGGATCAGGAAAAGTGGCGGAAGCTCGTGTTGAAGGCCAAGACTCACTTTGGGTCCCTGAGCCACTGGAGTAAATAAGTAATAATAATTAAATTATTATTTCTATCATCTGGACTAGGTATACATATTCTAAAAGTTTTCGTATGGACACTTCCATACCTAATGGATGATCCGAACAGAAGCAACAGAAGGTGAAACAACCAGGACCATTCGTCATCGGTAGGTACTTCAGCACTCATCGTTTCAGTTTAAATGCTGACTAAGTTATTATTATCAGCCTATGGTGTTGCTGGGCAAAGGCCTCTACTTTCTTTTTCTACCGAGTAAAAACGTACTAAATATTAATCCAATTGATGATGTAGATGATGCTGTCCCAGACGAATCCGTCGACGGAGACACACTGTCGCGTCTTTCTTCGTTCTTGAGCACGAATGTGACTCACATAACCGAATAGGCATTATCTGGGCGAGCATGTTCCATCATCGTTTGCATCGTCACTTAACATCAGGAGAGATTGCGGACGAATGCTAACCTAATTAAAAAAAAAAAAGAATGGGCAATCAAAGAGGAGACGTTTGCAGTGCATGGAACCATGTCTCATGGGGGTGCCCTGGACGACCTCTTCCCAATCTAGTTAAGATTAGGTAATTTTGTATTTTTTTTACTTTGATACATAGGCTAGTCTAACATTGTTTTGATATTTTTATTAAGTTTATAGAATAATAAAATAATGATTGTCTAAATACCTCACAATAAAAGTCTAGCGGTGACCCTACCTTATCGCTGCGTCTGAACAGTCTCTTAGCCTCTAATTTCTTCCCGCATGCCGACGGCTCGCGTGATTGAAAATTACGAGTGGCGAGTAAAGTGGCGAGTCGGTTGGCAAGGAGACGTATTTTCAAATCAGAACGAATCCGAGTTCGTATGAAGGGTCTTCTACGGCTACACGGTACAGCCGTTCGAAAAGGCCATAATTGACAGCTAGCAAAGTCATGTTAATGCTATGACATAAGGTTTACTTTACTTTTTTGACATGTCTTCTACTTCTAGTATGGGCATGACAGCTGACAAATACGGTTTTTTCGAACGGCCGTACTAAGCACTCGTAGTAGAAAAATTACTAATAAAATTTTTCAATGTCAAGAGTATGTGAGAATGGATAACTAAAGGGCTATTGCTTAAGAGTATTTGTGTTGTAAAACATGGGATAGATACATATGCAGATGTGGCAGATTTTCGCATGCGAAGATTCAAAAATACAGCACCAGGAAGTTACGCAGATTTGCAGATCGCAATATTTACGATCAGTTTGATAGCTGCCTATTATTTTGATGCAGTCTTTGGTCTGCCGGAGGCTTTTTCAATAAGGGCCTAGGTAAGATATCTCATGGTAACAGCATACTTATATTTTTTTATAACCCAGGAAAATTTGCCAGGTGATTCTACTTACGATTCTAAACAACTTTTACTATGAGGGCGAAATCGCAAAAAAAAGTTGAAAAAGTAGTTCAGAATCATGAATAGAATCACCCTGCAAATCCTGGGTGATAAAAAACTAACCCTGCAGGTAACATGTTGCACCTTAGGTAGTTACTACCTTAGGTAGGCGTACTTATATTTTCGATCCGTTTTTTTGTTAGATAAAGATATTTTATTTTGAGAATGTACCTAATTAGATATTATGATCCATAGGTATTGATTGATGGCATATGATCTACTTAGTAACTTTACTAAACTTATCGCGAAAGAAAAAAAGTTATATTTGGTAGCTTTCAAATATACGTAAATTGTAACATTTGCTGCTAAATCGATGTTATCGAGGTAAATGATAATTAAAATGTTACAGAGTCATAAATTTTACCTTTTAATTTCGTTCACCAGAGAACGCCACGAAAACGATTAGCTAAAGAATTTATGTCTCATAAAAGTAACTAGACTGTAGAAATATAATGAATTAATGATATATCGGAATTCGATTAAGAGGGATCTATAGTCATTATTTTTCATACAAACGCTTTCAACGTATCCCTCTGCCAATTCGCAACCGATCGACTCAATTTTTGGCATGGTAACTCTTCTGGACTAGATCTATGCTCCATATTCTTTTTCTGGTTGTAAAAATGCATTTAAAAAAAGATATGGCCGTGGCAAAATGCTCCAAAATTATCACCAAGTTTACGCCTTGGTATCTTCTAAATATGACAATAATTTCAGCAAAACAAATGATACGGGCATAGAATATTTTATTGGCAGCAAAATAATGCCACTATCACAAATTTGGTGGCGATTTCGAACGGGGAACCTGGTAAACCCAGAACGCAAATTTTCCGGTAGCGAGCTATAACTGTCTCTTTTACGGCTGCGGGACGGGTGGGATGCATAAATGAGATAGAAATATTTTTATCAACTGACAGCTCACGATCTTTCAGCTCGGTATAGTAGCCTCTTAATATCGATATATCGAAGAGTTATTAATATTTAATTTTATTATGGACTTCTACCCATTTAGGGTAATTCTGCCAGTGTCAGTAATATAAGATTCCAGCGCTGCTGCGCCGGACGGTTGATGGCTCCAGCAGCAGGAAGAGAATAGTGTCTTCTACAGGCGCCAGGGACATCCTCTTGATCCAACCGGAGATGTCTTGTAAACTCTTCAATTTAGGTTCTCCATCCAATGTTTACACTCAGGGTAGTACACTGCTTATAATACTATCGAAGATAATCATTGAATATACAAATAAACATAAAATAAAAATTTTAAATTGAAAATACGTCTCCCATTGACAGAAGAGTTATACATTTCTAACCCAGTGTGTAAAACTGTCACTGTCAACATTTATGTCACCCATTGGCATTCCTGATAGAGTTATCATAACTAGGACTCTTCCTAGGACTCTTCCTAGTTTTGATCATAACTCTATCAGGATTGCCAATGGGTGACATAAATGTTGACAGTGACAGTTTTACACACTGGGTTAGAAATGTATAACTCTTCTGTCAATGGGAGACGTATTTTCAATTTAAAAATTTTATTTTGAACTTTTTAAACTTTTAAAACTTTTATATTTTCAATTTAAAAAATTTATTTCAAGAGAGCGGTGGTTGAATATATGCAGTGGCAGATTCAGAACTTCAGAACTGATTTCTCAGCAAACATTTTTTATTCATAATTTTAAATATATTGTTATATTTTTATATATTTCCCGTGGTTGTTGTAAGAAGCAACTAATGGATTTAAGAGTTGATTGATGAGTATAGCAATTTAAGGGAACAGGGTGACAACTTGTCACTATGGTGTTTTGAATGACTCTCAAACTTTTGTCAGCCATGGTGTAAATAGCCGCTTTTTAAAGCCGACTACTGTCTGCCTATCCCCGCAAGGGATATAGGAGTGATATATGTTTGTTTAAGTTTTGGAATATCGGTCTAACAGAGCTCTTGGTCGATGTTTCAATATCGACTAAACTCGATATATCGATAGTTTGATAAATGTTGTATCCCTACCTAACTGGTCATTGCGTGCAACTTGCGCACGCGCAGCATATTAGTGACACGACCGATAATGTCTCAATTCACAGGGTCGCCGGTCGCAAAGGTAGTGGGCCGGAAAATTATCACGTGTCCAAAGTCGTGGATCGGAATCCAACTTAAGTAGAATTTCTTGTATTGCGTAGTAAGATATGTGCCATTTATATTATTGCTGAGAGAAAAGTTAGACCAAAAGCACAGGTAGATCCATTTCGCGGGAAGACTTTATATAGGTAGATGAAATTATGGATTATATTTATCAAAAATAATTTTGACACAAAATGTGGTAGAGAAAATCGAATTCACGGTAGCTTGAATGAGAATTTCATAGGTATAGTTACTAACTTTGTATCACTTTCAGGAATCAAAACAGGGACAAAAGGCACCCTTCTAGTCTTAAAAGAAAGCCTTGACCTGTCATTCAAATGTAGGTCTATATTCACACTAGTCTGTGACTTGTGAAACAAAGCAACTGGTTTTGAGAGCCAGTGTCTGTTACCCATAGTTCTTACTCTTACCAATACCATTCACGATCGCTATCTCCGAACCAAAGCACCATAAGGTCATACGCCGAAGGTCTAAGATCGAGCTGTCAAAAGCCGACATGACCACAGAGTGACAAGGCCGGTGCAGCTTTATCAATCAAATTCCTATCCTATGCGTGGTAGGGTCCATAATCATGGTGTATTACGGCGTGTCCACATACCTCCGGCACGGCGCCGGCGCCATGGAACGTCACGGTGTACGCCGTGGCACGGCACGACGTCGTGTCGTGCCACGGCACGGCGCCTTGCCGGACCACGACGCCGTGCCGTGACAATCTACGGCGTGACACAATTCTCAGTCACCAAAGAGATTGCGTCTCTCAAAAAAGAGAAATAATTATTGGTAGCCATAAATCTCGATTGGCGAAAAAAAGCGACTTACAAACTTTGGACAACAATGTTATAACTTAGTCCTAAAAATAACATAAGGGCTGCAAATAATATTAAGTGATTATGGGGACAGCAAAATAATAATTTGAGAAGCAAGTTTTTACAAGCAGCTTAAATGTCTTGCGGGCAATCTCTCATTTCTTCTATCCTACTTAAGGTACATTAGGTCGGTGAACGACTTGATGAACCAGGAGACCTCTGTCAAGGTTATCTCAACGTTGACTAGGCCTCTAATATGGTAAAGTAGGCCTCTGACATGATTAAGTATATGACAGAGGCCTAACTTCTGACATATTTTCAGTCCAGCAAAGAAGAGTATAAAAGAAATATAATGGAACTAAAATTTTTTCAAACTAAATTGTTGCCATTCATAGTCAATGTTGCCATATAATATTGAAATTTATTACACAGTGGCGCCCTCATTTTTGTCTACTCTTTTTTGCTGGACTGTAAGTATAGTTTGATCACGCCCATCGACATGATTGACATGGCCTCTGACACGGATAATATTGTGCTTAGCAAGTACTTTGGTTTTCGTTTTATTTGGACGGAAGAGGAAGACTGCCGTAAGCAATTAAAAACACTACCATTGTGTACTTTTTGAGGCTCAACCTCGACATATTTGATTGATTTTTAAGTTGCTATTTAAATATAAAAAAGTATTTACCTGCTGTGTAATCACATAACATATTTTTAATACGTATGACACGCGCATTGAAGTTTTCTTATCACCTATGTTCACATGTCTGATAAAATATACTGTCCAAGAGTTGCTTAACGAATAGCAATTTCTGCTTAACAAAGTTAATTTTTAGTATTACAAATAGCATTTTTTTGCTTACTGATTAAATAACACCCGAAATATCTTGCTTTTCATGGATGGAAAGGATGATGGTCAAAATGTGCCCCAAAGCTAACAAATGGTAAAATATTGACCAACAGGTTTTTGATGTATGTCAATTAAGAGAACATAGTAAGGAGTTAATTTATTACTATACTGACATTTCTCTAATGTGTAGCATAATTCCTAGAAAAATCACTTTTTTTACTACGTATTCATATTACGGCACAGAATACTACAAACAGCTGCATTTAAACACTTGTTGATTATGCTAAAGCCTTCCACCGTCTATGCTCTTCGCCTACAAGGAATAGATGAAACATATGTAACTATTTTTGAATTAGTTTAAAATAACAGTCTGTTGAGCAAGCTTTCTCCATAAAATTAGGTGCAAGCAAGGAAATCCGCTTTTACCTAGACTTAAGAGCAATTATTCCAGAAACTGACATCTACACGGTAGCTTAAATAGTAGGTTATAAACTCATAACCAAGCGCGTTAAGCGTAAAATAGAACTAGAACAGTTAGATACATAGTCTCTATCCAAAACCACTATCAGTTTTAGTTCTATTTTACGCTTAACGCCAAGCGCGAATAGAAAATGCCTGGAAAAGCTACTGGTCCATTGAAGACTTAATTAAGGGAGACCCATTTGCTTAAAAGGCAAACTTATCCACTTGCGCATCCTTCCCAGCTAAAACAATGTCTTACAATATAAAAAAAAAACTTTACGGGTAACTAGTTTTACCGTAGGTCAATCAAGGATTTTTAATGCAATTTGTTTCAAACTTTGTAATTAGATTAAGCAGCTAAAACCGCAAGTGAAACCGCAGGCAAAGTGCTTGACAGATGATATTATTATTATGCATGATAAACCTCCATGTGAGTAGATTTAAATAGAAAATAATAAAGTATTAAAAGACAAAACACCGTCTATGATGCAGGTAAATCGTCTGTTGGATGTTTATAGCTAGTACTGGTAGCTGACTGATGAAAATAAAAGGAATGACTTCACGACATGGAACGACATTAAGTCAAATAAAAAATAGGGCTGGATGAAAGTGTTATGATGATGATGTCTGTCGGAAGAAAAGAAATATAACGATAACAGTAAAGATTGTATTCCTTCTTGTGTCTTACGGTTTTCGCAGAGTTCTTGACGCAGCGGTTAAGGTTTGAATCCGTAAAGTACAGTGTCCAGAATTAGGTTTACGCATTATATTGTTTAATCACTATAGTAATTTTACCTAGCTAAGAGTTCCCTAAATAAGTCACTGTCATTTTATATTATTTTAAAATATTTCTAACAAGTCACATCCTACATGACATACGTTTTTTACCGAACAAGTCAAAATTCAAAGAACAGTCAGTTCAGTCATAGCAGACATTAGAAAAATAATAAACATACAATGTCACTATAAAAAAAAGTTGCCTTCAACATTCTTAACAGACCAGCCGACAGCCGACAGCCGACAGCACTACTGGTTCGTATGGAACTAAATAATGACAATAACTCAAATGGCCCTCAAAATTGATAAATCTGGCGATAACGACCGTATTTTTACGGCCGTTGAATCTCTGCTTACCCTGCAAGGGTTTACGGCGTGATTTATGTATGTACTATCATATCAACCTAAGTATACATGCAACCATCGGCAGTCACGGCATGTGCCGTCGGCTATCGGCTGTTGGCCGGTGCCTTCGGAATCGCATCTGCTGCAACTGCCGCAGCATGTGCTGCAACTGCCGCAGCATGTGCTGCAACTGCCGAATAGCTGCGGCCCTTGCAGTATGTGCTGTCGGCTGTCGGCTGGCCTGCTCGGAATACCGGCTTAAAGTTGACACGCACGATGGTAACGGATTATTAGCTAACATAAAACGAAATTTTATGTTTTCCTTGTAGGTTTACTGTAAAAAAAGACAATTGAGTCTGAATAATAACATAATTGGATTTAAGAATAAAGGCACGACTGGCGAAGAGTAGAGACGACCTTGGAATGGTCGTTGCCGACGCCCATTAGTGTATGACACTAAGAGCAGAAGATTTAAGAATATCCCGTATGCTAGAGAAATTTCGCGATAGTCTCTCTCTCTCTCTCTTCGTGTGGGACACCGAGTCGTTCAACAACCCGATGAACCCTGGTGTCAGAGTTTTTCAACCGCCTACTGCAAGCAGCAGGTCTCTGACATGGTTGTGTAACGACCGCCATCATAGACAGCAACCGGGACCGACGGCTTAACGTGCCCATCCGAAGCACGGAACCATCTTACTTGCGTACAATCAGGTGGTTCAGCCTGCAGTGTCCTAACCAGACTGGGAACAAATTCACAAAGTGATAAATATCAACTTTGTGAGTGACCCCACCGGGAATTGAACCCGGAACCTTTGCGTGGCAGGCAGGCATACTAACCACTGCGCCACATCGGCTGTCGCGATAGTAAAATATAAACACTTGAATGACTATGTTCATACAATTCAATTCTGCTGATTCTGCTTTTTTACCCACGACGGAACGGAGACGGTATATGCGTTTGGGGTGAGAGAATGTGTGTTTGTGCGTTTGTGTGTTTGTGCAAACCTTTGTTACCAAATATCTCCCAAACCACTAGTCCGATTTTGATTCGGTTTTCAGTGACGGATTAATTTTTTTTGGTGCATGTTCTTAGAATAATATTACGCGAACAACTCACCAGGGGGCGCTGCAATAAACATTTGTTTGTGCCAATCAATGTTCCCAATTATCTCCAAAACCACTAGTTCGATTGCGATGCTGTTTTCAGGAGAGGATTCAGATCTTATTAGTGCGTGTTTTTAGATAGGTATTACGTGAAAAACTTGTTAGGGGGCGCTGCAGTTAACATTTGTTTTTGAATATCGGAACTAATAGTCCGATTTGGATGCGGTTTTCACCAATATAGCATTAAATAACTACAGAAATTCATTCGTGCGATGCTGGCTTAAAATAGCATCACTCCATTCCTTTGCCCCTGGTGTCATATCATATGACAGATGCAAGTAATGGACTCGAAGGTTTCATGTCCATTGCAATTTTAGGCGACCAACTTCTTTTTCTTTTCGAGCGGGACATCCAGTCGTCTAACGACCCGATAAACCCTGATATAAAAGTTTTCAGCTACCTACTACAAGTAGCAAGCCTCTGACGTGGTTGTGTAATGACCGAATTCTAAGTATCATAGACAGCATCCGGAACCAACCGGTTAACGTACCCTCCGAAGCACGGACCCATCACAAAGTGATAAATATCAATTTTATGATGAACCACCAGGAATCGAACCCGGGACATTCTGCGTCGCAGTCGCAGGCAGTCACAGTACCACTGCACCACATCGGTCGTCCTCAGCCGTAGTCAGTCATCGGTATTTTTTTTATTATTATGGGTGATCTTCTGGTTCTTCGGATTGCGATTGCCGCAAAGTATTTCTCAACCGCTCTAATTCCGCTAATGCTATGCTATTATGTGGGTTGTTGAAGAGTTTTCTTTGATCAAGATGAGTTATTACAATACCATCTAAAGATCGTACTCTGCTGAGCGCGACATATGCTTGCCCTTTGGCAAATGTTTTGGGGCCAAGATATATTACCGCTTTGTCAACTGTAGTGCCCTGTAGTTTATGGACGGTAACTGCCCAAGATAGGATGAGTGGAATCATTACCCTTTCAATTTTACCGACACCTTTATTACCTTGGAAAGATACGGTCGCTGGCGTAATGTCTACCCAACCATTTTCATTCTGTCGACTTCTGCCAATAAAACTGTCATCAAACTGAACCAAGACTTTCTTGGGGAGCTCTCCGTCTTCCAACTGCTCTCTTCTTAAACCTTCCCACTCAAATCCCCGAACCACTCCCATGCTGCCATTGACTAAACCTTCGCTTACCTTAATATTCATTCGTAACATCACTCGTGTACCTATACCCAGCTTTAAGTGTGACACTAGACCTCCTGTGCTATTTGGGTCCACTGGAACCGCAGCAGGTGGAGGTTTTTGACCGTAGTTATTGGGTTCCCTAGACTCATCTCGTGCGTTGATTGTATATAATTTCGTTGTTAACTTAGCCAACATTGCCTGATTGTACTCATTTACAAGTTGTAGGGTGGGGTATATACGAACCGCTTCACCGTCAGCAAAGCTTCCTTCTAATGGGACTCGAGTTCTCTCCAAAAGTAGGTGATATTGCTCCATAGTCAGCTGACCCACTCGCAAGTTGTTGAGCAAATCTATGAAATCAGTATCGTTTTGTTGACGCATATTGCGTGTCAGTTCACATAACCCAAAGTACCTCCACAAGTGCGGCTCTCCTTCGAAATAGGCTGGCAACTTAAAACAACAACTCCCTTTTACAGGTGGTAATTGCATTAAATCACCAAAAGCTAGGACATTTACACCGCCAAAAAGGGAGTCATTATTTTTCAGCTCTTGGAGCCTCAAATGGATGCACCGTAACATCTCATAAGAGACCATTGAAATCTCATCGACAATTAACCATCGGACTGTCCTCCATTTACGTCTTAGATCTTCTAATCTCTGACCAGTTAATTGTCGATGAGTGATAGCCGAGCCTTTTTCGACGCCCAGTGACAATGCACTGTGAATCGTACGGCCATTCACCAGGCGAGCTGCAACGCCAGTAGGTGCAGTAACTTCAACAAAACACGGCTGAAGTAAAGCAGTGACTGTCGGTTTGTAACATCTTTTGATCAATTCAACAATTGTTTTTAGTGTGTAAGTTTTACCAGACCCTGCTCCTCCAGTTACAAATAATTTCATGGCATCATGAGGTGGCTCTGTTTGTTGTCTTATTTCCGCATTGATCTTCGCTGTAATAGTATTAATCAATTTCTTTTGATCCACATTCATACTTGACATCATAGTTGAAAATTCTGAATCTGATATCACACGATTATCAATGTCACCTAAATCATCATCTTGAATTTCTACTTCGGCCATGTGGGGATCAAATCCCTCAACAATTGCATCTATTTGATTATTATTATTTGTTCGGGTATCTACATGAGAAGTGTTTTCATTCGGGTTTTCCAAAGCCAAAACTTGAGCAATAACTTGTTGAAGTTCAGTCTGTACGTTTTGAAAGCGTTCAACATCTTCACCCGGTTGAAGAGGCCGTAGCAAGTCTCTTTTGGCCATAAAGGCATCTTCAGCACTTTCATAACCATCTAGTAACGACTCCTCGTTCCTAAAAGGAACGTGCGCTACGAGATAGCTGTAAAAGTAGCCTTCTCTGTCAGCAGTTTGAGCATAATATTTCGTCCGCAATATCGCGTTTCTGTGACGCCGCTTCATGTATGTGCCGTTCAAAAGTCGGATTCTTCCTTCTTGTGGATGTGATTCATTGTCATCGTACGCATCTTCATCGCCTTCATCCTCTTCCAATCGCTGTTGATTTGATATGTTATCATATTGTATAGCAAACTCAGCCAAACTCAAATGCTCTAGATTTCTTGGTCTCTGTTCGTAACGATCAAATATGTTTGTATGGACTTCGTTCCTATCCAAACGAAGCATGCGATAGCGTTCTTCTTTTGGACAAGTATTAAGAAACACTACTTTTCTTGTGCTGTCTCGGAATTTCAAATGACATAGTCTGTATGCAGCTTCACACGCAGAGACACGCCTGTGATTTAGTATGGCCATTGATACTGCAAAAAGTTGACGCCCAATGTCTCCGTGATGTTGCTGGACTCGATTTACAGCGTCCCGCACTGCTTGACCAACATCTTGGGTTTCATGTTTGGCAGCGTATTTTGCAATGTAGTATGCAACAGATGTTACGTTTCCGCAGGGTTGAACGTCCATATTTCCTGTCCATAGCTTCAATAGTTGAGAATTATAATTATTTACATTAATTTCACTCAAACGTCGTTTTAAAATGCAAAACCGCCCGTTGTTGTTGATACACTCGTCGGGACCGAGAACTTCAGTTTGTTCACTGGCATTACGTGGAAAACCAAAACGACATCTTCGGTCTTGACGGTTCTTGTAACAAGTCTCAGAATGATGGTGAATTTGAACTCGCTTTACCAAATCATCTAGTTCCGCATTACCCGTATCTAACGAGCAAGATAAGACTTTTTCTATTAAGTCTAGCCCTTCTGCTGTATTAAATGAAGGAGCATTCTGAATCCACCCAAGCATGTGCAAATGGGGACAACCACGATTTTGGAATTCGATTCTGTACCAATAGTCTTCCAATTTCCCACCCAAAATCTCATCATCAGACTTCATGTATCTTATTAATGCGTTTACACGCAACATGAACTGCCGGGACAACGTCACAGGGTGTTCTTCTACGAGGCGCTTCTTATCTTGGAAAGATAAATTTTCTGGATTAACATCCCTTCTTCCAGCTGCAATCAAAAGAGCTTTGAGCATATCTGTCCAGTTAAGATCGTTACAACTGAAAGTTATAAACCATGTTGGAGGCCCAAGATTTCTAACCATCGCCAGAAGATCGCTACAAGCTCGTTGCCAATACGCATTAGAACCTCTTAAACTGCGCATATTCAAATGTAGGTTGTCAACTAGACCTTCAGGTCTGTTGTTACCTTGTCGCATTCTCAATACAACCCCAACGTTTTGTCGTGCTCTGAAAAATTCCATCACAGAAAGAGCGAAAAAAAGATAATCGTTTCGCTGGAATCTTGTATCCTCACCCATTATTCTGGCTTGACAATAATCTAAAGGAGTAATAGGATGAGTTCTTGTTTCATGGAGCCCATTCCGCCCTTTTGGGAATAAGTAAAACCAACTTAATTCTTCGGCTCTTTTTTCGTTATTCATTTGTAATGGCGGGGCAGTCTTTCGTCTTAAATTGTGCAGTGGTATATTGTTTAAATTACTTTCTATAACTGTATTGACTTCAGGAATGGATTCATCAACAGTACGCAAAATGGACGTTGATACAATAATATCATTTTCTTCACATGGCTGTGTTCTGTTACTGTTTTCATATGGATTTGTTCTACAACTGCAATAAACACCATCTCGTGGAGCTTGCTGCGTTGTCAGGTCTTGCAAATTGACCGTTATTCCTGTCAATGTGTACTGGTTTCCAAGAACATCATTTGATTTAGGTATCACGCTTTTGACCAAAGCATGCATAGTGCCTTCGCAAGAAAATTTAATAGCACAACTAGCACCATTTTGTGCAATTCTTCCTTTTGGACCCCGGCTATGTGAATCAAAAACAAAAAATGAATTGCCTCTTTTGAAAATTGCAATTGAGATTTGGTTGGCTGTTAAAATTCCAGAATCAAACTTGTTGAAGAATTGACTTATCCCATTTTGTAGGTTTGGAAATCCGTCACCTGTGTTATCAATAAAAAGATGTCCACTTATCGTCTCTTCTTCTATTTCAATACTTAAGTTACAAATGTGGGCAAATACCTCGAACTGTGTTTTTAATTCATGTGGTCTGAGATATTCATTCTCTATATTATTAGGCACATTACGAGTGTTAACACTTTCGGTATACAGATTATCGGCCACAATCAAAATAGTATCTATGACACCAGTATCCCACAAAGTTATATCTTTTATTTTGCTGGTGGCTATCGATACAGCTGCTGCGGCTGTACATTGTTTTCCGCGACTTTCCTCCCTAAACTTCTGATGTCCCTGGTGAAAAGATCCTCTCAGAATTTCACGTCCATTGCCAATATCTCTAAAACTACTTTGGTGGTTTGTCGCGTTTGACCCTTCAGTGTGGTTGAGTGGAGTGTTAGTAGAGTCAGGAGCTATTTGACAAATGTCCGTAATGTTAAAATTTACATTGGAGTAATCAATTTGCACATTTCGGTACAGCTGATTGTTTTCTTTAAGCCATTGTAATGCCACCCATAATCGTTGAATATCAACCGAAAACTGACGTTGCCTTTGGACTGATTCAAGTTGTTCGCAAACGATGACTATTCCAGCTGAAGACATTCTCAGAGGTAACTGTTCAGCAACCTCTTCCAGATCTTGGCCAAACAATATAGCTTGTCCTTGGAAACCGTGCTGTCCAAAGCGTCCCCCGAGTCTTATAATTTTAATGAAAGGGACAACTCGGGATAACAATCGCTTTTCCATATCTGATAGACAAGCAATTTCATCGGGTATGGTATCTAAAAACATGTTATTCCAATACGCTTGTGTTGGCGTTCTTCCTCTCCGAACGCTATTAGCACACCTGTTACACATTGTAATACGACCTGTTTCTGTTTTTAATTCGTCGGGTAACACATCTGCTGCTATTTGTAACTGACTATCGACTGAAGTTGTTTGTATTTTATAACAACGTTTCTTACAAACGCTGCAAATAACATCCGCATATTTAAAAATACTTACTTCAAATTGTCGCAGCTTTTCCCTGTAATTTTGATTGTATATTTGCTGTTGTTGGAGACGTATTTGACGTTCATTGATACTCTCATTAAGCCGCCGAGATGTTTGGGATGTATTTTGCCTATACAGTCTATTTTCACGATCTTCAACACCCTCTTGGTTTCTCAATAAAGCCATGCGAGATGCGTTTGCAGAAGTTCGTGCTTCGTATTCATGCACACTTTCTCTACTTCTCAGTGAAGCCATGCGAGATGCGCTGGCAGAAGTTCGCGCTTGATATTCTTCAACACTCTCTCGACTTCTTTCTAAAGCCATGCGAGATGCGTTGGCAGAATTTCGTGCTTCGTATTCATTCACACTTTCTTGACTTCTCAGTGAAGCCATGAGAGATGCGCTGGCAGAAGTTCGCGCTTGATATTCTTCAACACTCTCTTGACTTCTCAATGAAGCCATGTAAGATGCGTTGGCAGAAGTTCGCGCTTCGTACTCATTCATGCTCTCTTGACTTCTTAGTATAGCCATGCGAGAAGCGCTAGCAGAAATTCTCGCTTCATGTTCTTCTACAGTCTCGTTACTTCGTAATAAAGCCATGCGAGCTGCATTGGCTTGACGTTTTGTTTCCTTTTCATGATCTTTATCAACATGGCCCCTTTTTTGACTACCACCGTTATTGTTTATACTCTGATTATTTCGTTTTATACATACATATCGTGCTTTTTTTGTTTTCCTACCGAGACCCATTTTTAATCTTATTACAACTTAACAAATTATATAAACAGTAACAAGATTTTACAACTTTATTACAACTTAACAAATTGTATATACAGTAACAAGACTTTGTAACTAAATTATTGAAACCAACTTACCTAAACTATACAACCTAAAACTACCTAAAGCAATTCAAAAACTTACAACCTACTAAAGAGATATCGTGCCCTAAAAAGTAAGAAATCAGCTTATGAATTTGAACAATATTTACAAAAACATAACGTTTTGTTTATTAATTTATTAAATATTAACCCAAAATTAATTTAACCTGCAGTAATTATGTACAAGAAAATAATACAAACTTAGCGAAAGAACCTACCAACTTTATGTGAGTGCCTATCATACAATATTATCGATCATAAACCAGCAGACGACCAACGCTTATTAGCCGCGGTTGTATGAAATACAAATAAAAATATTTGAAAACAGACACAACCGTCAACGACGTCGGCCCTCACGCGTCTGCCCGCGTTCGGGCAGCTCACTCTGTCACGAGCGTATTTTGTTATACAATGTATTGTTGGATTTGTTGCTCTCAGAGAATGCCGATTTTTTTAGGGTTATGTAGTCTACTAAAAACGCTTACAATTTCGTCAAGTCGGTCTCTGTGTCAATATGCTTCATAACTTCGTCAGTTTTCAACCGATTTCCATCAAATGTAGTGTGCAGATAGATAGTAAGTATTAACTCAAACTAAAGAATTCTGGGAAAAAATAAATTAAATCAATAAAATATTTATTTTTCTGCCATTTGTCAGCAATTTATAATACAGCTGCAAACAACCAGCCACAAAATTAACTTGTAAGCCCGAAAAATCAAATAATTAATTTTTGCTTGTAATGTTACGTTGAGTACGAAACCCTATGTGTGGGCGTGCCGGATACGCTCTTGGCCGATTTTTTAAATATCTATTCTATTGCAGAACATCAATTTCGTATTTGAATTTGAATTGACAGATAAATCTATTTGAAGATTTGAGTTTGAATTGAAAAGAGACATCCGGAAAAAGTATGAAACGCGGGCGAAGAATTTCGACTGAAGTGAGAGTTATACAGGTTTAAAGTACATAATTAATAAAGCAAAACTCCTAAGTTATATTATAAAAAATCACCGCCGTTTTTTATTAAAATAAGTTTTAAATAAGTGAAGTGGTAATCATAATGATAATGCTGGCAACACTATGGTAAACTCTCAGTTTGGCACCGCTAAAAGAGCACGTATCCGAGCCAGAAACCCTTTTATTAAGGCTCCAGCAGACCGAATGCCACGTCGCGTAGACGCAGACGCACGCAATGGTTGTAATGTATGGAGCTGTATGAAGTGCGCATCTCTCTCTCTCTGGTCGGTCCTTCATGTCTGAAGATCGTGGTCATGGTGGTGGGTAAGTCTGGCACGGACAAATTGTCTCCATCGGCTTCTATCAGTAGCCATGTTGACTACATTGTAGAACTTTGGCGTTCCCTCATCCCTCAACTGGTCAGACCATCTATTATTATTATTATTAAATTCTTTATTGTTCACTATTTAAAATACAATTAAACATACAATTGAAAAACAAAGGCGAGCTTATCTCTATAAGAGATTTCTTCCAGCCAACCTAGCGTGGATGAAAAACGAAGAGTATACGGGAGCATTGGAAAGAAAATATATATATGAACAATTTCCAAATAAAACACAATAAGATAAATAAATAAATCAGAAACATGTTGCAAAAATATATACCTACTAATTAAATTCGAATACACATATAAAATAATGATATAAACTAATATATAAACTAATACGATAAACGATTAAATAATATAGTTTGTACATAAATAAAATTGTTATAACTGAGATAAATAGTGCTCTTTTAATTTTGTTTTAAATGTAGCAATAGTGGTACATTCTTGTACAGATTTAGGAAGTTTGTTCCACAACTGGGTAGCTCGGACAGTGAAGGAGTTGAAAAAGAAATTGGTATTTGATCTAGGACACTCAAGCACCTTAGTGATGCAAGCGCGCCTAGATCGGGAGTCTGGCGATAGATAATGGAATCGGGAGCGGAGATATTCGGGAGAAGATGGATCATTCAGGATCTAGTCGGTGAGCAGCCTCTGGATCTTTTGCCTTCCGTATTTCCAACAATGATTAATTTTTCGAGGCTGTCGTCTCCGCGTCTCATTATGTGGCCAAAGTAGCTCAACACACGTTGATAGCACGTTGCCGAGAGACGCTCCTTTATTTTGAGTTGGGGGAGGATCGACACATTTGTGCGTTTGGCAGTCCAAGGAATTCTCAGCATCCGCCTCCAGCACCACATTTCGAATGCATCAATCCTTTGTCTCTCTCTTGCTTTGATGGTCCATGTTTCCACGCCGTATAAGAATATCGGAAAAATCAATGCTCTGACTAGGCGCATTTTAGTTCGATTTGTGATGCCTCTATTTTTCCACAGACTGTTTAGGCGGATCATAGCGTCTTTATTTGAAGTGCGCATAGACGCGACATTTTCTGGACTTCTTATTTTAATTGCATTGCGTGCCGTATCTGGTATGCGGGAGCCTTAACGCAGACGGAGCGCAACGCGGATGCTTTCGTGCAGTAAATAGTATAGAGATGACAGGGCCCCAAGTCTGCTAAATGAAAATCGTTTCACTTGGATGTCGATGGCTTGTCAGTTGCATGGTTTCGGTCATTTCGTAGTCTGCTAGCAGTTTTTAATAGAAACTCACAGTGGCAATAGAATGACAGTTGTGTGTCGCTGGCATTACAATGGCTAAAAATTAGCGGACTTGGGGCCTATGTGTCGCGTTGCTTGCATACGCCTGTCATCTGACGTCTCCATTCCATTTCTGCACGCACGCACGCGTGCTACGTTCGGTCTGCGTTAGCTTTAAGGGCGTGCGCTGCGTCGCTAGGACTATCAATGCGAGGACCTGCACTGCTTGAAGTAAGGGCATGCGCTGCGTATGCTTGCCGGTGTGGCAGGGACTGCGCGCCTGCGTAGAAATACACGCTACGCGACGTGACACGACACAAGGCGACGCGTCCTGTCTGCGGGAGCCTTTACTTTTTCTACCTACTCTACACATGCAACCTCATTAAAAAAACTCTTTAGATGCAAAAAAATATCCCTTGGTTGTCAAGTATTATGTTTGACAATTGATTTGTTTACTTTGAGCTTTGATAATTATTTTACTTATTTTGTGCGATTTATTGTTGTATTTATTGTTTATTACATATTTTACCGTTACCTACAGACCAGGGGATCGTCAATAATAATTACATTAGAAGGTTTTAAGTGATTTAGTGTGCTTCTTATCGAATAACATGATTTCTTGTGTTTTTGCCTCTAAATCAGTACAATCCAGTATACAACATGTGCAAATGAAGTCATATTTGAATACAATTTAGGTATTTAATAAAATTCGATGCATAGATAAGTTTAAAATGTTCTAGGGCATTAAAATATACCTATTTATAAAGAACGAAATACAGTGTTTGTGTTTGTTTTGGTTTAATGACAGATATGAATGACAGTTTACTTTTTAACATTGATACTTCTGCCATAATTCATGAAGTTTTTATATATACTATGCCGTCATCTAAGAAGGTTCCATATGATTTCGATGGCAATGCAACAAAAATGCATGTTCGTTTCATTTTTAGTATTGTCCATTTGGTTTTTTATAAATATAAAAAAACGGGGGTCCTTACAATCAAGTGAAATATGTGCCTAAGTAGCATTTTAACTAAGCTTTAAAATGATATGTTTTTTATATCAGTCGAAATTGATCTCCCGGTAAAAGACGTCACCTTTGTTTACGATCTCTTTATTATGATTATTACATAAGCTATGATAAGATAATAAAGTAATACCTATAACCTATAAATAATACTTGCATACTCATGACCTACACCAACCCAACTCAATAACAATATACCTAGGCCCGAAGGAATAGTCATAAATGATGTTTATGGGAGTTTAGCCGTGTGGTCCCGGCAGATTAGAATAGCACCACCCCCTCTCTTCCCGTGGGGGTCGTAAGAGGCGACCAAGGGATAAACCCGACCCAAACAGCCAAGGCTAACCGTATGGTGGCGGTTCATCCAGCACAAAAGCATTCCCAAGGAGGGTTGACGTCAGGCAGGCGGCCGGTCGTAAAATTAAGCCAAATCCTTTTGCAACACGATTTTGTGTTCAACAAAACGGGTTGCGCCGACCCAAAGTAATTGGGATAAGGGAAGGAAGATGATGATGATGTTTAAGGGAGTTTTAGCTAGTAGGATTAAAATCTGTTTCCGATTTCCCCACGAGGAGAAATAGCAGCTTAAGTTGTGTAAATATTGGTCTTGTAAATCATTCATAGAAATTCATAGTAGATTATGAAAAAAATAATAAATAACCTGTAATTTTTTATAACTAATCATATTCACTATGGTGTAAATCGATGGGCGTATAAGTGAAAAAGACAGATTAGCGCATATTATGTATCATGATGATTCCAATAAGTCACAATGAAGCCCCCACCATGGTTGCGATAATAAAAGATCAATATAATTTCAAGCATTAAAATTGTGAACCTATGCTCTTTAAAAAGTGTAAAATAAAAAAACAAAATTAAAAATTTTTAAAACACCCACGACGGTTTAAAATATTATTCAAAAAGGATACAATAATTTAAAGACCCCCGACTATAAAATGTATGGTATGTGAAGATAGAAAATTAACACGAAATAAAAGATTTGATTAATGTAAAATTGATTTAATTTCTCACAGAATCAGACATATAACAACAAAGTATTCGTTATCTATCATAGCAATTTCCTACGTATCTATTTGGGTTTCGAAGATGTAAGTGTGGCTATAGCATAGGTATTCAACTCCCTAACTTAATAAAAAAAAAACTTGGAAATACGTCAGGGGCTGCCATTAAATCAAGTAGTAAATGTTTTATCACTTTACGTGTTTATATTTATGTTGAAGATTTAAATATTAATAGCAGCCCCCGACGTATTTCCAAGTTTTTTTTTTATTAAGTTAGGGAGTTGAATACCTATGCTATAGCCACACTTGCATCTTCGAAACCCAAATAGATACGTAGGAAATTGCTATGATAGATAACGAATACTTTGTTGTTATATGTCTGATTCTGTGAGAAATTAAATCAATTTTACATTAATCAAATCTTTTATTTCGTGTTAATTTTCTATCTTCACATACCATACATTTTATAGTCGGGGGTCTTTAAATTATTGTATCCTTTTTGAATAATATTTTAAACCGTCGTGGGTGTTTTAAAAATTTTTAATTTTGTTTTTTTATTTGATTTTTTATATTTAGTTAGAGGAAGAGCCTAGTTCTCATACAAAAATGTTCCAAGTCCTTTAAAGAACAATATCTTAACTATGTATGACGTATGACTGACGTAGCTTGTCATGTGGCCTGACATGCGCTGTAACAAATATGCCAAAATAAGAAAAATTTAAATGTGATGTACCCTCGCCCTCGATAACAGATTTGTCGATATCGATAATATCGATTGGTGAGGACTGTTCTTCCTCTGAAGAAGAGTATGCTTTTCGGGAGTTATTATGTATGTATAGGTTGCATAAATAAATACATTCGTTAGATTTGTCTCAGCAGCGCATATGACATTGATTATATGGGGTGAAATTTTACTAGTGACCGATAGCGAAAATTCAGAACCGGCTGGTGATAAGGAACAACTTTCCCAAGGAACATAGGTCGAAATACGAAAAAAACCTTCCCTTTGACCTAACCTTTTGACCTCCCATACAAAATTGCCGATCAGTTTTTTTGAATTACTTTGGGAGGTCAACATTCTTTTTTCGTATTTCGGCCTTTGTTCCTTGGGGAAAGTTGTTCCGTATCACCAGTTAGTTCTGAGTTTTCGCTATCGGTCACTAGTAAAATTTCACCGTATACATATAACTATTTCTTAAGGCGAGGATCCACGCCGAAAAATACGATTTCAAGATTAGGGTCGAGGGGGGGTGAGATGCGGGTAGCAGGCGGGGCAGGAGGTCAGCAGGAGGCTGGTTTCACCGCGAGGACCTTCCATATTTTTTAATAAAAATGGGTTTGATGAATTAAAATTAGTTAATCAGCTAAAACCTTATTGTATTAGCGCTCGGGAATTAAATGACGAATCTTTTACTATAAAACATAAGGATAAATAGTAGTTAATGTTACATAAATATTGAATTAAAGTTTTTTATTTTTGCTGTTTTTGTGATTTTATTTATTCCAAAAACATTATGCAAGCCAAGAAAAAAAATAGTATTGGCTCCAGAGCATTTCTTTGGGTATGTCGTAAATTTTTTGAGGTCACAGTTACCACCGAAAAGGGCTTAAAAATTGAATCGAACGCAATGCTTTTCTGCGTTTTCTTTAGAATCCTGGCCATAAAATATTCTGTGCCTTAAATTACAAATGACCGATTTGAGACGAAAAAAAAAACTTTTGAAATTACTGCAATTAGGTTTCTGTATTTTTGTTATGATCGTATTTACACTAATTATTTATATAAGGTCCTATTAAATTCACTGCAAATATTTTAAGGGCATGCGTAAATATACATACTTACATAAACCAATATAAGTTGAACCCTTAAATGTGTAGGTAGATTTTTTGGTGACATGACAGTACCGTACCTACTTTTTTTGTTAGATACACAGCAGTATTTTCGATAAATACCTTACCTTTAAAGAATTACATTTAATTAAATACAAATCTCTTAAGGGGTCAGTGTACACACAAAACAGAACAACTTTAGTTAGAAACTTTTCTTCGAAATATAATTATAACAACAAATTGGCCCAATTACCTAATTCTGCCATCGTGCTGCGACATATCGATAAATTAGAGGCATCCCTATCGTTCCATTTTCAAAATGAAAACATGGATTCCTTTTAAAAACACTTTTATGTAAAATGTCGCCGGGCAAGAGCATACAGTCAATTCGCAATCTTTGGGTCAATTATTGAAGAAATGACATCATGATCAGCCTATGCGGGAGGCCAAGTTACGGTGGTCTCAATACTTAGGTACTACGCGTCCAACGTAACTTGGCCTTCCGCTTAGGACACATAACACTATGATTTTGAATGGACTATACTCTGTAAAAAATATATATAAATCATAAACAGAGTCAAGCATCTGGGCATTTCTACAGAAACAGTATTTTTTTTGTCTGGCTTCATAAATCGTCTTTCTAGACTAGACAAAAATTAAAAAAAAAATGTTGTTGGAGAACATGCTAATTTTTCCGTAGTTAAATTCGTTTTTACAAAAATATTCTTTGAATTCAAGAAATTGGTGAATTTTCGTTAGTTTACCCCTGTCCCGTCGCCGAAATTGAATGAGTTTTGATTTGTAAAATAATAAGACGCACAGTTTTCTTTATTGTTTTGCTGTTCACGTATGGAGAGAAATATAGTGAAGAGGTAGAGCTCATGAAAATTTCGTAAAATGTATATTTGGATACCATTTCAGATATTCAAAAATTTGTCCCACGTGTTAGCTTTTTCCAGTGATTCTTATATTACTTTAAATATTTCATTAAATATTTACAATTTGCATGTTTTCAATAGATTCACGTAAACTAGGCATTGTTCCCATGAAATCTACTTGAGTAAAATTGCGTAATTTTACAGATTTTTACGATTTTCAATAGGTTGAATATGATGCTGATTTTTGGTGCACCACCGAATCGTCAATATTTTCTAAACTATTTATGTTAATGAGCTTATTTTTTGCGTTAATATAGTTCGCCTGAATATAAGTACAAAAGTCTTAATAGGTTTGTCTCAAGTTAAAAGGAAAATGAGATTTTCCTGATAGTGCAACAATTTCTCAACTCCGAAACCTCAACTCCGTGTACGTTTTGTATACGGAGTTGAGAAAATTGCTCACGGAGTTGAGATTTTAAAACTTAATGAAAGTGTTTTTAGTACTTGATATTCAAGCAACGGTTTATATAGTATAATAATGCACTTGAATATTTATATTTGCCGTTTTCTGATAGCCAACTTTACGATTTTACATAATCTATTTAAAATTAACAAAACAGCAAAAATAATTAACTAAGTGTATGCAAATGTGCCATTTGTAACTTGGCTTAAATTTTTGGTTCCTTTTCTTTACTTTCAGTTTTCTTTTTACTTCACATTTCTCTGAAAACCCTGAAAAATTTAACTAATTTCCAAAATTCTCAACGCAGTGACCAATTTTCTCAACTCCGTGACCATACAAATTCTAAATCTGATTCTAGTAAAGCAATTAGTGGCAAATTGGCACCATTGCATCGCACATATTTTTTGGCAATTTTTCATTTTTGTTTACACCAGAAAAAGTGAAAAAAAAAATTGTTCACGGAGTTGAAACGAAGTTGAATTTCACCATAGCTGTAGAAGTGCCTATCTCAATCTATACGCCCTATTACACTATAACATATGTCTGCATACATATTATCTGAACCCTAGTGGAACTCTAGCATAAAAGTTAAACCTTCATAACAACCGGGTGGTGGAGAGGAGATGAGAAATTAATACAAGTTGTTTTTTGCCACTTGCATGGGCTTAAGTGATAATGATAAGTAAATTTTAGTCTACACACGAAATTTCAGCTTCTTATTACTTTAGAAAGTATCCTAACAATTTGATGATCCTCAGTGTCTCAGTGAGTCAGTGGTGAGTAACAAAATCTGCGTAAGACATAAAAAGTATTAGATTTATAAAATGTATGCATTGTACACGGTGATAAAAAAGGTGAACCTCATTTTAATATAAAATTGCAAGAAATGAACTTATGATAATTATATTAATTAATAATATTTTACTATCAAAATCCGTGTGGTGCCGGCAGAGTAAGCCGTGTGGTGCCGGCAGAGTAGAATAGCACCACCCCCCCCTGTTCCCGTGGGGGTCGTAAGAGGCGACCGAGGGATAAAACCAACCCAAACAGCCAGGGCCAACCGTATGGTAACAAAAGCATTCCCAAGGAGGGTTGACGTCTGGTAGGCGGCCGGTCGTAAATTAAGCCAAATCCTTTGCAACACGATTTTGTGTTCAACAAAACGTGTTGCGCCGACCCCAAGTAAATGGGATAAGGGCAGGAAAATGATGATAGCAAAAAAGTTGTGTAGAAAAAAAATAGACAGCCTTTAATTAACGCAGCATGTTGCAACCTTAAACACGTTATGTAATCATTAAGACAGCAGAAGCAACCCTATCACTACAAAAGATATTTGCCCCACACGTAAGATTCTTTACACTGCCGTTGCTGTTTTTTTTTCGTTTTTCTGTTAATTCTGTTTATGATTGACCACATAGTGTTTGTTTGATTTTCAAAAAGTGACATTGTTTTGGTATAATTTAATTTAGATAATAGTCTCATACTTTTGATGATAGTCTCGTACTCATCCTACTTAATATTATAAAGGCGGATGTTTGTGTGTGTGTTTGTTACGACATCACGCTAAAACGGCTGATTAGATTGACATGAAAATTTGCACAAATATAGAAGAGTATCTAGAATAACGCATAGGCTACTTTTTACCGCGGGAAAATGTCTTATTCCTACGGGATCACGCATAATCCAATATTTTTGCATAGGTGGCGTGACTGAGCCGACCCGCGTTTTTAACGTTTTCGCCGAAAACTAACAGCGACATCTCTTGGCGAGTAAGTAAGGCAAAATTCACGTACATGGGGTGGGTTTTAATGCGCGATCGACGATCGCTAGATATGTTCTTTAATACTCACTGTTGGTTTTCTGTAAGTAACCTTTTCGTATTTTGTTCTAATCTTTCGAAATCATCATTGTTTTGGCGTGAAAGGCAATCATTTGCTTATTTTGAAATTACGGACACTTTGTGGGGAAACATATCCGTTAATTCAACAGGCACCTTAAAGACACGCTGGCAAAGCGGTAATGCGCTTGCCCTCTAAGCAAGACGACTCGCGCTCGAACCCGAATAAAATGATCCTTACTTTGCTTTTTTTATCGAACTTTTAATTAATTTAATTATTTTTTAATTAATTTGCCGTGTGATGCCGGCTTAGAATAGATCACCCCATTTCTTTCCTGTGGGTGTCGTAAGAAGCGACTAAAGGACTCGAGGGTATCATGTGTATTGCAATTTTAGGCGACAGGCTGACAACCTGTCACTATAGCGATACACGACAATAGCTAAAACGGCCCTCAAATATGTGTCAGACGTGGCGATAACGACCGTACTTATACGGCCGTTGACGCTCTGCCTACCCCGCAAGGGATAAAGGCGTGATGTATGTATGTATGTATGTTTTAATTAATTTATGTTTTGTCTTACGATATTATTATTTGCCAATGGTACATACTGGTCTTGCTGTACTTGTCACATAAAAATTTAAGCGCGTTTCAGGGGTTTTCGATTTATAACCCCTCATCATCATTGGCCTCACACGTCTGTGTCAGACGATTTATTCAGTGTCTGAGGCAAAATCTTTCATGGCTGTATAAGCCGATATGGGAGCGGCATAGCTTTTTGCACG
The DNA here is from genome assembly GCA_024500475.1 of Phthorimaea operculella. Lineage (NCBI taxonomy): Eukaryota > Metazoa > Arthropoda > Insecta > Lepidoptera > Gelechiidae > Phthorimaea > Phthorimaea operculella. Next base: position 206,311 of record JANFCV010000254.1, read on the forward strand.
CTCTCCACAGACACTGCGTTGTCTGGGACGCAATTACGGAAAACGCAGGGCTGCCCAGAACCTGCGCCACCCTCTCGACCTTCCTGGGCTCCTGGCTGACTCCACAGGAACGACGGGTCGCTACGTGCGGAGCCAGGTCGGCTGCAGGAGTCTGCCGCACGATTTATTACCAGTCACTCGCGCCTGACGGAGACCCCGTTTCGGGTTTGTATGTGGAGTTTTCCTTCTCCTGGACCCTAATTCGCTTGGGCGGATTTATTCCTCGGTCGCCTCTTACGACCCTCACGGGAAGAGAAGGGGTGGTGCTATTCTACTCTGCCGGGACCACACGGCACCTGAGTTTACAAGTAGATGTGTTAAAAAACAAAAAACTCGACTGCGGTAATTTTAAAGTAGTATTTTGCTGTAAAAATCCGCCATCTTGAATCTAATTTTTAGCCAGTATCACTCGCGCTGCTGAGACGAATCTAATGACACTCATATGTCAAAATCTAACTATATCTGTTTGGACTGGAGCCTGTGAAAAAGAATTTTCTTGTCCACATACATACATACTCTCAAAAAACATAACCCTCCTTCTGAGGCAGTCGGGTAAAAATGGGGTAAAAAGTTTGTATGGATTATCGTGATTTTATATGCGATCTGTTTTAAAATTTGCGACAAGGCCAAAGAGCTAAAAAAGGTAAATATCAGGGGTTTGATTTTTAAACCCCTAAAGTATTGAACTTTTATCAGTTTTATTTAACCACCAACACCACCCAAATTATACTCGAGCTTTGTCCTCAAGATTAGCATAGATAACATGTAGTAACACATACGGTGTCGCCTTTCTGCACTGTAGTTGAGATACTGAAATTCAGGTACTGAAAGTTTTCAGAGGGTAGAAAAATAAAAATTTCATATTTACTTTTATTTTTCTTTTTGTGGGTAGTATGCACTTTTGCCTATCCCTCCCCAACCGGCGGCCACCATCATTCACATTCCAGTGCTCCGCCGACTCCGCACGTGTTTTTTCCGTTTGTGCGCAAGTGTGTTTTTTCGAAAATGGGAAAACGAAATAGTGAAAATGTTGATCAAGAATATGAACTGTTTAAACGCTTTAAAGAATTTCAAAGAACTTTTTTGCGCGCACAACGGAATAGTCGTGATCGTGATCCGACGCCACCTTCAGCATCGCAGCCGCCCGTGTCTCCGGCATCGTCACCACCGCGCAGCCGATCATCGTCATCATCATCTTCGGGATCATCGTCGCGTTCCAGCTCGGCGTCGTCCGCAGGCCGCCACTCAGGCCGGTCGTCGCGTGGTGCTTCCCGCGACCGACACCGCTCGCAGTCAAACGAGCGCGGACAAAAACAACCAGGGCCGGATTCAGCCCAGACAGGCGCCCGTTCTAAAATACGGGAACCGTCGCATATCCAAGGTTGGTTGAAGGTTTTGAATACAAATACCTGCTACATACAATGTTCTAATTCAATTCTGCGGTTAACCTGCGGGGTTAAAACTTAATTGAGGGAACATTTTCACGTTATCAATTAGTGCTGCGGGCAATCTGCGGGATTGTCACTTCACTAAAACGTGATAGGTTCATACCTAAGGTATACGTGATGCGAGCAGCTTTTGGGGCTGTTACTTCACAAAATAGTAGTACTGCGGGCAGTTTTTGGGGCTGTCACTTTACTCCTTACATACCTATACACAAAATAAATTATCTACAACTAATATTAAGTAATGCGGTCAGTTTCTGGGACTGTCACTTTACTTATTCTATAGTTGTCATGTGACGCAAGGTGCTTATGGAGCCTTACGTATATTTTACGAGAAACATGTTCTCGATTCCAGATATAACGAATCAAGATGACTCACCGCAGTCAACGAGCGCCGCGGATTACCTACCGCCGCCGCTCACCGCAACCGACGCCGACCGCGCGCCGCCGCCGCCGCCGCCGCCAGGGCCGGACTCGGTGCCCGCGGATGCGCCGACCGCCGCTGTTGCACCTACAGAACTGGACGATGAGCTACTGCAAATCTTAGGGGATGACCCCTCTAAAACAAAGAATACTGGAAAGGATATTCAAACTGACCTTGCAGTTCGCTTACAACACATAGCCACGTCTGGCTTAACTAAGGAGGTACGTAAAGAACTTCTGGAAAAATACTTACCTCCGGGTAATTGTACCCTAATTGATGCACCAGAGTTGAATCCAGAGGTAAAAGCCGCAATTTCTGAATCCACTTACAAACGTGACAAAGCTATAAAAATTAAGCAGAAACAGCTGGCCTCGGCCACTTCATGTGTAGCAGAAGCTCTTACCATTCTTCTATCATCTGAGTCACGAAACATGACATTGATAAAATTACTCATGGATGCAACTAAGCTTTTATGTGATGGTCAAAACCAAGATTCAGTTACCAGACGTAACTTTGTGCTATACAATCTTAAAAAGGAATTAAAGGACCAATTGCAAGCAACAAAAATTGACAAATTCCTTTTCAGTCAAGACTTAGCTGACACATTGAAGACAGCAAAAGCTATATCTAAATCAGGAGCTGACATGAAGGTCACTCCTGTGCAACAAAATACAAAGAAGGTTAGCAAACCAGCCACGAAGACTTTAAACTGGCGAGCTCCTCAGCAGAATCACAAGCCGAGAGGACCACCGAGATCGAAGGAGGCTGCTCGCAAGCCTCAGCCCGACAACTCCTCGAAGCAGTCGTCGCGACGTCCGCCGACGTCGAGTCGCACCCGCCAGTAGAAACGGTACGCTATGCTGGCAGACTGTCAGATTTTAGTTACCAATGGTCCCTACTAACTAATGATACCACAATACTATCATGGATTGACGGTTATAAGATCCCCTTTTCAAGTCCAGTTATACAACGTTCACTTCCAATATCTAGATCATACTCAATTGCTGAAAAAGCTCAGTATGAAAGCTCAATTTGTGATTTGTTAACTATTGGTGCCATTTCAGAATGTCAACCCTGCAGTGGGCAATTTATATCATCAGTGTTTTTGATACCAAAACCAAATGGAAAATCTAGGTTCATATTAAATTTAAATAAATTTATTCCTACAAACCATTTTAAACTAGAAGACCTACGTACAGCTTTAAAACTAATTTCTAAAAATTGTTTTATGAGCACCCTCGATCTAAAAGACGCTTACTTTCTTATACGTATTCACAACGATTACAAGAAGTACCTACGATTTCAGTTCGAGGATAAACTGTATGAATTTAACGTTTTGCCATTCGGCCTCAATACAGCCCCTTTTGTATTCACAAAAATAATGAAGCCTGTAATCAGTTTACTTAGATCATGTGGTTACATTTCAACTATTTATTTGGACGATATTTTTCTAATATCAAATAGCTATCATGCTTGCTTAAAAAATATTACAGACACAGAAAGACTCTTAAAAGCCTTAGGATTTATTATTAACACTAAGAAGAGTAATTTTACTCCTAGTACTACGTGTAAGTTTTTGGGTTTTATCATAAATTCTAAATACCTACATGTAACATTGCCTCCTGAAAAAATACATAAAATTAAATTAGAACTAAACAAATTTCAACTTACAAATCGTTGTAAGATAAGGGAGTTTGCCCGTCTATTAGGCCTACTTACCTCTGCCTGCCCAGCCATCGAATATGGGTGGCTGTATACAAAGGAATTAGAACGTTGTAAATATTTAAACCTACTTGAAAATGAGGATTATGACAGGTATATGACCATACCACCTTCTGTATTGCCTGATTTACAGTGGTGGTCTCGCAAAATTAAAAATCCAATTAATAAAATTAAACAAAATAATTTTTGTTTAGAGATTTTTAGCGACGCCTCAACGATTGGGGGATGGGGCGCGGCGTGTGGTGAGGAACGCGCGAGTGGACTTTGGACTGAAGCTGAAAAAACGCAACATATTAATTATTTAGAGCTGTTAGCTGCGTTTTGTGGCTTAAAAGTTTTTGCAAAGTCATATTATGATTGTCATATTCTATTGCGAATTGACAATACCACAGCCATCTCCTATATCAACCGAATGGGAGGTGTGCAGTTTCCTCACCTCACAAAAATAACAAAAGACTTATGGCAATGGTGTGAAAGACGGAAAATCACATTATTTGCATCATACATTAGCTCGGTCGATAATGCCGTCGCAGATGCAGAATCCCGTCGTGTTCACCCGGACATTGAATGGGAACTTTCAGATCTTGCATTCCAAACTATCTTGCGTAACTTTGGAACCCCGGAGATTGACATTTTTGCCAGCAGAGTGAACAATAAATGTACAAAGTATATATCTTGGCACAGAGATCCAGATGCGTACGCGATAGATGCTTTTACTATCTCTTGGTCAGATATATATTTTTACGCCTTTCCACCATTTGCCATAATACTAAAAACATTGCGTAAGATAATTGACGATAAAGCCATGATGGGAATAATAATTGTACCACTCTGGCAATCTCAGCCCTGGTACCCTGTGTTCACGAGTCTGCTCGTAGCTAAACCTTTAATTTTCAAACCCTCTAAAACATTAATTATTTCTCATTCTAGCAACCGAGATGTACATCAGAAAACTACCCTGGTTGCAGGAGTATTATCAGGTCGTCGCTGCTAAGTCGAAGTATACCTCCATCTTCAATACATATTATGTTAGCTTCCCTTTCGGAAAGTTCCATCAAACAGTACGATACATGTCTGAAAAAATGGTTTTCTTTCTGTATCTCTAATAATGTTGATTTGTATACAGCGTCCGTACCAAACGTTATATATTTTCTAACTTAACTATTTGAAAATGGTGCTCAATATGGCACATTAAATAGCTGCAGGTCCGCACTTTCTCTTATACTTGGTCAGCATGTAGGAACTGACGACCGAATAAAACGTTTTTTCAAGGGCATATTTAGACTGCGTCCTCCACTGCCTAAATATAGTAGCACTTGGGACACATCCATTGTTTTGAATTCCCTTGCTACTTGGATCCCAAACAACGAATTAAATTTAGAAAAAATATCTAAAAAATTAGTTACTCTTCTAGCATTAGTTACCGCTCACAGGGTACAAACCTTTTCAAAAATTCTTGTCAGTAACATAGAAATTTTTGATTAGGAAATCCGTATTAAAATACCTTCCTTAATTAAAACATCTCGTGCAGGTGCCCCACAACCTGAACTCATATTACCTCGGTTTGCTGAGCGTCCCGTAATATGTCCAGTGGGCACATTACTAACTTATATGAGTACTACTCAAGGTTTACGTGGTAATTGTGATAGTTTATTTATTAGCCTTAAAAAACCTCATAAACCAGTCACCGCCCAAACTATAAGCAGGTGGATTAAAGCCACACTATGTAGTTGTGGTATAGATGTTAACATATTTACAGCGCATAGTACCAGGCACGCTGCCACATCCAAAGCATACAAACTAGGAGTTAATTTAGACCTTATAAGAAAAACAGCTGGTTGGAGTGGTACTTCCAACACCTTCGGTAGATTTTATAATAGGGTGATTCAGGAAAACTTAAATGAGTCTTTTGCAAGAAGCATAATAAATGATTAAGGAGTAAACATTTATTCTGAACTATGTCTAATAATAATAAAGCAAATTATTGTAGTAAACTAAAGTATATTTAGTTTCATAACAGTAATATGTATGTACAATAAAATTGATTTGTATGGTAAAAATATAATGATGTATACTTACATACAAATATTTTTAATTTCTCTCAACATCTACATGTTATCTATGCTAATCTTGAGGACAAAGCTCGAGTATAATTAGTGATTAAACGAACTTACCTGTAAGTGAAGTTCTATCATAATTATACGAAGAGCTTTGTCCGAAGAGATTAGCATCCCGCCCTCCCGAACCCTAAGCATCAATAATGTTATAAAAATAATTTGCTTTTCGTTTAACTGAGCTCTGAACTTAATGATGGCCGCCGGTTGGGGAGGGATAGGCAAAAGTGCATACTACCCACAAAAAGAAAAAGAAAAGTAAATTTGATATTTTTATTTTTCTACCCTCTGAAAACTTTCAGTACCTGAATTTCAGTATCTCAACTACAGTGCAGAAAGGCGACACCGTATGTGTTACTACATGTTATCTATGCTAATCTCTTCGGACAAAGCTCTTCGTATAATTATGATAGAACTTCACTTACAGGTAAGTTCGTTTAATCACTAATTATCATTTTGGGAAGATTACCTACACGTCAAATAGACAGTTTGTAGGTAGGGTGTCTGATTTTCTATCTCCCTCAGGAATCGGAATATGGACGAAGTGCACCCCTCTAGTTTCAAAAGAAAACCTTGACCTGTCATCAAAATATAGTTCTATATTCACACTGGTCTGTGACTTGTGAAACAAAGCAACTGGTTTTGAGAACCAGTGTCTGTTACCCATAGTTTTTACTCTTACCAATACCCATTCACGATCGCTATCTCCGAACCAAAGCACCATAAGGTCATACGCCGAAGGTCTAAGATCAAGCTGTCAAAAGCCGACATGACCACAGCGTGACAAGGCCGGTGCAGCTTTATCAATCAAATTCCTATCCTATGCGTGGTAGAGTCCACAATCATGGTGTATTAGAGGCCGTGTCAAAATGGTCTGGTCAACGTAAGAGAATAGGTAAGTAGATAATACTCTAGATTCTGGTATTACACTTCCTGAACCATTCTTGTCATTCTGAAGAAAAGTAAAATTAAACCTACAGTTGTCATTCAGGTACTTCCTGATGTTACGTTTCTTTCCCGCACTTTTACCGAGAACTATGGTTTTTGGTACTTTACGGAACACATTTTGGCAAACCCAACATCAAAAATGAAGGTAAAATAATATTTGCTGCAACAGTGAATTTTCAGACTCTTTTAATTTTCTTAATTAAATAAACCAAAAGAATAATATAGTAAGAAAATTTACAATGGCAACCTGCTGCCAGAATCGAAAGCATTTGACGTAATGCAAATAAGGCGTATTCATAACTTGACAGAATAATAATTACAGACAGTAGCAACATAGTAGCGTAGTAGATGTGTAAGAGGTCATGTTTTGAAACTGGTCATAATTAAGAACTTCTTGTGCGACAGTGACACCTTAGGGTCAGCTCCCACCGAGAGACACGACTAGATAGAACTTTTGAAACACATACCTAATCACTAACTTATAAAAAGACAATTTGATAGATTGAATTTCCTAATTAAATATTTAGCACATAGTACCTAGGTAAAAATAGTAGGGTACTACTGCTTGACATAGACATACTTAGTCTACACAACACAACTCAATGCAACCTTCCATCAGTTTTTCATCCCCCTTAGCATGAGATCGATACGATCTCACTACAGTGAACATGCTAGCCCAGCTGGAATGGAGTTAGATCATCTCGCCATCTTCTGCGACACCTGCTTCATCACGGAGGACCACGATCTAGCTATGAAACTACACAACTTTTACTTTTGTAGCCTAAGTAAAGTTTTCTTTAATACCCATAGAAAGTCCGTCAGCTAAAAGGGAAATTTGTATAAGTTTAAGTTAGTCATGTTCACCAACATAGCCCCAAGAAGATTAAGCAGTTTTATTTCATTGTTTGATCATGCCTGCGATATTTCTGTACACCATCCCTACACTCTGTATGTGCATAGGCGTTAGTGAATGCAAGTTTCGATGAGAGCTGACCCTTACGAGATCGAAATGTAGGTGAAGAAGACGATTTACCAGATCCTATAGCCTGTATAACTTGAATAAGATGTAATTTGTCATTTGAAACACAAATTATGTAACATAGGCAGTTAAGAATAATCATGTGCTAACATCTATATGCATCTATTCAGTTGAATCATTACCATCATTGACCTACATGTATGATAATTTCTGATGACGAACTTACCAATGAATATTGGTATTAAATAGGTAAATAGGTACATACAACTAGCAACTGAAATCAAATTAGGTCTAACTAAAGTTAGTAGACGATGCGTAAATTAAAATAAAATGTTATAGCGTTTACTTATGGTTTATGTTGATCCAAGTTTGTACGATAGTAACAAATAAGACAGCAAGGTTATAGGTACATACAATAAAATGTTAGCATAATCATTTTATGCCATACCTATAATTACCTGATTGTCATTACATAATATGGTCACAAAGTTCTGTACCTACCCGTCATACCGCCATATCTACTTTAATGCATGCCACGTGGTCGGAACTCACCTGCCTGTGACGTCTTTTATACTCACACCAAAGACGTTTGACAATGCCTACCTCTTCCATTCTCTATTACCTATCTACCTAGTTTTGATCAAATCATTTACTGGTGTTATGTCAATTCCTTGAAATTCTTTAAATATTTAAAGCATGTTTCTGATAGACAGCTGGCTTCCGCTGACCTGAATCCAAGTGCGATCTTGCGTATCTTAAAACAGCGATTATACATTCCGATCTATCGGCCCCGATTTGACTTACACCGCTGTTTTTATGGGTAGCAAGCATCACAAAAAAATCAAGATTCCCAGCAATGTATACCACCTACTTCAAGGCACGACGAATTCAAGTGCAATCTTGCGCATCTTCACAGCTTTCTCAGACATTGAGCAAACAGAAAGCGCTTTGATTGACCGCATAGATTGGTTACATAAATGTTACACATACATTTATCAGCCGTACGAGAATATTATGTCAATGTGGAGTTCATGTCAATGTTACGGCACGATTCAACTCTGGCCTAGATGCTTTGGATTGTAGTGTCAAAGAAATTATTATTGTTTGACGGTTCGTGTTTTGTTAGTGGTTTGTTTTTCATTACTATTACTTCTACATTAATGACAATTGCAGTGCATTGCCTACCTGGTGACTCCGAGTTTACAAATAAAGAGTTTTCCTTAAGAGATTTTCTCTTCCAGTTACAGAGCGTTTTCCAGCCAGTCTGAAAGTAGGTTTCAGATAATCAGCAGCACATGTATTTACTAAGACTCGATAGTTCTTCTTACAGATATTTATGTAACCTAACATAAGTTTATCTTTAAAATAGGTGGGCTGAAATGCAGCTTTTACCAAACAAAGTAAAACCACAGCATCTAAGTTAGTATCTCGAGTAGTCGAAGAAGTAGCTTGGCGTGTTGATATTATCGCGAGCAAACTGTAGACAAAACGATTTGGGACACACGACTGATCTTGAGAGTACATTACCTACAGTACAGTATCTACTTACTAAAATGCCAACACAACGGTAACTTTAAGATCTAATTTGTTATGGTCTAAGATCCGTAACTCAGCTGCGAATAGTGCAGTCGTAGGACTTATAAGAATGTACGATATCTATTTGTAAACTTGCGCGTAAAATACTTGATGTCACATTCAAACGATTTGAAATTCCGCCACCTGGCTGAACTTTACGCAAGTAATTTGCGACGCTTATACAATAAAGATCACAATACAATGAGCATGGGCAATGAGCAGCCTACCTACTATTGTATTATTTACAGCAAAGCATAAAAAATTAGGTAAGGCCGTCGAAAAAGAGCCATGTTCTTTACAAAGTTGTTTTTTTACACTCAGGGACTTCTATGGTGAAACTTTAAGGGTGACACCCATCTTTGATCTGTCATTGACCAATTGAAGGTTATATTGTATCTAAGCACTTATTTGTAAAAAACATTTGCGCCATATGCCTATTTGGCGTAAATTTTTATGTTATCAAAAATCGGGCAAAGTAAAGACTGGTTGATCTGGGATTTGAATTGCAGCTGTTATTTATTACTAGGTATAACGATTGCGCTAGCCAATACTTACTTTGTGGTATATCTCAGGATCGTCAATTCGTCATAATGCCAATGTGGCCGCTGCTGTGACCTCCCACTAGTGCATCTTTCCGAAAAGTAAGTTTCATACGAAGTAGATAATCGAAAATTTGACGACAGCGTACTTTTTGCTCGCAGAGGAGCCCGAGCCTTAAATAACTATATCATATATTAGCAGTTCAGTTCAATTCCTGCTGCCATTTCCATCCATTCATTAGTAACAGAAACCCTTACTCCAATGTAGTTGACAGACATCCGTTCTAAATCAAATTTCGCCACAGCCATAACTCCTTGACATGGCAAACCGGCTATCACAGCGGTTGCTCAAAAATAAATATGTATCCACTTCCACATAGCCGTAAAATTATGACGAGAAACACACCTAACTTCCGTTTGTACGTTATTTTTGAGCAAAGTAAACGTAACGTATGCGTTAGGACCATACCGACAAAATTCTCAAACAACTACGGTTTATTCCAAACAGGCAGACGCATCCGTCGAAGCAGTGAGGTGCGATGCAGCAATATTTAGTTGATACGTCTCTCAAACATTTGGCTTAAACCATAGTTGTATGAAAATATTGCGGAAAATCGTATTTTCCTAACGCATGTGAGAGCGCTGCGCAAAAATAACGCACAAACGGACGTTATACGTGTTTTTCTTGCTATAGCCATAAAATTATAACTAACCAGTAAAATCTTGTGGTATAATTAATTTGCAAATAGGTAGGTATGTAAGGTAACTAGGTTTTGTAACTAGCTAAAATGGAAATAACAGTGTGGGTGGACAGAGGACAGATTAGAAAGCGAAAACTAGGCAATCTGATCTAATTCCAAGTAGGTACTTACTGAAGAAGTATTCCGGTAATAGACCGGTTCGGCCATCATAACTGGAAAGATGATAATTATGTAACAGCCCTTAAGTGACCGAGTTTTACGAGCGACGAATACATAATATCATTGGCGACAAATCAATTTAAATTACGATTACTATCTACTTGTTAATTACTATCTAGTGCCGTGTGGTGCCGTCTTAGAATAGCATCACCCATATCGTTCTCGTGAGTGTCGTAAGAAGCGACTAAGGGATTTGAGAGTTCATGTGTATTGTAATTTTAGGCGACAGACTGATAATCTTCCACTATGGTGATACACAGCCATCTGAATGAATACTCTCAGGCTTTTGTCAGACGTGGTGTAGGTAAATGACCATTTTTTTGCAGCCGCTTACGGTCTGCCTAACCCGCAAAAGGCGTAATATTATGTATGTATGTTATGAAATTATATGTTGCTCCTTTAACAAAACTTTTAAAAAGTATTGGCGTCACCCACCACTCAAATTCCTTTTTTGCTAAGAAAATTTCTTATGACAATTTTCCACCATTATGAGAAAGTTTTATTCCAGAACTCAAAAATTGGGTAGGCTCCTAAATAGATAGGTACAAGAAATTCACCCAGCTTTCTATTCATCTTAGCCATTTTTAGCCCACACTTACACGATTCAAATAAAAAATGTATATATGCGTTTACAAAGCAACGAGAAAGTAATACTTATCATACTCATAAAAGTATCCAGGTACGATTTTAATGACTTAATTCAGCCAAACCCCCTACTTACTACTACCTAGTGAGTGACATAAGATAATTTTGTAGCCTAAGGAGATCATAAAACTCTGTAATAAATACCGATACGATTACTAATGTAAACAAGTAGGTACTATTTCACTGTAGGCCTGTATCTGAAGCCTGCAGGTGTCTTTTATGTTATTTGCTAGGTATGAATTACTAACAGTGCCCATATTTTTACCATAGCTAGCTATTTATGTCCTTCTAATCTTTACCTTTACTTTTTTTAATACCTGTCTCAGTTTATTTGATCTTAGGCGAGAAACAAATACAACGTCCGATTGTGCGTCATTCATCCGATTCTCCATCCTACCGACCCTGCCTTCATACGAATACGGTTTTTGTCAAACGACATCGCATAACGATGCGTCGATGAATGCATCTGTCAAACTGTTTGACATAAATCGTATTCGTATAAAAATCTAACAAACGACGTAGGTACAAATGGACGTTACCGTGTGAGTTTGGTTGATAAACATCCATCATCTTTCTGCCCTTATCCCAAATCTGAAGGGCTCGGCGCAACATGATTTCTTGGAACACAGAATGTGTATCAAAAGGATTTGGCTATATTTTATGATCGGCCGCCTGCCTGACGTCAACCCTTATTGGGAATGCTATTGTAGGTGGTATCACCGCCACCTTGTGGTTGACCATAGTCGACATATAATAGCCGAGGTCAAAAACAAAAGTTTGGTTAATACACAGTTGTATGTAAGTAGCTTACGCTGTGCTTACCCTACAAGGAATTAGGCATGATATACGTATGTAAGTAGTTCAGTGGCGGAATTTTCAGAATAACAGATGATGTCCTCATACCCCAATGCGCAATAAGTTAGGAACAGTACAGTCGTAGTGCGACAGACAACCTATAATTTAAACGAAATTACTCGTCAAAATAATTCACCTTCTAGATTACAATCTGGCTCAAAATCCCACGAGGTAGGGTGATACGGCACGAGTTGAAATATGCAATAAGCATTTCGCCATGGGCACGAATTTGCTTAACAAAATCAGCGAGTAAATCAAGCTAACGATCGCCTAGATCACCTAGATTGACAGCGGCTCATGCTTGCCTTTACACCTGGCCAAACACTTCACCTCATGACAAAATTTTAAAGTGAACGCACAAAATAGAGGGTTCACAGAAGGATCACTCGACTCTATTTAGGATTTTCGCGATTGTCATTTGTTACATTACAATCGCAAAGTCGGTATAAGAATTTCAAAACAGCAAAATCACAAATTAGGGAAACGCCGCGCAGGGCGCCTAGCAAAATGCTATACAAGAACGTAATATGAGCCAATTTTAATCCAAGAAAAGTGACGTTCGTGGTAACCATCTTCTTAGTTAGGTACCTTGAATCCCTATGAGATTTCAGTTCATTCCAGTAGGTAAGCGTGAGGAAGCGTCAAAATTGTCGCTAGTATTGAGTGAGCCATCTATAAAGGCGCTTCGCGCGCCGTCTCCCTAATTTCTGGTGTACCTGTACTGTAATATTAAGGAGCTCTTGAAACTCTTCAAACCCAAAGGTTGAGTCAAAATCAGCAATTATTGTGACCATCAAATCTCATCAACTTATTTAGCGCAGACTTTAGCGTGCAATTTAATCCCATCGATTGTTTGAATGGAAATTGTTTGATGTCAATCAAAGATGACCGTTCATAGAATTTCTTTTTATGACGTCAAAGTTATATTATATCCCATTCCATGCCATCACAAATTCTGCTACTTGACTTTTGTGCCTGCTACTACTCAGAGTACTCAGGCATTTTCTTACGGTTATTCGTTGATCTAAGGTATTTTCTTATTTTTAATGACTCATTTTCATCAATCAGTTTGTATCCTTAACAATATTAAGGTCAAATTCCGCGTTCTACTTAATATTTTACGAGCTTTTGTAATCGTACCTGCAAAACTGGTATCGTTTAGTAGGTGTTCGACCTGTCTGTTTAGTAATGGATTATTTTGATAGTTATCTATCGATAGACCTCCAGATATTTATCTTGTCAATGTAGGAAGTCAATATCTTAATAATATCCTGAATCTGAGCGAAGAAATATCCATAAGGTACAAAAAATAAGAGCTTATAAGTTTTGTTCCTTGATTGAGTTTGTCAAATTTAAAAATCATTTACTTTTTTGTAAAATCTTACATGGTAAGGAGTTTAATTGGTTTTTACGCTCCGGCAAGCAACCGGTCATGATTTGTAGATTAATTTTAAAGCAATATGCACGTAGATTAATTTTAAAGCAATATGCACAATACCTTAGTAATAAAGGCGAGAAAGTTCACAATAGGCGTAAAGATCAGTGCACACTGATGGAAGGAATCAGACAGGCGTGAACAAGGCAATCTCAATTCCATTCCGATGACAATAAATAATTGTTCGTTGGCTTTTGACTTTAAGACAAGATACGCTATTTTTAGAGTCGGTAGGTAGGTATTGCAAGTTTTAGGCGGATTGTACACGCACCGGGCGACCCATAGGCATAAAATAGAGATTTTACAGAAGGTTCACTCGACCCTATTTAGGATAGGTATTTAAGATCGTCACTTGTTACATAGCCAATTATATCAACAATCTCAAAGGATAAAGAATTTCTTCCTTTATGAATATGAAAACATTAAACAGTAATCTGATACAAAAACGTCATATTATTCTGGACCAATTTTAGTCCAAGAAATATGACGTTCGTGGCAACCATCTTTTTACTAGTAATGTTGACATTCCCTGAGATTTCAGTTATCTCCAGTTATAGTCAGTAAGCGGCAAAATCGCAAGTATCTACTGAGTAAGCCATCCCAGGCGCCCTGCGCGCCGTTTCCCTAATTTGTGCCACAGGGACGACCAGACGGTTTGTGACAGCAACCATACCAATTAATTTAAAGTCACAATTTTGATGCCGTGACAGTCATATGCCAAGGTATCCGTGTTCGGGTTTTATGGGATTCTTATTTTTTTTTACTGACAAGTCTGACAACACGATGATCCATAGGTAGTGGGATCTGTCTTAGGTCCTGTCCGCACAGCGAATTTTTTCCGCGTACCTACCATGATATTACTTTTGTTCTATATTTTATTTGTATGAAAAAGCAAGCGATATTTTTTCCGTCAGACACTTGCATACTCGTAAGATTCAGTGTGTTACAAAAAAGCGAGAAAAAGAATTCGAGAATAGGGCCTTAGAATGGGTTTTTCAGAAGTAGCACTCTAATCTGAATGAGTACCTACAAATATTTTTTTCACAAATTGTTGCCGTTTTTCTGGGATGGGATTGATATCTATCAAATAAGGCATAATTATGTTGCCTTAGAAATAGTATGAATGGGTATGCGGTATATGGTACAAAAAAAAAACGTAGCAGAGACCTTCCCATTTAAGCAACAACTTTACGACCGAACGTTTTTTCTTGTGTTTACCTAACTATTGTATTAATCGGGTAAATCTTAACAATAAGTTATAATAAAGTGGACCGTGCAATCATGTCAAGAACATTTTTGGCTAATCCATTCAACTGAGCACAATGGACAGAGCAGTTGAAGTGAGAACGATAGGAGGGATCACACTTGACGGCCGCTGCTGCGTTAATTTAGCGCATGCGTTAGGATAATAGGAAGGAACTAATTTCTACCGTATTTCCATGCAAATACAGTTTATGTTTAATGGTTCGTCAGACGCATCCGTTGACGCAGCGTTGTGCGATAAACAACGCTAGCGGATGCGTCAATCCGTTTGTCATAAACCGTATTCGTGTAAAAATAAGTTTATATTGTCCTAACGCATGCAATAGCATTGCGCTAAAATAACGCACTAACGGACTTTACGTGTGATTCTCGCCAAAGTCTTACGAAACGTAGTAGTAGCCATAGTCTAATAAAACATGGTCTTTCCTTCCCAGAGAAACACAAGACAACGTCACTTAGTATTGCCACTTTATTTCAATAAAATACGTTATGGGGTAAATTCAATCTCAGAACAATGGGTTAAAATATTTCTTAATAATTTTATAATTTAGATTTACGTGTGTATTAACTTGAACTTTACAACAACACTTCAATTGTATTTATTAGTTAACAGTATCATAAATGATTTACAAAAAACATCATAAGAGTGGGTAATTCTGGTAACCCACAAGCATGATGACGTAGTCTTGTGTTGGTCACGTGGTTCACGAGTCTCGGAAAGAAATACCAGGCGGAGTATCTTATTATACCATGGTAGTAGCCAGTTGTAGTAGTTTAGCAATAGTTGAAATGCGTAAGTACTCGACTCATTAAACAAAGAAAAAGCATCGATTATATTTTAGCATTGAACTAAATTATATCAGCTATACGGTGGCAGAAAGTGCCCTTTCAATAGTATGAGTCAGGCAGGCGCGATCCTAGCCATATTTTTCTTTCATTTTAATTTCAAATTTGAGTTAGTATGGTAGAACAAGCCCAAGCAGCAACTGGACGTGCTATAATGGTCGAGAGCACGTTCCTTATTTCTCTTTAAGTTCTATAAAAGTTCTAAAAACAGTCGAGTAAAAGCGCTGTAAACGTTTACTCGACGCGAAAAAGGCGCAAATTATTCAGACTAAAGTCCTATAAAAGAAGAATAAGCGCTGAGTAAGCAGCAAAAAGGTGCTGTAAGAGTTGAGTAAACGTCGTAAAAAACACTAAGAGTGCTATAAGAGCAACCAAAATGCGTATATGGGATATTTAGTTCTATAAACGCAATCGATTTGCCTTTATACAGATTAAATGTGCTATAATACCAGCTGAATTGCTTTTATTCGCCTTTTTAGTGCTATGACAGCAAACAGAATGCTTTTACTCGACTAATAAGTGCAGTAAAAGATCTTAGGGAGGCTTTTTTACAACTAGTTACTGATCATTTTCATCTCCTCAACGATCGAGGCTGTGGTGTATAAAAATATTTGTAAAGCAAACTAAATAAGTTTCAAAGGTCATTTTATTAAGTTATTCAGCAGTACATGTGTCGATTTTTAATATTCGTGTAGTTACTCTAAAACATCATGCGCAAAAAGCTGTATTGACAAACCTAAAGGCATTTTTACATAAACATTCATGCGCCGCCTGTTTTCTTAAATTTGACGACGAATTTATTAAATTAAATATATATTAAATAATAATTGTATAAGCTAATGTCCATATTGGTAGTCTAGTTGCAGTTACAGCTCACTTATTCCGTTTAAAGTCGAATAAGAGTGCTTTGTCACCACATTTATAGCACAAGGTGTCGCCATGATAATTTAGGGTTCCTTTGGTACAAGACCAAAAAACAAATTAAATTTTCTTTTTTCTTTTCAAGGAACAATTTATTTCATAAAACAATGCCAGACTTCTTGGATGTTGATACCTTTCTTAACAAAGATGATTTAAAACAACTTGGCCAATTGCGCTGGCCTTGGAAGGAAACGCATTTTATATTATCAGATAAATGTAACGGATGTGGCCTTAGTACAAACGATAACTCAATCGGAAGAAGATTTCACTTTGTTCTACCTGACAATAAAATAAAGCATGTATAAATATCTTTTGGTGTCGCGGTTGTGCTTAGGTACTTTGCTGTTTATGATCATTTTACTAATGATGAGTGTTATTACTGTAACTAAATATTTTTACAACCCTTTGGTGAGTGTACGAACTTTATGCAAGACGTTTGCAATGTCACGCGTGATCATGGTGGCCAGCCAGCTCGGCTCATGCCATGCTGTTCACGATCACGATTTCATTGCTTGCGTCTACGGAACCACAAAACTGGCGGACTCGCGCTTGGATGTGCACTAGCATTACTAGCAGAAATTAAATTGGGCTGCATTAGTTTTGCAGAATATTTCATCTGCTCCAACGTTTTTTTAACTTTCTTTCGAAAATGGCCGCTTCTTTTCAACTTTTTCCATTTGTTTTTATCCATTTTGATAGTAAAATTGTACGAAAAACGTCTTCAAGATATCGACCGACAAAATGGACGGACTTGTGCTATTAATGTTTCCCAAAACTCTACAATTCTACTTTAAGCTGAGTGAATATCGTATAATAGCTCTTAAAATGACTACAGATCCTATAAAAACGTTTTGATTTCTATTATACGAGTTACTCTATAAGCGTGCAATAACAGCAGCCATGTTGCTATAAGCAATTCGATTGCATTTATAGAGCTTTTATAGATACATAAAAGAATGCTGAATAACGGCTGTATAAAAGCGCCCTATTCAGAGAATCAGCTATTCTACTGCTATTACACGACTGTTATAGATCAATCGGTCGAATAACGAGTATTATAGCCACTTTAATTCAGCATCTGATAAAAGGTGGAGTAAAAGTGCTATAACATAGTGTTATAAACGTTTATTCGACGTCCTTATAGCACACATTAGCAAATATTGCCAAATAGTCGAGATAACTGCTATTATACGATACATGGGTGTTTTGAGAACGGTTACTCGGCTTTTATACGATTGAAAGCTGAGTAAACCAATTCTTATTCGACTTTTTTGCTGACTGGGAGGGGTGTTGGGTCATTTTTAACATTTTGTTTCAGCAGAAATTCTAGATAAATCATACCTTTTTGTTTACAGGATGTCAACTATAGGTACTGTTGCCAATTCGGGATATTTGTTCTTTATCTGCGCCAGACTACCTTTGGTTTTAAGATTGTACACTCTTAAATCCAAATCAGATCAGACAACTTTAGAATTTCACCTAGGTGTATAAAGCTGCTATGCTATGGGCTGACTGATGTGATGTGATAGGTACAATAACTAGGTAGGTACTTGCTTTGTTGAGTAAACCCAAACCCGAAACGTTATTGTATCAAAGTTCAATAATTCTCAAAATGGCTATCGTAGAGAAATTATAACGGCCACGAAAACTTGAAGTAGGGCAGTAGCTTCCGGGCATGGCATGGTCACGACACAAGGGTTGCGACAGTGCTGGACAGCTCTTAGGGTTACCAGAGGTTTATGAATTGTAGAAGGCGGTTTAAAAATTCAGACGCCTGTTAAAGGCGCACGTCACGCACACGGGCCCGGTGTGTAGCGCCCTTTAGGCTTATGGTGTGCAGTGAGTACCGTAGAGAAACTATTCTCTTGTGCGTGAGAAAACTTCAGATGAGTCAAATCATATGGATTTATATCAAAACAAGTTATTTGTTTTGACACAAATTCGTGGCGCACATCATTAACCTACAGGGTTCATCAGGTCGTTTCGTTGGTCAATAATTATAGTTGGTAGAAAGTTGCGAAATATCCTACCTGCACAGATTAATTGTTCAGTCGTAGATTGTTTGAATATGACATCAGCGACTTTTCGCGCTAGTTGTCTTATTTATTTTCTATGCAAAAACGGCAATCACTTGTTTTGAGCGTATCTACAAGGCGAGTCTTTCTAACCGACTATATTGACCACGAGCAAAATAGCACATGTTTTACTCATTTATTTATTCTAACTGGTTGCGTCGTCCAGCTTTAGAACCTACCAACCCTGACTGCTTTGGACTTCGGCATTTACGCCATCAGGGCTACAGAAATACAGATACCATAGGATTTAGAGTTCAGTAAAGCTTAAGAAGCTAATGGATTGTCCACTCAATGGAGATAAACACTCTATAGAGTAGACATTGGCTAATAGGATTATATAAATGGGTATTAAGTATCGATCCGAAGGTAAGCCTAATCTTAATAACCTAATAAGGTTGGACAGGGCACAAATTAGATCAAGTACTTAGTCGTAAATTTGTCTTACGATCACGAATCAGCCTATACCTCCCTCTCTATATATCATTATTTTTTATATCGATAACTAGGTAGGACAGGTTCACAGTTCTTATTTAAGTAGGTACTTGCATATCGAAGGTTCAGTCGCGGTTCAATTTTCGATTGAAGTGAAATAATATTTCACTCGAATCTTTGTAAATTAATATGAAAGATCGTGAAAGATCTTTGATGACACATTCAAACGATCTGAATTTCTGGTCCTCAATTATTATCAGCTTGTAAGTTTAAAAATGTCTTTGTCCGTTTCTAGTGCGTCATTCAGAAGGTTTTGCCAAAACGAGCAGTCCGAATATTTTGCTTAATCTTGACTTTGAAATCTCAGTAGGTCAGTCTGAGTTAGTTAGAATTAAATGGACACTTTACTCTCAATTCTGCAGGACTACCTATTTCCTAAAAAAACATTTAAGCTCTATCAACAATTTAATATTCCAAATTTATAAATGACTTAAATTAGAGTCTTTGCTTCAGTGTTGCGCAAATAGAAAGGTCAGTAAATGTTGAAACAAAAATCTGCGACTATTATTTCTTCATGAATGTTAGGGTACATATCATACATACATATATTTTCACGCCTTTATATCATGCGTACATTATTATCACGCCTATATATCACGCGTTTCACGTAGGCAGAGCGGAAATGACTGTAAAAACTGGCTATTATACCACGTCTGACAAAAGTTTGAGATTCATTCAGAATACAGCTACTGTTCTCCTGTATTTTAAAAAGTGGGTATGCGACATGCGTGTTGCTAAGAATTTGTCAAGGAGTATCCAATGAGAATCGACACCATTCGCAGTCAACTGCTCCAAACCAGTTGCCGATTTTATCAACTGCAATTTGCGTACCTATCTAAAATTAATAGGATTTCGTTAGATTGTGGCTTTTTACACTAATTTAGCTGCAGTGATGTGATACATGCTTCATTCATCAGTTTTACGTTGCAATATATCTGTGGGTACTCATAATTTGTAAAGCTTAATAGGATAACTCACACGTAAAAATGATGTCAAATTCAAACAGTACTTTATGTACTTTTATTGGCTCGTTATTTTTACGCGCTTTTGTATCCGCACAGGCGATAGATAAATCGCGCTAAAATATCTGTCATTTCTTTCATCGCGAAAAAAGACGCCTTGCGCTGGTGACTCTAGACTCTCTAGTGGCGATATAGGCAATAATATCTTGTAGTTCAATATCTTAAATGACGCAAGTTTCTTAGGCCATAACGCTGTATTGGAGCACCTCAAGCTCTAGACCGCAGAGGTCAATGGTGAAGTGACAGCGAGACAGTTTCGGTCTGATAGATAACGAACTTGAACTTGTCAAGTTGAACCGGACCAGTTGCGTATTGTGCCATACGTTGTCAGAGCAGCGATTTGACAGCAAATATTATTTAAATGCTTACCTACCTCAAATGACGCAAGTGTCTTTGCTCCATGATGGCAACACGCTATATTGGAGCACCTCAAGCTCAAGATGGGTCAACAACTGCTTGACATACATTTTGTGCCAAAGATTATAGATACATTGCATCTAAGTGTTTGGGGTGCTTCTGCATCAATGTTGGTATTTAGTATGGAGAATTCAAAATTTCCTTGCATCTGACAGACGAATGCGAGTGCGCTAAAATACGCAGCAACAGACCTCAGGTGTGAGACGCGCACAAGACCACAGAGGTCAATAATGAAGTTTCAAACAGCGAGTCAGTTTCAGTCTGATAGATAACGAACTTGAACTTGCCAAGTTGAACCGGACCAGTTGCATATTGTGCCACGCGATGTCAGAGCGATTTGACAGAAAATATTAATACTTACCTACCTCAAATGACGCAAGTGTCTTTGGTACCTGATGCCAACACGCTAAATTGGAGCACCTCAAGCTCAAGATGGGTCTAACAAATGCACAACATACATTTTGTGCAAAAGAGATAGAGACATTGCATCTAAGTGTTTGCGGTGCTTCTGCGTCAATGTTGCTATTTAGTATGGAGAATTTGAAATTTCGTTGCATCTGACAGACGAATGCGAGTGCGCTAAAATGCGCAGCAACGAACCTCGGGTGTGAGACGCGCACAAGACCACAGAGGTCAATAATGAAGTTTCAAACAGCGAGACAGTTTCGGTCTGATAGATAACGAACTTGAACTTGCCAAGTTGAACCGGACCGGGTGCATATTGTGCCATGGCTATATCTGCAGGCGTTTGTTTTAAAATTTGACTAAATTCATATGTAACGTAGCTGTTCATTCCAGCTGAGACTGGGTTAAAAGGTTTGGGCCGTCTTTTGTCACGCGCTAAAAGCTTACGTTCTAACTAAGCGGACTTAAGCATACGAGGTAGGTAATCGAACAACAGACAAGTACAAGTTCCTGAAAAAAAAACGCTAAAGTCTTAAACAAATCTTTCTTAAATTGTCTATTATACCTAACCAAACAAATTCAGTTAACAAATTGTCTCAGGCCTATTTATTCCAACATCACAACTCAAATGATTGCAGCATTTTATGATTAATGAATTAACTGCGCAACATTTCTCCGCTTCATTTGTCAGACTCTATCTTACAGTTTACTAGGTATTAAAATAATTATGTAAAATCGACGATGTCAGGCGCAAGAAATCCCATTACAATAACAAATTATACGAATTCCACGATTCAGTAGGTAAAATAGTGCTAGTGTGAATTTGATAGGCCAATTACGATTAATGTTTGACGTAGGTATGTTATTATATAGGTATTCTTTATTGTATAAAATTATAATAACAAGTGAACTTAGAAACTAGATTACAGACTCAATAGATATGTTCTTTTTCTTCTCGTGTCGATCGCTTTGCAAAATCTAAATGGCGAATCTAAATAGATACGTTATGCGCATTAGATAAAAAAATGCTGTCTTGTTTTGAAGAAGCACAGAACTGATCATTTATGCTTTGCTTTAGTGGCGTCTTTAAATATTACATCAACTATTCGCACAAGTTGTCACTACCTAACAGTAATATCCATACAAAAAGAGTCTCATCCAACACTGGCGCACACAAGTCAAAAGAAACAAATTTGTTTAGTTTGGCATAAGACGTAGGATACATTCCTAACTAGATACAGAACTTTTGCTTAGAAATTATAGTTATCTAAATGTTATCGTGTAACTTGTTGGTTCAGCAGTTAAAGTAGAGTACATTTATTGATAAGTTGCATTTTCCGCGTTCCGACAATACTTTTGATTGATGTATTGATATCATAACAACTGGGTTGTATTGTATCATACTAAAGACTTGCAGCTGAAATTGTGTAACTACTAAGTAACATTAAATGCTCCAGTGATAATGTCAAGAATTGACAACTTTTATTCAATAGTTTGTTGAATTACACTCATGCAATCATTAAAACTAAAACTTACACTCATGCTCTTATTCGTACTTGGACTTATTTTTGTTATTTATGAGGTCAATATGTGGCCTGGAGGTTTGTTTTCTATTGACAAAGAAATCTTTTCAGAATAATAAATCTGATTTAATTAAAAAATATTTGAACAGGTTACGCACCATTTTATTACGTTTTTTCCTGTCATGTGCCATACAAAAGTTTTATCAATATGACGTCATATAAATTACGCCTAAGTAAACATATTTCTTTCAAGTAAAACATTTAACAACACAATTTTTGCAGCTGTTAATAAAGGTAATTCACAATGACGGCTGTAAATGGCTTCTAATACTACTGCTTGAAATCATAGCAGATATGAAATTTAATACCTAAACATAACAATTATTGCTTCATGTCAAAGCAATTAGCTTCTCCTATGGTCAAGGTTATGTGAACCATATGTTCAACTTGCCTCACTAATATAACCATTTAAACATTAGGCAAAAAAAACTGGCCCAATTTGTCCACATAAACAAACATTATTATTTCGTAAATCGTCTAGCTTACTATAATTATCGAGTTTAGGATTCTTACGACATCTCTAGGTAATTACAGCTTATTCCACTTCTTATATGCCTATGTACAGTGCAAGCAAAGTTGTTTAGGTGGATGTGGTCATCTCACAGCTACCCAATTTAGATCCTAAAGCATCGAACCGATTATAAAGGTTGACGTTGTTTTAGATAGGTAAGTAGTACATAGGTAAGGCGTTCAACGATATGGTACCCCACATCAAAAGAAAAGAAGTCAATAGACAAAGATAAAACAAAAATCGACAATAGACCATTAGTCGAAATTACTGAAAAAGTGGGATGCAGCCGTGTAAAGTTTGCACATATGTATGTAAGGTCGCCGTGTGGTGCCGGCTTAGAATCACACCCAATATATATCTCTCCCGTGGGTGTCTTAAGATTTTGAGTAGGAATTGATGTGTATTTCGTTTACAGGCGACAGGCTGACAATCTGTCACTTCACTATGGTGACACACAGTCTTCTGAATGACTCTCGAACTTTTGTTAGACGTGATGCAATTGGCTGTTTTTACAGCCACTTACGCTCTGCCTATAAGCGTGATATGTGTATGTATAAGTAGTTTAGAGGCAATGCTTTATAGTGCCTGGTTTGCAACTAACAAGTCCACCCTACCTACACACAGAGATAAGTTAGGATGCATAAACAGGCAGTCATCAATCATACATGTTATCGACAAACTATTATCATTAGGAGTTGATTGAATTTTTTTAGGTACAGGTAGAGTCATACACAAATTCAATTTTCAGTACACTGCAATAAATAAAAAAGGTATGTCTATGGCGCTAACTCTACAGATGAGACGCAAGGAAAGGAGAAGTAAGACGTGCGACATCGCGACGCTTAAACGCTTAAAAAAAACCTTATCCATATAAAATTTACGGATTTGACGGATGTCATCTATGTGTGAAAATTATCGCTAAGGTACTTGTAAACGCCAGCCTATAGTCCTAATATTTTACTGCTAGATATGGTCTCCCCCAGGCTCTAAATAAATAAGGCTCGTGCCGTGCTCTCTCGTTAAAAAAATGTATTTACATGTCAACTTTACACAAAATCTTCTATAACTAATTACACAAGCTTATATAGTTACACTTTTTAGATCAATTACTGATTATGTACCTACACATAAAATTTCGAAATACTACCTATGATTGTTCGTTCAAAATCTTTTAACGAAAGTAGGCTGGCGCAATGTTGGTGCTGCTTGTCAGCAATGCAAAATATCTCGTTTCATTCTCGCCTGAAACAAGTTAGATATAAGATAAGATTACTTATACTTGTATTTGCATAAAAAGAAACAGTTTTAAAGATTATAATATTAGCTTAGTAACTAATCAGAGAACAATTTGGCGGCCTTATTGCTAATAGGCAATGTCTTCCAGGCAACCTAAGTACCTACATGAAATACTAGAAGTCTTTGAATCTGTTTTACAGTAAAGGTGTTCTTTGGAGTTCCACTGGGCATCCAAGTGAGGGCTATGTATGTGGCCGAATTTTTACATTTCATTCACCCATTCGTTATTCATTCATGAACATAGATAGGTGACAGCAGAGTGGGTGCCACAAGATGGTCGCCGTCGTCTTCGTGGAAGCAGAATAGCAATCATAGACGATGGAATAATGACTTACGGCCTCGCAGAAGATGGAGAGATGACTTGCGGCCACGCAGAAGATGAAAAGATGACTTGGAAGGCTTTCTTCAAAACTAGCAGCTCAAGATCGAGATGGGTGGCGCGAAAGAGAGGAAGCCTTACTGC
Organism: Phthorimaea operculella; assembly: GCA_024500475.1. Classification (NCBI taxonomy): domain Eukaryota; kingdom Metazoa; phylum Arthropoda; class Insecta; order Lepidoptera; family Gelechiidae; genus Phthorimaea; species Phthorimaea operculella. The sequence goes on from JANFCV010000254.1 coordinate 231,245, forward strand.
AGTAGGACGTTAAAAATGCATCTATGTAAAAAAAGTAAATTTTCTTCCTGCCTGTACGCGGGGTCACAAAATATCGTTAAGTATCGCGCGTGGGCACGAGCCGTACCGAGACTTGCGCCCGCGCCGTCTGCCCTTGAACTGATTAAACTATCGATTATAATTTATCGATTTTTGGCAACCTCTATTTAGATAAGTGATCGAGATCGAACGGATACGTCCGGTGCTCTATTCGGTTGCGAAATACTCATTGTATGTAGCAGTTAAAGCGTAGCCGAATTCCTTGACAAAATTAGCTTTTATCTTTATGGGTGTTGTAAGCGATTTGTTTATACTTAGTTGACTCTCCTTGCCTGCCTTCCCTTTCTCACTTGAGTTTACCGCCACAAAATAATGATTGGTGCTAGCCAATACTTACTTTGTGTTACCACCAAGTCATACAACTCTCATACGGCGGTGAATGCAGCAAGTGGCCGTCTTGACTATAGTCGATTCGATATTATTTCCCTTTATTAATATTTAAGACTTAAATGAACAGACCGATAGACCACGAATTCATTTTACCTTCGTTCTAGAGGTGCATTTTTGAAACAGTGTAATTCAACTCCGCTAAAGAAAGTACGTACCTAGCGACTATTCTACTACTGGAATTTGTGGATGCCAAAGGTATGTCTGAATTAATTAGAGAATAAATGAATGGATCTCTATCGTCGAACGTGTGATACGAATGACCTAGTATAACAGAGTTTGCATGAGAAAATTCAAAAATAGATCAAGCTGTGTGTTGTGTAGTAATCAGCTCTTTCTTTTCGGGCATTGAGTTGTAACAGCTCTATATTTTCTGTCACGGCCGACTGGTCTTACTCTTACACTAAATAAGACAAGTATTGCCACAGGTATCTTTAAATGGATCGATTTTGTATCAAGCATTTTTAAGTACCTATAGCTTATCCTTTAACAGTTATCAGTGATTGTAGAAAGTGCTCACAAGAACGCAACGCCTTTTAAGTACCTAGTATTAATGTTAGTCATCTTATAATATTTAATTTGTAGAGCAAATATACTTAACATTAATACTAAACCTAGTGTAATAAATGAAGCAAGGCATGAAAATAGATGAAAAATTAAACTTAATAAATTATTTCATGTGTTCGTTCACACCAAAATACAATTTGACATCAAAGTTTGTTCGTTAAATCATTATGAATGACAACATGATGTGTGAATACCTACCTACATTGCCAAGAGTCATTGATGGATGATACTTTAAGGAACTTCCGATGAATATCTTTGATGTCATATTTACTCACAATAGATAATACATAATGTCGCTTCTACATTTTAATCTTGACACATTTTTTCCTGTCTTTGTTACTCTTATAGTTTTAAATGCCTACACCTATCTTTGTTGCACCGCAACGCACAAAAATCGTTCCTCTTTTGTTTTCCAACGCAGCGTTGTGCGCTATTTTGACGTTGCGCTAAAAATGCGCTTGAACGGACGTTGCGTGTGTTCTACGCCTAATTAGGTATAAACATATAGGTACATATTGCTTGCTTATGAAAAAAAACTCTGGACGAGACACACTGCGCCATCTTGCCCGAAACTAAGCAAAGCTATACCTACGGCACTAGGAAACTAACAATATAACTTCTTTTGTAAATAAATACATTTATTATACAAAGAAAACACCCAGACTAAACACAAATATTTGAAAATTGAGTTTACAAATATTTATGTCCAGTGAGAATCAAACCCACGACCCTTGGCGTAGAAGGCCGGGGTACTATCCTATCTATCTGGCCAGTTATTGGTCTGGCAACTTTGTATCTCATCAATATTCAATTTGATCGACATTCATTACACAATAAATTATACCTAATTAATCTCTCTACCAAACTTGTCTTGAGCCTACGAACTTTCGCAACTGACAAGTAGTTTTTTTAATGAAATTTTACAAAGTTTACTTATCTGGAACATGATATGGTGATGCCTTAATTGGTTGCTCCGATATAAAACTGAATACATTTTGACAAGTTTTTTCTTCTTGCAAAATAACTAACTAATCTATTAATTAATCAAGCCAATTTAGTGTCCCAGGAATAGGAAACGTTTTTTATGCCTTTTAATAAGAGGCAACTGTTACTTTTTAACCAGGTGGTTCTAAATTTACTTTAGTAAATTAATCAACTGCTTCATAACAGTGATTGTCGCATCATTGCCAGCAAGTCACCCAAATTTTTATACCTACCTACACCTCATCTCTTAAGTTACGATACTGGCTGAAAAGAAATGGAGTGAGGCTATTCTAATCCGGTATCATTCTTTTACTCAGGCCAAACAAAACAAAATAAAAAGTTATTCTACTCAACATATCCATTATCTGCCATTCATACATACATTTTGTAGTTGTCTTTTTGCTCGATATCGCCAAACGAAAGTGGGTTACACCCGTGAAGCGAAGGCTACACTAATGACACGTTATGTCACATCTCGACTTCCGGTTTGGATAGATTCAGTGTTAAATACTTAGCTTTCAGGTTTAAGGCCATTTGCTCACTTAGAAAGAAGTGGGTACCCACTTTACACACTTTATTACTTTCTGTTATTGTGTGTGTATGTATATATTTGTATGGAGTGTAGGTATATATTTTAGTACCTAGGTATAGTTCGATTATTTATTATTTTTGGCTGCTTTCTGTATTTTCTTTTTGTTTTTTGTGCATTAAAGTATACTTTATCTTTATCTTACGATTACGCCAGACTCTTGGCTTTCAGGTTTAAGACCATCTGGTTACTGAGAAAAAAAGTAGGTACTATTACGCTAAACTATAATCATGATCAAAGATTTTGTGTGGTAGGTACACATGCCGCACAATTTTCCGGGCCGGTTTTACTAAAGTCTGAAGAAAAGATTATACTGTAGAATTCTCAGCTTAGACAAGAATACACGCAGACTAACGCACTGTCGCAGGCTGTCATTATGCTGATGTCTTGCCAAAGTTGTTTTAAGGAAGTTATTTACAAAATATTTATTTTTTACTGACTGCTACAATGGGTAAGGTTTTTCGAGGGTATTTACCTATGTATGTACTGGACGAGTAAAATCGTTTTCACGCACTACAGCCCAAACTGCTAGGCGGATTCTGACAATGTGGTTAAGAGACTGTTGTATTTAAATTTCATAAATTCTGAATACCACACTACGCATCAACGCAAAATGTAATTTTGAAATGAATGAATCTTTTTGTTTTTAATAACTAAACTAGGTATGCTTGGCAAGGAATAGAAAGAAATCATAAAAAATCAAATAGCCAGAAATACTTTCAAAAATACTTGCAAAATCACAAAAATACCTAGGTCTTTTAATTTTACATTACTATAGAAACTTGGGCACCTAGTATCGAACTTGCAATTGTAATTTCGCGTTTCAATTATCTATAATCGCTGAGAAATGAACTGGCATTATTAAATTTCGTGACTACGGGTTGCTAAACGTAGGTATCGAAATGTGGACATAATGAAACTGGGGACATGACCAGTCGGACATTGGCAAACTTCTTTGTTAATGATTTTATATGATAAAGATATTATAAACTGCCATTATATATAGGTACGGCTAAGATGTGTTGGTAATCGCTAGCGCATCAGGCTATCCATTGGAAGAACCATTTTTTTACAGGTTATTGTTATATGTGTGAAAACCGGTATGAGTAGATCCCTAAAGTTTGAAGGTTTATGTGATGCTGATTACCTAAAGAGTGATTCTTCAAGTAGCCAATATTTAGCTACTAGAATCAATCTCTGTTTCTACATAAGTACTTTGGTAGGCATTGTATAAAGTTCGTGTTCGGTGGCTATGAAAATATTATGTAGCCGCTACCATAGATCATTTTTATGGATCTACTCATGATGTGTAAATGGCCAGTAGGTAGTGTATGTATATACCTAATTGTAACATAGATATACACAGTAAACACACGTTTAATTATAAAGTGAATAACGGTCGCATTTTGACCAATTATCTGATTACAGGACGCACAAACTTAATACCCACGTACTTTATTATAGTTTCAAAACTACGTTTGATGTTAAAAAACCGTGACAAGATATGGAAATATTGCAATTGTGTTTTTATAGCACATTGTTGGTTTTATAGGTTTTCGTTTTACTGACTAAACTTGAAAGAAAACGTCATTTTTCTTGCGAAAGTAACAAAAGGCACCTACACCGAAGTTTGGAAATGACTTATTAAAGGAGGTTATAACTTTACAATATTAATAAGTAGGTAGAGTAGTATATCGCGGACAGTATAATCAGGCAAACATAAAAAATGTTTTCTTGAGTGCGTGTGGGGAGTATAACAAAAAGACTGTCTTTAAGTAACACTAAATGACTTTGTGCACTGATTTTGCATCAAAACTACTTACCTATTTGTTATTTAAAAATCAGAACTCGCATCGGCATGTTTGCCGATCGAGAAGAGCAGACAAATGAAGAATGAAATTCGAGCGTCTAACATTTTGAAAGGCTCAGTGCAAAGCAAAGAGTTTTTAAGTGTTTTACAATACCTATAACTCATAACATTAAACATACAGATATGTATAAAACTGCAGCAGAAAGTTCATTCATGCAGTTTATAACTGTTTTCGGTTGTCGCCCAAGTTGACCAAAACATAAGCCAATTGAATTTATTTACAGCCTTTGACTAATCCCCATGCTCTAGCACTAGGAAAATACATTTAAACGATTAGCAAGAGAATTAAAAACGTTTATGAATTCTGATTAAAAAAATTGTTGAAAAACTTTCTAAAATTTTAATAGCCTCCTAACTGAGTAAGTGCTGTAGGCATTTTATTTCATACATAATACTAGAAAGTAAATTAAACCTGTTTTTGCATAAATATATATAAAGAATTTTAATAATATTCATTTTACATTACTCAAATAATAAAACAAACATAAAAAGTGTATTAAACTTAAAACCACAAAAGAGAAAAAAAGCGATGACGACGTAAATAGGTAGGCGTCTGGAATCAAACTCTACAATGAATAATCTGTTGTTATTTTTAATGAATGAACTGTTCGAAGAAAAAAGACATCATAAAAAAATGCATCGATCTAAACGCTGACATGATCTAAACGCTGAGATGAACCTAAAATTGGTATTAATGGAGTTTTCAGAGCTATAAGGTTTCAAAGACAATTTTTATAAATTTAAGAAATATTGTCGTTCAAGAAAGTAGATAGGTAACAAAAACTACGCAAGTGTAGGCTCCGAATATATTTTTTTAACAATAGGTCCACATGACTAAGTATACCTTTTATACGAGTAATAAAGCATTACCTAAGAAAGTGATTAATAGTTCCAGATTTTAATTATGTCGAGATTAATCAATTGACTACACAAATATTGTATCAATTTCACCATAACAAAGCAATCATCTGAGGCGAGGAATACACGTGACGTCTGTTACTGCGCATTTTTAGCGAAGCGCTAACGCATGCGTCTGTCTCTCTCTCTCTCTCTTCGCGTGAGACACCGAGCCGTTCAATGACCCGATGAACCCTGGTGTCAGAGTTTTTCAACCGCCTATCAGGTACAAGGAAATTTCGATTTCCCAATACTTAAAACCGACGCTAAAACAACGCAACGCAGAAAGTTGCGTCGAGGGAAGCATCTGGTAAACTGTTTTGTTTTGACGTCAGTTTTATTATAGAGAATTCGAAATTTCTCTGCATATGACGGACGCATGCGTTAGCAGCGCGCTAAAATGCGCAACAACGGACGTTACATGTGGTTTCTGCCTAAAGTACACAATCACAAGTCATAAGTCATAACTCTTCTTTATGTGCAATCATTCAGTAATAAACCAATTGATATTATTTATAGTGTTTGGAGTTACACTTACTTACACACTTGTGTGTTTTAATGGGATGCTAAAACTAGAGCAATAAAAGAGATCGAATACAAGTTTTGTTTTACGTAATAAAATATTGTGGGTAGGTAGGTACCTGATTAGTTTGGTCAAGTTAACTGACGTGGGATACTAATTCATAAAATATACATGAGTGGCATAGAGCTGTGTCTGCGTAGCGGTTACTTTATGTGGCGGGGTGAGTACTACTTACAAGTAGATGCTATGGGCTCTCCAATAGCCCCAGTGGCGGCAAACATTTTTATGGAATGGTTCGAACAAGAGGCAATGAAAAATGCGCCGTGTGTGCCAAAGTGTTGGCTGAGATATGTGGATGATGTTTTCGCGGTCGTCACCAAGGATATGGTTGAATCCTTAACTGTTCACCTAAACTCGATCCACCCAAAAATTAAATTCACTGTGGAGAATGAAGAAAGGGGCACTCTACCATTCTTGGATGTTCTAGTAATGAGGTGTAGCGATGGGCGTTTACAACACACCGTGTATAGAAAACCGACGCACACCGATAAATATCTAAGGGCGGAATCACACCATCACCCGCAACATCTCTCCTCAGTCCCACGCTCTCTCATTAACACAGCGCTCCGCCTATGCAATCCGGAGTTCATAGAGTCGGAACTTGACCATGTTAGAGAGGTGCTAGAATCTAACGGGTACAAGTGGAGCCAGAGTTGGCAGATCGCAAACTCATCAAATAAAAAGAGGCTGCACACTGTAGAACGACGTCCAACGTATCTTCCATACATAAAAGGTTTGACGGATAAAATTGCCTTTTTACTGCAACGGAAATACAACATAAAGACTATTTTCCGACCCCACACTCAAGTAAAACACTGGCTAAGATCACCAAAGGATAAGGAGCCCCTATCCGGACCAGGTGTTTACTCTATACCTTGTGAGTGTGGGAAGAGCTACATCGGAGAAACACAGCGGCACGTCTCTACAAGAATTACAGAGCACATACGTAGCGTGAAGAACTGTAAGACGGTGACGTCGGCAGTAGCTGAACACTCGCTGGATACGGACACTAACCACTATATTCGGTTCGACAAGACAGCTATTCTGGCTAGGGAGAAGTTCTATGTGCCCCGCAAAGTTCGTGAAGCCATTGAAATAAGCCGTCGTCCGAATTTTAATAGAGATAGTGGTTGGTCGATATCGCCGTCATGGAAGCCAGTGCTAAAAACAGTATTACCGGTGTCAGTGGACAAAATAAGAAGTGACGATATAGTTAGCGTAGTTTGTTCGGGACTTTTCGATGACTCTACAACCACAAATCAACTGCAACCACCACAAGAGCCACCAACTGCGGCTACTGCAGCGCCCTCTATCATCTCAGCGCGCGCGCAGCGAGCCGCGGCGCGAGCCAGTCGACAATCGCAACTGGCCGTCGCGCGTGTGTGATTGTCGTCCTCCAAGAAGAAGGCTGTCGTAACCAGCCGAAACGTAGAGGGCTACACCTTCTACCAACTAAATAACAAGTAAGTCGCGTAAACCTACATAAAATATTTCTGTCGAGTCATCTTAACACATCACATCATAACATTAGCCATCTAGACACGCGGTAGAGTGGCCAGCTAAGTTCAACTACACCTCACACTATTTCATTCATAAGAAGGTGTACTCTTCAAAGAAATTGAGGACATCCATTTAAAAGCTTAAAAATATCCTTCAAATATAGCAGCCTGTTTAAGGACATTAGTCGATGAAATTTAGACTACCTAAAAAGGACCGCAAATTCTTTCTGCGCTTTACGTACTATTATAGACAACCTATACGCACGTTTATTTTGTGACCCTTATGTATCTGCCTGTTTAATTTGTTCATCACTAATAATGTCATTACATTAGATAACAAACGAGTTGATTCTCGAGAATGTAAACATTACTTCATGTCCAATTTGTCCAATGTACCAATATTCATGTGATGATAGGTTCTTGTTTGTAGCAAGTTTTGTGGGAACTATCTTTAGTAAACTTGTATCAGATTAATTGCACCAAGTTCAGGTAGATGATGTTGTAATTTTTGACAGTTCAGTTCAAGATACAACCTACCTGCATAATGAAGATTAATGAGGATGTTTCATGTAGATTTAGTTTGCAAGAAACTTTGTTTTAAACAGTGGTAGTTAATCTAGTGGCAGGCCGTTGACAAAATAAGTTCAGATATGTTGCAAGAAATATTCTTAGTAGGTCAGTCATGAGGCAAATATAGAATTTCCGAAACAGAGCGTCATAGCGTTTAGATACTTCTGTCGGGCAAAAACGTAACCGAAGCCAGAACTGCTTTATTGGTTTAGCAATACTGTCGCAGATTTGACGCCCTGGTCAAAAACTGTAGCGGAAGCTTGTAAACCAAAATCTATCTTCTTGGATGATGTGTAAAAGTTGGTAAATCTATAAGCAGAAAACTAGCTAAGATAAATATCGGTATATACTAACTTAATTGTGAGGATGGTGTTTTTGCAACAATTGCCAACTACTCTACTAAATTCTCATCGGTTACCCTTTTGAAATGTATCCTTGTACACATTTAATAACACATTATTAACCACAGAAATATAACACCCTGCTTTATGCCTACAATCAATTAGTTTCAATTAATTAACTTGAATGTAATCCACATTCTGTGAGATATTTCATTCAAGCTGTAACACATCAAAAACAAAATTAGGCGTAAGAATCAGATCAGATAACTCGTTGATTTTGAAATAAGATTAATCAAATTAAAATTATGTGAATGACTTAGCCACAAAGACAAAACGACTTGCCCTACCTAGGTGAGGTGTCCCAATTAGTTGCTGTGTGATGCAGGCCCAAAGCATCACCCCATTTCTTTCAGCATGGGTGTCGGAATTAGCGACTAAGAGATCAATCCAGCGAATGGGCAGCGTTCCTTTTAAATATCTTTCACTGCGCTCGCCAATCTGCCTGCCAAGTGTCTGAGTAATTTAAATACTCCCATATACAGAGTGTAAAAAAATCAACTGCAAATATTTTAAGGGGTGAACCAGCCCATGAAACTGAACAACTTTTCCCTAGGAACATAGGTCAAAATATGAAAAAAAGTTTGGTCCCCGTATACAAAATGTCGTAAGTAAGTCAATTTGTATGGGAGGTCCAAATTTTTTTTTTAAATTTCGACTTATGTTCCTTGGGGAAAGTTGTTCAGTTTCATGGGCTGGTTCCTTAAAATATTTGCAGTTGATTTTTTTACACCTTATATGTCAACTATTGTAGTTGTTGTAGTAGGTGCTAGGGTTTTCGAATACCCGACCAATTTTGATACCCGGGTATCGGGTACGATTTTTTTAAATACCCGGGTATACCCGGGTATTTCCATTTTAAGTATAAATGGGTTCGAAATTGCGAAACAAAGATTTAAAAGTTAACTATTTAAAGTTAATTATAATACTTAACATTCAGGTTCAGAAAGTGATAATAATTTAGTCGCATAGTCACAAACAAAATAGGCATGCAATAAATATTTCAATTATTCCAACTTTGCACTACTTTCGTTTCTATTAGCTTCTAATATTTTTAAGTGGGAGTTTTGACAGCCGATATGGCGCAGTGGTTAGTATGCCTGCCTGCCACGCAAAGGTTTCGGGTTCAATTCCCGGTGGGGTCACTCACAAAGTTGATATTTATCACCTTGTGAATTTGTTCCCAGTCTGGTTAGGACATTGCAGGCTGAACCACCTGATTGTCTGAAAAGTAAGATGGTTCCGTGGTTCGGATGGGCACGTTAAGCCGTCGGTCCCGGTTGCTGTCTATGATGACGGTCGTTACACAACCATGTCAGAGGCCTGCTACTTGCAGTAGGCGGTTGAAAAAAACTTTGGCACCAGGGTTCATCGGGTCGTTGAACGACTCGATGCCCCACACGAAAAGAAAGAGAGCGGGTGTACGATATTTCGGCGTGTTAAAAAGTATCTATAAGATCTACCCTATACAATTCCGGGATAATTAACCTAACTTTCTAAAGGCGAAAGAAACTTGAAATCGTACGCGCATGTTTTGAGAAAATTCGGTACAAACCTCGCACAGAAAATAATACAAATATTTTCTCTCACTAATATACTTTAGAAAATATATAAAGTCAATTTGTATAGAAAACACAAGAAAACAAGACATGTGAAGTCAATTTGTTAAAAGAAATAATATTATTGAAAATGTAACTTAATCTTTAAATCTTTTTACTCTTTTCTTTGTATTAGATCAGTCTGTCTATCTCTTTCTCGAGTACCCGGGTACGGACGTCGTTTGTACCCGGGTACCAAAAATCTGAAATACTCAGGTATACCCGGACCCGGGTACCCGGGTAGAAAACCCTAGTAGGTGCCCCAAACAAGAAGTAATTGATCCAAGCAGAACAAAAGCAAATAAAGTAACAACATAGCCCAAGTAAAGGCACGCGGATCGCCCTGCGCAGACGCACGATTTGTTGCCATTCGTGCGTACAAGTTGGTTCAAATTCAAGCTGAGTAGGTCAGGCTGATTGGGTAGCTATCTGGTTATTTAGGTTGTTTATCTAGACCAAAGACTGGTGTGGTCACAGAGAGATTTGACAAAATAAATGATATCTAAGCACACAAAGATCGTTTTATAAAAAAGCTTATGCACAGTGATTTCAGGATGCCGTACCCAAAATGCAAATAGGTTCGTTTTGGATGCCAAGATCCTCTTTAAGTCACTGAGTCAGCGGAATTAGTTAGCACCCAAAGAGACGAAAAGGACACAACTCTCTCTCTCTCTCTCTCTCTCTCTCTCTCTTTGTGTGGGACACCGAATCGTTCAACGACCCGATCAAGGACACAACTGATAAGTGGTAGGTACATCCTTCATACCATACACGAGTCGGACTCGCTCTTCGCCGATTGCTTACCAGCTCTATTTCATACGTTATTTGATGTTAGGTATCTAAGTAGGTACACAGGATTATAAAAACACAGTGCACATACCTACTGTAAGGACTAAGCATAATATGCATAGATTTGCATACAAGTTTGATACAAATTCTATATTCAGGACAATCAGGACGACGGAATTTCACCTAGTGGCGAAAATAGGAAGTTCAAATTGTATACTAATCATACTGTACGGTCTCGTACCTACGACCGCACAGTCTTACTCAGCTAATTTACTTTTTACCTATGTAACATAAAATTAGTCCACGTTTAACAAGCGCATCGTGCACTCGCTTTCGTTAATATTAAACAAGTTATTATCGATTGTCACTTTGTAACAAGGAAATAAAACTACATTATTCAAGATTACCATCTATCATTCAACAAGACTTCATCATCTCCTAAAAGATCGTATAATCTAGCAAGAGATTATACATCTTTTTGGTCCTTCGAGAGGCAACGTGTCACTTGTGAATTTCCGTGCGGGCGAATCGGCTCTCTGGCCTCCCACCAGCGGGTCTCACCAGACGAGTTTAGAAGGCGCAAAACCGTACGGAGGATTACGAGGACACTGAACAAGACCAAGTGAAGAAGGAGTTTAGCAACCAAGTGCTTTTACTTCTCTACAAACAAGTGTGGTGAATTTTGTGTTTTGAGTGAAAGTGCGCACCAATCACTTTGAACACACAAGGCGCTATACTATCAAGAACCAGGAAACTAAGGAAACATCGTCCTGAGGGACATTTCCATCAAGTCAACAAGAACTGCAAAGTCAGCAAGGACTGCATAGTCAACAAGGACAGCATCAAGTCAACAAGGACAGCATCAAGTCAACAAGGACTACTTACAAGTGCACAATAAAACTATTTTCAACAAATAAACAAGCAGGTACCTAAATAACAAGCTATCTTGCGATTCCCACTTGACTGCTGGGCCAGGACACACACATATATTTTTTTAACAAGTTTATTCAACAAGAGTTTGACAACAAGACAACAAGATCAATCAACAAGTTTTTGAATACAACAAGTTATGATGGAAGAGATAGAAGCTCTTTTAACCAATCAAGCAACAGTTCAACATCATGAAAAGAGCTATAAATAGCAAGATGTGGTCAGTGGCACACCGAGAGAAATCTACTCCACAACTCGACATACCAATATTTAGTGGCAATTATCAACAGTGGGTGTCATTTAAGGACCTATTCAGCGAAACTATACACAACAACCCTTCCTTATCTAATGCTCAAAAGCTACAGTTCCTCAAGAGCAAGCTGAGGGGAGAAGCTGAGCGTTTAATACAGCATCTGCCAATCAGTTCAGAAAATTACCGAACAAGTTGGGAAATCCTGAACCACAGGTATAATAACAAGAAACTAATATTTACTACGCATCTCAACACTCTTATGAACCTCCCGGCGATGCAACAAGCTACATCGAACAATATAAAACGCATTCACGACGTCACATCTGAATGTTTAAACGCCATCAAAAACCTGGGCGTAAACATCGATACCTGGGATCCAATTCTAGTACATATTTTAGTACAGAAATTAGATGCTGAAACCCATAATGATTACCTTGAATCGTTAAAAGAGCCAAGGGAATTGCCAAGCTTGAGTGAATTTTTAAATTACTTGGAAAACAAATTCACCTCAATGGAATCAGCGCGCCGAAAACAAGAAAATTATCATCAAAAATCATTAGCGCAGCCTACTTCTTCATACAAACAAGAAAGGTCATACAACTTTAAATACACGAGCAACAAGGCGATTTCACAACCCAACAACAAATATAATATATCACCTAAAATAAAATGCGCGTTTTGCAATAGTGACGAACATCGCATTTATTATTGCAAGCAATTTGCAGAACTCACGCCAACCCAGCGGCGACAGAAAATAGCACAGTTGAATTTTTGCATCTGTTGCCTATTTAGCCACAACGGCCAGCCATGTACATCGAATAATCGCTGCCGAGTACAAGGATGCAATGAAATTCATAATACATTGCTCCATGAAGCCTACGTAAAGGGAAATAATCCGTCACCGGCCAAATCAACATCGTACCAGGGTAACACTGCTAATACAAAGCGTGGTGAGCACCACACCTTCGTGGCTCAGGAAGATGACCAGTCTGAAACCCTCTTAGCAACAGCTGAAATTAAAGTTCAAGGCGCCGACGGAGAATACCTAACCCTACGAGCTCTTATCGACCCCGGCTCTCAAGTTTCATTGCTGAAATCGAACATCGCACAACTATTGCGTTTACCTCGGCAGAAGTGTCGAGGCATCATCACCGGCGTTGGCACCAAGGACAACATATGTACCGGAAAGATGAAACTAACATGTCAATCAAGTACTGAAAACTTCTCATTCGATACTGAAGTTTACATCATGAAAAGTTTAACAAATGATTTGCCAAACTGCACTTTCGCAAAACCAACATGGAGTTTTCTAGAAAATATTCAACTTGCTGACCCCGAATTCAACATTAGCAAGCCAATTGATATTTTACTAAGTGCCCGAGTTTATGCGACTATAATTCAACAAGGAATGTATGAAATAGCTGACGATGCAGCTACGGTTGCACAACAAACAAGACTCGGTTGGATATTGTTCGGCGAAATACAAAATATGTCAAGCCTTCAATGCAACGTGATTATAAATAACACCGATGAAATACACAAGTTTTGGGAAATTGAAGATATACCCGAAAACCCGACTTTTACAAATGAAGATAGCAAATGTATCGAGTTCTACAAGTCAACCACAACAAGGTCGAAAGACGGACGATATGAAGTTCGAATTCCTATAACATCCGACATTAACCAGTTGGGTCAATCTAAAAAGAAAGCTGTCGCACAGTTCTTTAATTTGGAGAAAAAGTTCAGTAAAAACAAGGAACTAGAAAAAGAATATAAATTATTCATGCACGAGTACGAAAAACTGTGTCATATGAAGCTCGCCGGCGGTAAAACGATACCTGAATATTACTTCACCCATTTTTGCGTACAACGCGAGGAATCAACAACTACTACGCATCGGGTCGTTTACAATGGAGCAGAGATTACGTCATCGGGTGTTAGCCTCAATGACTGCATGTGCAAAGGGCCTAACTTACAAAAGGACCTTATGGAAATTATATTGAGCTGGCGACAATATAAAGTAGCTTTCATTGCCGACATAGAAAAAATGTTTAGGCAAATATGGGTTCAAGAAATGGACCAAGGACTACAAAAAATCGTGTGGAGAGACAGCCCTAACGATTTACTGCGAGAGTATCAGCTTACAACTGTTACTTACGGCACCAAGGCCGCGCCATTTTTGGCAATGATGACACTACAGCAGTTAGCCGAAGATGAACAAGGATCTTACCCGGAGGCTGCAAAAGTTGTCAAAAACTGCTTCTATATGGATGATTTATTACACGGGACTCATTCATTAGAATCAGCAAAACAATTGAAACAAGACCTTATCAACATGATGAAAGCTGGTGGATTCAACCTGAGAAAGTGGAATTCCAACAATCAAGAGTTATTGCAAGACACAGATAATCAAGGCCAAAACTTCAATTTCAAACAAGCGGAATCCACGAAAACACTCGGCTTAATTTGGAATCCAGATCAAGATGTTTTCCTATTTAAATCAAGAATTAGTAACGATGAATCCAAACACAACACTAAACGATCTTTGTTATCAGAAATATCCAAACTGTTCGACCCCTTAGGGTGGTTGACACCATTATCGACCAAACTAAAGCTACTTTTCCAACAAGTATGGAAGGCGAACCTGGATTGGGATGATAAGCTCCCTGAGGACATCAACATGGAATGGCAAAAAATCAAGGCCGATATAGAAAACATAAATAAAATAGAAATTTCCCGATGGTTCGGCACAACTGATGACACATGCGCGCTCGAATTGCATGGGTATAGCGACGCGTCGATTAAGGCGTACGCTTGCGTCATTTACAGCAAGATAATCAAATCAGGCCAGGCTGAAATAAACTTACTGGTCGGAAAATCCAGATTGGTTCCATCAAGCAAAGAAGTTTCACTACCAAGATTGGAGGTCAGTGGGGCCCTTCTCCTATCAAAACTCATGACCAAAGTTCTACAAGCCCTGTCACCGAACCAACATATCAAGACCTATGGTTGGATTGACTCTACCGCAGTTTTGGGTTGGTTACAAGGAAACCCAGACCGCTGGAAGCCGTTTGTCAGCCACCGAGTTAGAAAAATTACAGAGGTCATGCCATCCAACTGCTGGCACTATGTCAAGTCAGCAGACAACCCTGCTGACAGCGCTAGCAGAGGTCTTACAGCAAGCCAGTTAAAAGATCATACCTTGTGGTGGCGGGGACCCGCATCGCTGCAAAACAATCAAACAAATGAACAGATTGAGAAAACTTACGTGACGAACGAAGAAATGAAAAAAGATAAACAAGTGAACGTCGTCACCACAGAAAATAGAGTCCGAGACAGCATTGTTGATCGACTTTTAAACAAGTACAGTTCATTCACTAAGATTGTACGCGTCTTAGCCTGGGCACGCCGATTCATAACCAAAAAACAAGAAAGAAAACAAACTCCATGGCTTCAATTGTCAGAAATACGAGAAGCTAAAGAAATTATTATAAAACAAGTACAACAAGAAGTTTTCAAACAAGAAATAGAAAACTTACAAGAAAATAAAAAGATTGCAAACAAGAGCAGAATCTTAAGCCTAACCCCTTACCTAGATGACAAGAAAATTCTTCGTGTATCAGGGAGGCTGCGAAACGCAAACATTAATCCTGAAATGAAAAACCCCATTATCTTACCTCAAAATCATCGATTGACGGATTTGATAATAAACCACGCTCACCAACTCACATTACATGGTGGAGCAAGAGTCACGCTCGCATTCATTCGGCAAAAATACTGGGTGTTAAGCGGCAACAGGATAACAAAAAAATATATTCATCAATGCGTGACCTGTAAGAAGCAAAAACCAAACCTGCAACAACAAATAATGGCTGACCTACCTGGAGCCAGAGTTAACCCTACTTCCACCCCGTTTAAACATACAGGGTGTGATTTCACTGGCCATATATTCCTCAAGGCTAACAAGGGTCGTGGGATAAAGACAACAAAGGGATATGTGGCAGTCTTCGTTTGCATGGTTACAAAGGCCGTCCATCTTGAGCTGGTCTCAGACCTAACCACCTCATCATTCCTGGCGGCACTAGGAAGAATGGCCAACCGAAGAGGAACACCAGCGCACATGTACTGCGACAATGGGCGTAACTTTGTGGGTGCAAGCCGTGTACTACAACAAGAGTACCAAGAGCTCCAGCAAATATTTAACGACGAGTTCATGAAAGAGATAACGGATATGGAAATCAAGTTCCATTTCAACGCACCTTCATGGCCATCAGCCGGCGGCCTCTGGGAAGCCGCGGTCAAAAGCTTCAAATTCCACCTGAAGAGAGTAGTCGGTGAAACACGTCTGACTTATGAGGAGTTTTCGACAATCATTTGTCAAATTGAAGCCATCATGAACTCAAGGCCACTTTGTGCAATGTCAGAAGACCCAGAAGATCTTGATTATTTGACACCATCACATTTTCTTTCAAGTGGACCTGTATTAACAATCGTCGAGACTGAAAAAGACTTACGAACACGCTGGGCGCTTGTCCAAAAAATAAATCATGATATTTGGAATCGCTGGCGCACTGAATACTTGTCCCAGCTGACAACAAGGTCAAAATGGAGGCAACCACACAACAACATGAACATCAACGATGTAGTTCTCGTCCACGATGACAACCTCCCCCCAGGCAAGTGGATTATGGGCAGAGTAATGGAGCTACATCCAGGGAAAGACGGTTACACTCGCGTTGTTACCCTGAAAACAAAAAGCGGATACATAAAACGCCCCATCGTCAAGCTATCCTTACTAACGGGACATGAACAAGATACAATCCCAGACGAAAATCAAACAAGAGACGAAAAAACTGACAATCAAGTAAAAACGAACAAGCCAACTAACAAGAGAACCAACAAGAAGTCATGTTTCACTTCACTATTCACCGCTTTATTATTCTTCATGACCATTATATCAAGCACTGAGGCCTATGTGAATATCACCAAGTTTAGAGAAAACCAAACTTTATACTTTGACAAAGCTGCAGACATGCTTCTCATCAAAGACGAATGGAAACTTGTGGTATACTACAAAATGGAACCTTATTGGCAAGGAAATACGGCACTCCATAAATACATAGAAGCACTCGATACGTCATGCAAAACAATACAAGATCTATCGCACTGCAATGCAATATTACTCCAGCTACGTCACGGCTACACCGAACTCGATTACTACAATCAGCTGTTGTTGACTCAGCATATGGGCGAGCGCACCACGAGAACGCGCGCCCGACGCGGCCTTATCAATGGAGTGGGCTACCTCGCTAACAGCCTATTCGGTGTATTAGACGAGAGCTTCGCCGAACAGTACAAGAAAGATATAAACATGCTGAAAGAAAACGAAAATCACATAGTACAACTTTGGAAAAATCAAACATCCATTGTAGAAGCAGAGAACAATTTATTAAAACGAACCGAACATATAATGAACCAACAACATAAAACGATAAATCAACATTTGATGACATTGCAAAATACGCTACAACAAGTAAAGTACGCCACACAAGAAAACGGCGCCATTTCTGATTTTGCAATAGGAGCCATTATAGCAAGCAACGTACTCCACAACTTACAAGAAACACAGAATGCATTGATAGACACCGTAACAGACATATATCAAGGGCGATTTAACTTACATCTGTTGACGCCGGAACAGCTGATCGATGAGCTCAGTACTATATCAAGTAAACTTCCAAAAGACGTCGCCTTGCCTATTGATAATATTCACTCCGATCTACGGAAATTATACAACTTGCTAAATATCAAAACAAGGATGATGCGAGAATATCTGATTTTTGAGATAAAGATACCACTTATCAGCCGAGACACATATGAGATTTTGCAAATTCATTCGATCCCCAAATTGCAAGAAACAAATATCATCCACTTACTACCAGTATCAGATTTCATAGCATTGAACATGAAGAAAGACACTTTTATACCTATGACTGAAATGGATGTGAGAGCTTGTTTTACACAGACATCTACATACTTTTGTCATAGCAAGCAACCAGAATATCGCATCAAGGACGATAAAAATCTATGCATGATGGACAAACAAGAATGTCAATATACCATAAATAAATGTAAGAACAAGTGGCAAGAGAGCTATGCTATGAATACATATATCTATTTCTGCTGCGACAGTTGTCACGTGAAAACAATGTGTGAGGATCGTATAACCGCACATCAGCTGACTGGAGCCGGCCTTATGACGATTGATTATGGCTGCCTTATCAAAACAGAAGAGTTCACTATACATACACATAAACCTCATACAAGCGAGGTCCAGATTTCAGCTGATTTATTATCTCCAATTACTATCTCACCTATCAACCACATGATCAACATAAGCATCCCGCATTTCATCATAAATAACAAGACACATCTAGAGCTAGAACAAGAAACAACCGCTATCCAAAACAAGATAAAGGATTTAAAAGAAAACGCGGTCTTAAGTAATGACGTCACCTTTCATGACATCCACCATTACGCTATGATATACGTGCTATTCTGCATTATAGCGATTATGGGCATCATTGTTGCAATCAAGCGCGTTCAATGTAAATGGAAGATAAGTCAAGCCAGCAGAGAGGATCCTGGAGAAGTCATAGAAGTCGTGGCAGCTCAACCAGAGCCTGCCGTGCGATCCGCGAGAGTGTCGGCGCTGCGGGAAGATCCACCACGCAGCGTGCGCGCGAGGCCAGCAACAGGGGAGGGCGGCGGCAGCGCAAACAACAAGAGGCTAAAGGACAAGTCTACAAGCCCCGTCCTACGAAAATTCGATATGAATGAAGACTCTGTTTAATTAAGCATTTATTTTTTGAATTTGTACCTATTTAACATTTTTTTTATATTTTTTATATTGATCTTATCTTATCTTTTCTGCCCCGGGAAGATGTACGGTCTCGTACCTACGACCGCACAGTCTTACTCAGCTAATTTACTTTTTACCTATGTAACATAAAATTAGTCCACGTTTAACAAGCGCATCGTGCACTCGAATTATCGATTGTCACTTTGTAACAAGGAAATAAAACTACATTATTCAAGATTACCATCTATCATTCAACAAGACTTCATCATCTCCTAAAAGATCGTATAATCTAGCAAGAGATTATACACATACCTTACTTTGTTTTTTATTAAATGTTTTTCTAAACCAAATAATTCTTCAGAACAAAATATTATGCAACAACCGGTAGAACAAGCAGGGATTATGCTAATTGTTTTGTCTACAATTCGCGCATTATCTTTTCATCACAATTTATATAACATATAATTATCAGAAAACAAAGTTATATATATAAGAATTTGTTATCCATATCTCACCCATCTACTAATTTTATAGGCTTTATATAGTTATAACCGTCAGGCAAAGCAAACTTTCGTAGCTGTTTATTACCTGATGATAACGATCTCAGTGAACACATTTACCTAGTTATTATTACATAATCTCACCTAGTTAATAATTCATAGAGTAAACGCACCTTTATAATGTTGGATATAATTAAACCTAATATTAGATACTAGCTTTTCGCCCGCAGTTTCACTCGCGGTATTTATCTGTTTGGTCTAATAAAAATGTCTGAAATATATTTCATTTCAAATGCACAACTTTGAAACAGATTGCATCAAAGACCACGAACTGGAGGTGGAGTTCGAATACTCGACAACAGATGGCGCCACTAATTCACTTTTTGAGAGAATGGAAAAGCCCATATATCTTTAAAAGTACGCCCTGTAAGTTAAAACGGGACCTTTTTTGTTCGAGGGGGGATAAAGGGCTATTGCACTATATAAGTCCCTTTATCGTACCGGGAATCCTTTTAAAGTTTTATCGGCACGCACATTTTATCAACTTAGTTTTATTATATACTAGCTTTCCGCCCGCGGTTTCACTCGCGGTATTTATCTGTTTGGTCTAATACAAAAGTTTGAAATACATTGCATTTAGAAACGCAACTCAAATAATCGTTGTTTTGAATGGAGTTCAACTACTCGACAACAGATGGCGCCACTGTTGAGGGATTGGAAAAACCCTTAGATCTTGAAAAATACGCCTTTTAATTTTAAACGAGAACTTTCTTGTTCGAGGGGGGATAAAGGGCTATTGCACTACATAAGTCCCTTTATCGTACCGGGAATCCTTTTAAAGTTTTATCGGCACGTACATTTTATCAACTTAGTTTTATTAAATAATAATGATAATGATTTTTGCCTAGGTGTCCTAATCCGTGTTGAGGTGGGAAAGATACTGTATGATGTAAAACATATGCATCTGTAGGTATCTAAAAATAATTCCTTCAGATTAGGTACATACTTTATTTTCTACCTCTTGAGACCTGTAATTGGCCGTATGTTTCTATTTCTATATTTTTTTAGTACTTTGTTTGTTAGCTGTTGGTTTTGCTATCAAATTAAAATCAAAAAAGTAAGAATAAAGTGTACAATAATATTCCGCATATATGTTAATGACGCGCAGTACTGCGAAATATATTATAATTAATATATTTTATCGATATTAAAACTACCCTTAAGCTATGGCACGCATTTAAATTAACACCCTGACCTAGTAATAATATGTTTATGAATTTGTCTCAGTAACTAATCGACTCAAAAATAAAAATGCAAGTAGCACCTTACATACTAACTAATGGATCTTAGTTAATGCCTATAGGCTGACCTACTTCGATCAAATCCTATCCTAGACCAGATTAGGATTGCTCAATTACAACCAAGTTTTTATGAAATGCAATCACTTGTCAAATTATGACACCTTACATTGCGAGTTTTCAATTAATTTCATACATACTTATCTATCTATAACACGCCTATATCCCTTGCGGGGTAGGCAGACCGTAAACGCCTATAAAAAACAGCTTCCCCACGTCTGACAAAAGTTTGAGAGTCTTTCAGAAGACCGTGTATCACCATAGTGACAGGTTGTCAGCCTGTTGTATAAAATTGCAAAACATCAACTCTCAATTCCCTTAGTCGCTGCCTACGACATCAACGGGAAAGATGGTGATATATTCTAATCCGGCACCACACGGCAGATTAACATTAATTATTTAGTTAGGTATTAACTCTGTCTTGTGGTTGTAGGAACTAAAGAGCTAGAGTACCTACTGAGGCAATGACATATCTACTAGGAGCTTAGGACTTTAAACCTGCCTTAAGCACATACTTAGCATAAAACGTGCTAACGATGCCATAAACTAAAACTTTAGGTAGTTACTAGTCTCGATTCTACATTACCTTAGCTTTGCCTATTTGTTCCCAGTCTGGTTAGGACATTGCGACTGAACCACCTGATTGTCTAAATATCAGCATGGTTCCGTGCTTTGGAGGGCACGTTTAGCCGCCGGTCCCGGTTGCTGTCTATGATAGCTTAGACAGCGGCCGTTAGGTACACAACTGTGTCAGAGGCCTACTACTTGTTGTAGGCTTCGAGTTGTATGCAGTTAAAAAACTGACATGTTTCATCGGCTCGTTGGCCGGCTTGAGGCGTCCCACTCGAAAAGAAGAAGAATATTACCTTACCTGTCGTTTACTGGCAGTATAAAACAAAGCACTCCTCGTGCACTAGTCCTTATAGTCGAATGTTGCAAAAGTGGCAATAGTACGGCTTGTTAGTCGTGAGTACAGTCCCATCCGGAAGATGGCGTGAAACTTGGCATGCACGTAGCTTTGACACGTATAATTAATAATTTCGGGGGGGACAGGCTGTCAATGCTCTCGGTGAAGATGGTATTTCGAGAGACATGTTTATTCTAACTTTACCGCAGTCACTCTGTGCTGTCACAGCCATTATTAATAAATCCATTGAAAGTGGCATTTTTCCAGACCAATGGAAACACGCAATAGTATGCCCACTGCCTAAGAAAAATAATGTGACTGACCTTAAAGATCTGAGGCCTATTAGTATTTTGCCTTTTTTGTCTAAGATCATCGAAAGAATAGTTTACGAACAGGTCTATAGGTATTGCATCTCTGCTAACATTCTTCCCGAGCTCCAGTCGGGGTTCCGCCAAAAACGTAGCACGTCGACAGCTCTCCTAGACGTTGTTGATAATCTCTTGGGCTCTCAAGACTCCGGTATGGGATCGATTTTAGTTCTGCTCGATTTCTCCAGAGCCTTCGATTCGTTTAATACGTCTTTGTTGATATCCAAGCTTGCTTATTACGGTTTCGAGTCAACAGCGCTGAGGTGGTTTAGCAGTTATTTGTCCGGGCGAGAGCAAAGAGTTCTAATACGTCGATCTGATGGAAATCACCTAAAATCCGCTCCGCTACTGGTACAGCGAGGAGTACCGCAAGGTTCTATCTTAGGTCCACTTCTCTTTATAATTTATAGTGCTGATATTACAAACTGCATTCAAAACAGTAAGTATCATATATATGCTGATGACTTGCAAGTTTATATCCTTATCCCGCGAGGTAATGTTGATCGAGCAGTCAAATCTCTCAATGATGACCTGGATAGGGTTTTTAGTTGGAGTCATAAGAATTGTCTTGTTTTAAACTCCAGTAAATCCAAATTCATGATAATAGGGACAAAACATCAAACTAAGACACTGGAATTGGCTAACCCTAATGTCTCCATAATGGGTACATCATTAGAACGGGTCTCCGAGGCACGAAATCTTGGTTTAAATTTCGACTCTCAATTGAGGTTCGAAAATCACGTTACTGAAGTGGCGCGCAGTTGCTTCTACAGGCTTAAGGTTTTGTACCAAATTAGGCCTTTTATTAGCACGGACATTAGGATAAGGTTATGTGAAACTCTTGTACTATCTAGGCTTAATTACTGTCTTACGGTGTATGGACCGTGTCTTTATAAAAAATCTGAAACCGTCGTGCAGCGCGTTCAGAACGCCTGCGTACGTTTCTGCTTTCCAATACCTCCAAGAACCCACGTTACACCTTTTTTAAATGCATCGAACTTGCTTAAAATGCAACAGCGCTTAAGTTTATTTTACGCCTGTCAGTTGCATGACATTATTAAGTTTCAAGAGCCTAGCTACCTTTATATAAAACTCTCCTGGCGACTTTCTGGTCATGAGAAATATACAGTGAGGTCATGTTCAAGCTTGATGCGTGTACCACGACACAGAACAGCTGTCTTTCGCGGAGGTTTCAGTTACCGAGCCAACAAATGTTGGAATGATATCCCACCGCCCATAAGGAACCTTCCTAATAAATTTTCATTTAAAAAACTGTATAGAGAATATCTTCTTGATCTTCAAAAAAACACCGGTAACTGATCCCGTTTCATATGTTTAATATATATATATATTTTGCTTATTAAATAGATATTTATTTAAATATATATTTTTATTCATGTATTACATAATTTATTTCATATTATGTATTTATTTATCTAATAACTACCTTTCATACTTTATAAACTTATCTACCCTTTGCCTATTGTCATATTACACACCTTTTACCTCACTCAATATTTCGACCCGAGATTTCGACACATAGATTTATTTAGCATTGTTGATTACTTTTACATCTTTTTTACATTTTCGTAAGCGTAACTCTGGTACTGACAGAATATCAGTGTTGCTAAGGGTCTCTGTACTCTCTGCAACAACATGCTGAGTCAGTCCCTTTTCCCTGACCAGTGTACGTAAACTTTGATTAATAATACTGTTTTAATTTTGTTACTGTTTTCTGTGAATGTTTACTTGTACACTGTTTTTTGGAATAAATGTTTTCTATCTATCTATCTATCAAATGAATGTTTCCCCTCCCCTCCCCCCCCTTTTGTGTCCCTAATTTCAGTTATTTTGCTTTTATTCGAAAACGGTTGAAGTTACATGAAAACTTCCAAAGAGTAAAATATTCTTCATTAAATTCTGCACTACAATTGTCTTTAAAGTACGTTAATAGGACTTATAGTTTACAAGTTATGCTTCTGTGAAATTCATCAATTTTTTGAAGTTGACCTCCAGCTCTGAATTAGCCATAAGTACTTTGTGACAGAATATTCTATGAAACTTGGTATTGGCGTTTGTTAGTTAAGTAGTCTTGAAAGGAAATCCATAGACACTACACTTCATTCGTGCCTGTGAGGGTTGGGGGAGGGGGGCAAAGTTTATTTTTTTGGAGCTGAACTTGAGGACTTCTGACTACTAAGGTACATATGAGAGGATAAGTTTGGTATCATTTTCGGGTAAACCAAGGACGAGGTATTTATTTTTGGGAAGGATTTTGGTACCTCCCATACAAAAATATGTATATATTAGGCAAAACAGAAAAAAACTACATTATTTTTCATTTAAACGCTGTTTACTCCTTGACCTTGGGACATATTCATAAGAAAATAGCACATGCTGGAAGCCACACTCACCCAAATTACAAAACCATAATTGATTTTCGAAATAGAAAGAAAATGCTTAGCCTACAGGAGTCTAAACATTTTTACAAAGTTATGTTTGTAGCTGCTAAACTCTCAAGCTCATTGATTTTATATGCAAAAATAAGATTACCAACCGCAAAAACATATTTCTCAATTGTCGCCAAACCATACCAGATAGGGAAATGCCTTCATAGCAAAAGTTGTTCATAATGATGAGTTGTCTTTGTTGGCATATAGGAATTGAGGATCTGGAGTACCTGATGTGGAACATCAATAGCCCACCTGTTACATAGTTTAACTGGACTGTTAATGTTCCACATCAGGTACTCCAGATCCTCAATTTCTATATGCCAGCAAAGACAACCTATCACTATGAACAACTTTGCTATGGCATTTCCTCTGTATGGTTTAGCGACAATTGAAAATATGATTTGCGGTTGGTAATCTTATTTTTGCATATAAATCAATGAGCTTGAGAGCTACAAACATAACTTTGTAAAATGTTTAGGCTCCTGTAGGCTAAGCATTTTCTTACTATTTCGAAAATCAAATATGTTTTAATTTGCGTGAGTGTGGCTTCCAGCATGTGCTATTTTATGAATATGCCCCAAGGTCAATGATAAAAAACCGTTTAAACGTAAAATAATTTACTTTTTTTTTCTGTTTCGCCTAATATACCTACACATATTTTTGTATGGGAGGTACAAATCCTTCCCAGAAATAAATATCCTTGGTTTACCAAAATGACCAAAGTTATCTCTCATATGTACTTTAGTCAGAAGTCCTCAAGTTCAGCTCCAAAAATAAACTTTGCCCATCTCCCCACCCCACAGGCGCGAATGAAGTGTAATGTCTATGGATTTTCTTTCAAGACTACTTAACTAACAAACGCCAATACCAAGTTTTATAGAATATTCTGTCACAAGGTACTTATGGCTAATTCAGAGCTGGAGGTCAACTTAAAAAAAATTATGAATTTCACAGAAGCATAACTTGTAAACTATAAGTCCTATTAACGTATTTTAAAGACAATTGTGGTGCAGAATTTAATGAAGAATATTTTACTCTTTGGAAGTTTTCATGTAACTTTAGCCGTTTTCGAATTAAAGCAAAATAACTGAAATTAGGGACACAAAAGGGGGGGAGAGGGGGGAAACATTCATTTGACAGCCTGTCCCCCCCGAAATTATTAATTATACGTGTCAAAGCTACGTGCATGCCAAGTTTCACGCCATCTTCCGGATGGGACCATACCTTCATACAAGCTGTAGGCTAAAAAGCCGTACTACAAGCATTATAAGCATATGTACCATAGTCAGCGTTTAAGCTGCAACAATGATCAAAATACTGAATTTAAATTATCAGATACGGAAGTGTCCATCCATAGCTAGGTAGGTACGTCAATTATTTTAAGATAGAATGAAAACGTTCCAATGACTTGTATCAAACGGCGAAATTGTTCCGTACACGGCCTTAGGATCAGATTCTTTGCATTTTACATTTAGGAACATAATTATGTATAACATTTGACGCACAAGTTGCAATAATCATAATATCCAAAACTATCTACGCAATATCATGCGAGCAAAGTGTCGACATTATAAGTTTGACAAAATCTTGTCATACTTATTTTACAAGTACCACCGTGACAAAATAAGCGTGCTTTGTTATGTCAAATTTGTTTTGCAAACTGTGTCATACATAAAATGAATGCCCGTAATACTCATCAGTATCGGGGGTAAGCTCAACAGAATATACGCGCGACGCGACGCGCAACATGACATCTGTCAGACAAGCGATCGTCAGCCGTTTGTCACTTCTGTTCCAAACATTTTATATAAAAACGATTTCAAGCGTCGCGATGTCGCATGTCTCACGTCCCCAAAGATGAATTTATAAAAATAAGGTGATATATAAGGTGTAAAAAAATCAACTGCAAATATTTCAAGGGGTGAACAAGCCCGTGAAACTGAACAACTTTCCCCAAGGAACATAGGCCGAAGTATGAAAAAAAAATTTGGACCTCCCATACAAAATGTACAAGCCGGCCGAGTCAATTTGTATGGGAGGTCCAAATTTTTTTTCATATTTCGACCTATGTTCCTTGGGGAAAATTGTTCAGTTTCATGGGCTGATTCACCCCTTAAAATATTTGCAGTTGATTTTTTTACATACTGTATATTAGTTTCTAAATAAAATAACTTTAGCCTTATAGAGATCAATAATTTTATGATTGATCTATGAAATGAGATTGAATACAAAAAAAGCTAGGTTATGTCTATAGTCCGTCAAGTTCGTGCGCGACCTTCCTGCGGGGTACAGACGGTGGAGGGGCGAGGAAGCACGTCATTTTAATATGACGTGCGGCGCGGATGCGCGCTTCTCCCTTCCCCGCTACACCTCCCGCTACCCGCTGACATCTCCCTCCCCAACGTCTGTCACCCCTAGGGAGGGTCGCGCACGATATGGACGGACTATAATATCATAAGTCTTGTTATTTGTCTATCTTCATTATGATAGACAAGTCATAAGACTTATTTCCAATGTAATTCAATTACAACGCCTAGATATTGTATAATTTTTACATCAACCTCCGTGGCTTGAGATTGTTTACATTAAGACATTATAAATCTTTTCTGAAACCATAAATTTACACCAATTATTATTGCCGTTTCAATTATGTCCTTTTTAGGAGTTGATCTACTTTAGCTTTTATCAGTGCTCAGCCACAATTTAGGCGGGGACCACACGTAACATCCGTTGCTGCGCTATCTTAGCGCAGAAGCGCAGTTGAAAAGGGCGGCGGGGGTTTCTACATGCTGACCTCCAAACTTCAATTTGAAGATGTCACCCCATGATGATGATGATGATTTGACAGACGCGTTCGTCGACGCAGCGTTCTGCTATACGTTTGTAATAAACTGTAGGTATTTGTAAACAGGATGTAATAAAATCAACTGCAAATATTTCAACTGATGAACCAGCCCATCAAACTGGACAACTTTTCGCAAGGAACATAGATCAAAATATAAAAACTTTTTTGGACCTCCCATACAAAAACAAAATGTACTAGCCGACCGAGTCAATTTATATGGAAGGTCCAATTATTTTTCATATTTCTACCTATGTTCCTTGGGGAAAGTTGTTCAGTTTAAAGGGCTAGTTTACCCCTAAAAATATTCGCAGTTAATTTTTTAAACCTTATATAGTAGGTATATCATACGTAAGGTGGACATTAGCATTTTTGTAATGCTTGCTTTACGCAGCTCTAAAATTGTGCTACAACAGACATTACGTATGGTTCCCGCCTACGTCTTAACTTTATCACATTAGGACTTAACTTACGCCTCTTAAGACTAAAGTACTTGACCTTGCTCCTTTTAAACCTATTTCTTCTCTCAAACGCTTTAAGGGTAACGATTAGCAATTTTGATTAGCAATGTTGTAAGGAGATCTTAATTAGATAGAATTGCTATACAGAGCTAATGAAACATACATTAGCACTATTTGATTCTCATATGTCAGTGAGCATTAACATTAGTAAGTCATCAACGTGGTGAATTATGCACTTAGGTACCTACTTATATCTCGTAGACCTGAGTGTATGTTTATCAAAACTCTGAAATCAGTGTTGTGATGATTCTCAAGATACAAAATTGATCTGATCAGAATTTCATTGTAAATTTCTTCAAGGTAGAGCAAAAGAACTATTGTAAATATCATAGGTAAAGGTTTCGTTTTTCTTTGTGGACATGTGTTCCATTCCATGTGTGTATGGGTTTAACAGCTGACAAATATGGCCTGTTCCTAAGGCCGTACTTTAGTTGTACAGGACTTTATGCAATATTTACTTGTATCGATCTTAAGACCGGTGATAGGTATAAAAACTGTATAATAATAATAAGTAAAACAGCGTGACTGGTATAAGTGTAGATTGGACACTTATTTCTTGTTCATTAAGTAAAATAACGTAATAATATACATTCATAGCTTTACTGAGTGTTATAATTATGTCTCCTAATTAATAAAATCAATCACCTTGAAGTAATACAACATTAGTAATACCTATACCTAACTAGTAAATATTATGTAAACTTTGTAGTCAGTTTTAGGTTTTCTATCTGACCTTTAAATAACCTTAGGTATATAAATTATGATGACATAGGTACCTGAACATAAGCTGACTAATTTATTTCGTGTTTTGTAACCTTTTCTGTAAGCACCTCAAATTAAGAAAATAAAATTGTCTCTCACCACTCACCATAGTCCCTTTGTATCCCGATCGGAAAAAGACTAGACAATTGTCAGGTAGGTAGCTTTATATAAGTTATTATTGTTCTACCTACAGGACAAATAAATATCAGTCTTGCCTTGGATGTCGTGTGTGATTGCTGTGACCCTATACCCTTACATGGCGCAGACGGAAAATTAAAAGAAATACGTGAAAAATGGATAGTGTATTAACGCCCCCATCGCCGTTTCGTTATGACGAGAACGCAGTCGATTTGGCTACCGGAACCCTAAGTGACGACTGGCAAAAGTGGAAGCGGAGCTATGAGATATACAGTAAAGCATGTGAAATAAACAAGAAATCGGCGGATATTCAACTCAATATATTATTGCATGTCGTTGGGGAGCAGTGTCGTGAGATAATAGAACAGGCACCGGCGAAATGTACAAAAAAAAACTACTAAAAACTACAACAAAATTAACTGCATATTCAGGCAATGCTATTAATGTGCTAGGAAAAATTATATTAAAAGTAGCTTACAAGGAAAATATGTACATGTTGGAATTTAAAGTGGCAGATGTAGATTCAGTTCCTATATTGGGAAAATATGCTTGTGAAGAATTGGATATCGTGAGACGGGTAATGTCGTTATCAGAATCGGGGCCCAGGAATTTAATACCTAAATTTATACAGGAATTTGATGATGTGTTTCATGGAATAGGATGTTTACCAGGAAAGTATACAATACGATTGAAAGATGACGCTGTGCCGGTTGTACATGCTCCTAGAAAACTACCTTTTGCGATTCGAGATGACGTAAAAAATAAATTAGATGAAATGATGTCTCAAGGAATAATTGCTAAAGTAGAGGGCCCCACAGACTGGGTTAGTAGTATAACGGTAGTTAAAAAGCCAAATGGGGATTTAAGGATTTGTTTAGACCCTAAGGAATTAAATAATGCGATAAAAAGAGAACACTTTAGGCTGCCAGCATTGGATGAAATAGTTTCAAAACTTTCAGGCGCACAATATTTTAGTACGTTAGATGCTTCATCGGGTTTTTGGAATGTGGCGTTAGATGACACCAGTGATTATTGTACATTCAATACTCCGTTTGGTAGGTACAAATTTATTAGGATGCCATATGGTATTTGTTCAGCATCAGAGGTGTTTCATAAGAAAATGTATGAGAACTTTGATGACATACAGGGTGTCTGTATGTACATTGATGACTTGTTAATATTTGGAAGGGACAAAGCTGAGCATGATGAAAGATTGAGGCAAGTATTAGAAAGGTGTAGGAAGATTAACCTGAAGTTAAACAAGAATAAATGTAAATTTGGTTTGGAAGAGATAAAGTATCTGGGGCACAAAATAACAAGGAATGGAATATGCCCAGATGATTCGCACATATCTGCTATTACAAATATGCCAACCCCTCAAAATAAAAAGGATGTAGAAAGGTTATTAGGTCTAGTTACATATGTAGGTACTTTTATTCCAAACTTATCAGATAAAACACAACCACTGAGAGAATTATTAAAAAAGGAGAATGAATGGCAGTGGAATGAACGGCATAATGACTGTTTGAGTAAACTTAAAAAGTGTTTATCTAATCAGCCAGTTTTACAGTACTATGATTTATATAAACCCATTACAATTTCAGTAGATGCCAGTCGGAGCGGCTTGGGAGCCTGCCTTATGCAAGATTGTTTACCTGTATGTTATGCGTCAAAATCATTAAATAAAACTGAACAAAGATACGCACAAATAGAGAAAGAGTTGTATGCATGTGTGTTTGCGTGTGAGAAGTTTAATGCATACATTTATGGCAGGACCGACGTCACTATTGAGACGGATCACAAACCACTAATTTCGATAATTAAAAAACCTAAGGTAAGTGTACACAATGTCGACAGTGTCCCAGTACTCGTCACTTTACTTTTAAAGCCTTTTATTTAATTATTACCAACTAATATTGAGTTTTTTTGTAAACCAGCATATTTTTGGTATATTTGCAAATAATAAAAAATGGAGTCATTATGTATTCTACTTGTCAGCGTCGGCGCAAATCGTTGTCAAAAGTGAGAGGTCCAAAAAATTTGTAAATTTCAGAAATTCGGTACCTGAATTTTCAGTGTGGTGCATCTGAAACTTCGTGGTATTACAAGTTATTGGTGGACAATACGGTCAGTATGATTGTTTTATTATAAAGTTTTTTCATTGTTTTATCGAGTTCAACAAAAATATGAGATGGTTTTTAGCAAAAAGTATCTTTTTTTTAGGGTGACATGTACTGGTACATCCCAAACCCAATTTGTACCAGTACTCGTCAAATTTTTGTTAATTTTGTCGGAAACTGGGTCATACTTATATAGTTGCACCTATTTCCGTTAACTCACTAAATCGTAAGTATAAACTCAGTTTTTCTGTCTGTCGATCCGTCACGTGGCCAAACCGCTTACCTTACCGATCTTCATGAAATTTGGCATAATACCGGAAAGGCATTCTAGGGTATGGATGGAGTAAATATGGAAATAAATTAGGTCCTCCCATAGGAACTTGAATCAGCTTTTCGGAAGTTTTGCATGGGAGGAACAAAAATATTTCTCAGATTTGGACCTATGTTCCTTGGGAAAAGTTATTCCTTATCAGCAGCCCGTCCTGCATTTTCGCTACCGGTCATTAGTAATATTTCAGACAACATATCAGAAGCCTTTAAAACATGTAAGTTCTATAGAACCACGCCAGAGCCATAAGCACCCCTGTCAGAGGCCTACCAACTGTAGCAGAGCAGAGGTCTGTCAATCATATCAGATCAGAAGTATGTTGTCATTTTACGATGTTACGATGTCAGATGCCTATTAACCATATCCGGGCTTGTCAACCAACCATGTCAGAGGTCTACTTAAAAAAGGCAGGGGCCTGTCAATAAGCCCCTGACATGGTTAAGTATTCCTCTGACATCGTGAACAGATCTCTAATTTGATTAAAAAAAACCCTTACAAGGTTAATTAGGACCCTGACATGGTTAAAATACCTCTGCTATAGTTGACAGGTACTTTACAAGTGTTTTGATGGCTCTGTCTTGGTTCTGTAGAACTCTGATATGGTTAAAATGCCCCTGACTTGGTTAAGTAGGCCTAACTTGGTTGACCGACTGCCTGCGGCGCAGAAGTTTCCGGGTTCAATTCCCGGTGGGATCACTCACAAAGTTTAAAGGTATTTATCACTTTGTGAATTTGTTCCCAGTCTGGTTAGGACATTGCTGGCTGAACCACCTGATTGTCCGAAAAGCAAGATGGTTCCGTGCATCGGATGAACACGTTAAGCCGTCGGTCCCGGTTGCTGTCAGTGACGGCGGTCGTTACACAACCATATCAGAGGCCTGCTACTTACAGTAGGCGGTTGAAAAACTCTGATGATCGGGTCATTGGACGACTTGATCTCCCAGACGAAGAAGAAGAACTTGGTTGACCTCTGACGTTGTTGATGGGTTCTGACATTGTTGACCGATGTAGTTGTATCTTCGCGTTGACACTTAATCACTCACTCATTCATGATCATCAAATGGCCACATATAGGGAAAATTATAAAAATAGGATAATCGACGGTATGGAGTACCTGATGTAGACCACCAGAAACCCAGCTAAACTATAGCTGATATAGCTGCTGAGATACAGATATGATCTAAAAGCAAAAGGCTTCAGCTTGATAGGAAGCTTCTGCTTGCAAATAGACATCGAAGGTTTGGAAAACATAATAAAGACCACCTGGTGCACCACTAGGAACCCAGCTAAACTATAAGATATGAGATACAGAATATATGACTCCAAAGTTGTTCAACTTGATGATACGCTTCTGCTGGAAACTAGACATAGAAGGTTTGGAGTACCTGATGTCGACCACCAGGTGCACCATCAGAAGCTCAGCTAAACTATAGGAGATATTGAAATGGCTCTCAAAGCAAAAGTTGTTCAGCTCGATGGATGCTTCTGCTGCTGGCATCAGCTGGCAATGCAACTATGGTTTGAGAAACCACCAACAATACATAAGTTATGGATATCCAGAGTACACATTTTTGGACGCTCATGTGGAAATAAGAATTTTTCAAAGGTATAAGGTACGAAATGAAACGAAGTTTGCGGCAAGCAGCTAGTACGCACGAAAATAAAATTAAAGGAAAACTCTGTATAAGACTAGACTGGTTTTTATAATTATACTTACAAGTTTGCAAGAAGACAAAAAACGCATTGGATCATTTGTGTAAGAACTTTACAACTATGATTTCGTGCAAATAAAGATACTTTACTTTACTTTTACTTAACTTTACTAAAAATGGCGATGATACCCTCACACGTCGCCAGAAGGCGATGACAGTATTTTAAACTCTCTCTCTTTCTGTGGGACACCGAGTCGTTCAACAACCCGATGAACCCTGGTGATAGAGTTTTTCAACTGCCTGCTACAAGTAGCAGGCCTCTGACGTGGTTGTGTAACGACCGCAATCATCATTTTTCAAACTTTTTGAATACACGACCCCTTTCCAGGCAAAAAATAAATGGCGACCCCTGTTGGGTCATCATAGAAGCATAAAATTAGTAATTTCATTAATTCAATGGCGGATACAGAAAAACTATAAGCGTTGTGCGCATCCTTGTGGGTATGCTGAAACTTCAAGCCACAGCGAGCCGTAAATATCGCGAGCGAAGCGAGCGAGAATTTTTACGCTAAAACCGAGCGTAGAAGCTTGAAACTTAGTGAAAAACAATCTAAAAAATACACGTATCGCGAGCGAAGCGAGCACATTTCACGTTACAATCAAGTCAAAAGTATTAACACTAGCCGTGAGTGTAAAACAGGCAGAAAGGTGCACGTACAGCGACCGAAGCGAGCTCGACTTTTTACGCTACAAACAGGTAAAAAACGCATAGAACACAGCATACTGCATAAAATAGTTACGTTTTGAAAGTTTTGAAAAATAAACATGTCCATTCTTTGTCACTAAAATTGTGTTTTACGAATTTTATCCGACCACCCACCTGTGGTTCTGCCTTGACTCTTAGCTTTTGCCGGCGACCCCCCTAGGAAGGTTTCACGACCCCCCTGGGGGTCGCGACCCACAGTTTGAAAAACACTGGTCTAAGGTAACTAAGGAGGTGGTTGATACGAACGTCAGTTATCAAAGGTAACGAGTAGCATATTTAAATAATAGGAGCCCTCGAAACTGTACGAGATACGAAAAAAGCTGCAACTAATGTTAATTTTTTCAGCGTATTTTGTTTAGCGACAGCTAATTGGCACATATTCATCATCTCGACTCAGTATTTAGAAAACCCTGCTCATTTAAAGAGATGCAGAAATCCTTTTATATAAGACTCAGTTCTTCTGTCATGTGGGACGCCGATTCGACAAAAGACATAACTGCTGTAAGAGTTTCAATCATCTACTACTAGTTAAGTAAGTAGTAGACCTATGTAATAAATATTTTTTTATCAGGTTACTAAGCCCACAATGTCTTTGCCAATCTGGAAACAAATTCACACAGCGATAAATATCAATCTTGTAAGTACCCCAACAGGAATTGAAAGCTGGCCTCCCGAACATTTTGCATTTCGTCTAAAAACTTAGGTGTTGGTTAGACGCCTAAAGAACACTGTTTATTTATTATGTCGATAATGTCACAAGATCTACCAGAGACAATGCAACTGTCCCCTGTCCATTACAGTGCAGTTTGTGTCACCTGAATTCAAACCCTTTATCGAGAAAAGTATTACTATCAGACCAGATATTTTGGATACAAAGGGTTACTTTACTGCCACGCCTTCTGATGAGTTGTTGGCGGAATATCTATCTAAAAACATGCACTAACAAAATTCAAATCCATCACTGAAAGCCGCATCAAAATCAAATCAGTGGTTTTACAAATAAATGGATTAGCATAAACACACACAAACATTCTATTACCCCAAACACATTGAGCTTCTTGGTACGACTGCGGGTAAAAATGTGGACATTTTAGAACTTTACGTGCAAGGACATAAAAGAGGAAGTTCATTCGTTTAGATAAAGCATGTCTAGTAAATCGGTACCATTGAAAATACGACTTTTTCTTAGGGAATACGCTTTTCGGAGACTCAGAGCGGTACACTGTCGAGTACTGGGTCATCTTGACGAGTATTGGGACAAATGTGACGGATACTGGTACAAATCGCCCATTTTTCATTTAGGCATAATTTTTAATTATTTATTGTTTTTAAAACTTAAATACGATAATTAATTCGCAAACTAGAATAAATTCTGTATAGTTTTTCATATTTCTTTTTCCCAAAGCTTTATTCCCTTACTTATAGTAGCGGTCTAAAGACCTCAACATTCAAAATGTGACGGATACTGGGACGGTTACCTTATTGTAGATGCGCCCGCGAGATTGCAAAGAATGCTATTAAGATTGCAACGCTATACCTTCAAACTTGTTTACAAAGCTGGTAGGTATCTATACATAGCGGATGCGTTATCTCGTGCCTACGAGCCGGCGAGTGCCGACCACCAGAGTGATGACTCACTCCTCCTAGAGGTCTGTGCAGTGACGCGCGCCGCGGCTTCTTCGGCCGTGAGGGAGATAACAGATACACAATTTGTTAGATTACAGAAAGCGACAGAAAACGACGAGGAATTGTTAGCAGTTAAAAAGTATGTTAGTAAAGGATGGCCTCAGGAGAAAAGTACCGTTGCAAATATCGCGAAGCCTTATTGGAACTTCAAGGAAGACTTGATTATTATGTATGGTTTACTTTTTAAGGGTGATAGGTTAGTCATACCAAAATTAATGAGAAAAGAAATTTTAAATAAGATTCATGTTGGTCATATGGGTATTGAAAAGTGTAAGTTAAGAGCAAGGGACACAGTTTTTTGGCCTGGAATAAATAATGATTTAGAAAACTTAATATCAAATTGCAACATTTGTTTAACATATAGAAAATGTAACCAAAAGGAGACTTTACAACCTCATGATGTCCCGGGAAGACCTTGGGAAAAAGTAGGTATTGATTTGTTTCAACTCAAAGGTCTAGACTATTTATTGCTAGTTGATTATTATAGTAAATTCATAGAAATTGCCCATTTGCAGTCAACAACTTCCAGCGCGGTAGTATCAATTTTGAAAAACATATTTTCAAGACAAGGCATACCTAATTTTGTAATGTCAGATTGTGGCCCACAGTTTAGTTCAGCTGTTTTTAAACAATTCTCGTTAGAATGGAATTTCATTCATCAAACCTCCTCACCACGGTATCCACAGTCCAATGGACAAATCGAACGAACTGTGCAAACAGTTAAGAGGATTATGATGAAATGTAGTGAAAATGAGGTGGACTATCGTTTAGGTTTGCTTGAATATCTAAATACACCTCTTAATAATGACTTATCCTCCCCAGCAGAAATACTACAAAGTAGGAAATTACGAAGCACTTTACCAATTTTGAGTAAGTTATTAGAACCGAAAATACAAAAAGACGTTAGAAATAAATTAATTAGCAAACAAATACAGCAAAAATATTATTACGATAAAACTGCAAAGGATTTAGATAAAATGCAGATAGGACAGAAAGTTAAGGTATTAAATTTGTTTACAAAAAGATGGGACTCAGGAACAGTAGTACAAGTGTTATCAGACAGATCATATGCGATTAAACTAGTTAATGGTAGTCAAATTATTAGGAACCGGAGACACATCATTAAAGATTCTGCTAACAGACAAGATCCGACTCACTATAACTTTAATTTAGATGATGTAGCACCATCTTCGTCATTACATAACAATGTTACAATTCAACCTACTAATACTAATCATAACTATTATACTACTCATTCTGGCAGGACAGTGAGGCCACCGAGTAGATGGGGCTACGACCGTTCTGCATGAAAGCTGCCCTACCTACCTACAATAGTCCAGTTTGTACCTACTATGTTACTGGTTGGTAGTTACCTCAACAATAGACTAATATAAAACTAGTGTGTAATGTGTAATTGAATTTGGCATGTAAATTAGGTTTAAGTATTTAATTTCGCATGTTAATTAGCAAGGAAAAGTAAGTAGGTACCTACTGTACGTCTTTATAATTCACGGATACCGGAAGTTACATATTATAAGTTCACGTCATTACTTACCTACGTACGTACATATTGGGTTAATCTCAATCTTTGTAAAATAGCCTACACTTGAAAGTAAAAGACTTAAGTTCTTGTGTTATTATGATTATTAATTGTTCGTAATATTTTGATAAATAGTAGTAATATTTTTATGTTATATGGAATGTATAATATAAGTAATATGTTATGAAATTGAAATTAAAATGATTTGTTAATAAATTATGTATGTTCATCTACTTTAGCATGTTAAAGTAAACTTAAAATAACTATAATGCATTGTTATTGAATTCATAATTAATTGTTTTTGTTTTCTTTAGGAAGAGAGATGTCAGGTAGGTAGCTTTATATAAGTTATTATTGTTCTACCTACAGGACAAATAAATATCAGTCTTGCCTTGGATGTCGTGTGTGATTGCTGTGACCCTATACCCTTACAACAATAACATGTCAATTAGGCTCAACCGAGGCATGCATGCTCCAACATCGTCTGAATCGGCACTTACCAACTGGCGAGATAGCAAACAGATGCGGGCCTTTCTTAATAAAAAAAAATATATACGGTTACATTTACAAGTTGTTCAGTTTTGTGAGTAAAACACGCTCCTAAAATAATTGTACTTACTTAATTAAAAGTAGCCTTATATATTAAGGCTCTGTATGATCTAGAGTACATACCGAAAGTGACCGGCGCGCGCGCAGGGCGGGGCAGCCTTGGCCGACCTGGCACTGTCAATGCGGCACTTGCCCGCTAATAAATTATGACAACGACAGAGAGTACCAAATATTTCCAGAGTGGCAATGGTAGACAAACTGTGAGGCTAAACATCCACTGCATGAACCGAAAGATGATGGTGCCTCTAATAACATAAGTAATAAAAGCTTGCAACAAATTGAAAACCCCCACCGTTTTCAGGCGATAAAAAATACACCCCTTGCACTGTAAAAAAGATGTTAGCAATCAGCCTATCAGGAACACGTCAATCAACTACCCTTTTAACCCGGCGCCATTGACGTGAATAAAGTTACGCGGACGATGACATCGGGTAAATTTTACCCGAATTTTATTTTGCAATAAATTCAACTTTTTATGTATAATTCACATTATATTTTTATTAATAATGAAAGAAAAGACTTTTATACACGTTATTTAATAAAATATGGTATTGATTTAGGACAAAAAACATCGTTTTATCTATCTTTTATAAATACTAGAAAAACCAGCTAGAAAATCGTGACGTTTCGTAAAACATCATTTTTGGGAGGATATTTAGCTTTATTTTCGAAAATAATCGTCTTATCTTCTAAACAAATGCGATCTTGGTGACTTAAAGCCATTTGTAACCTAAACTAAAATAATAAACAAAATTACCTACATAAGTTACCAAAAACACGAACAAAAAATATGTCATTAACACACTACACCGACAATGACGCCGGGTAGAATTTACCCGTTTTGGATTTAAACACTTGTATCTCTCTACACGAACGGCACAAA
Organism: Phthorimaea operculella; assembly: GCA_024500475.1. Classification (NCBI taxonomy): domain Eukaryota; kingdom Metazoa; phylum Arthropoda; class Insecta; order Lepidoptera; family Gelechiidae; genus Phthorimaea; species Phthorimaea operculella. Next base: position 269,532 of record JANFCV010000254.1, read on the forward strand.
TCTGATGTCAATAATGGGCTTAACAGAGGGTTGTTGTATCTCCAGCTATACTGACGGATGAGTAAGATGGACGCCAGGAAAAATATATATTCCCCTTTAAAAACGCCTCGGGTAAATATTACCCGGCGTCAACGTCGCCGGGTTAAGGGATCGACCTATGTGGTTTCCTTTTAAGAATAATTGTATGAAAAACCAGAAAATTTATGCACGAATGGAGCTGACCGCGCTGCTGAAAGTTTCAAATCGAAAAAAAAATACCATGCACCTCAACTTACAGAGTACAAAAGTATAACTAAGTTCCGTCTTGTGCTATCGTTGCTCAGAGACTTACTAATAAATCATGGCATGACTGCCCCGGGTCGAATCGGAGCATTCATGTTTGCACCTATGTGTCTAGTAATGACTATAGTGACTATGTGAGACATTTTCCCACGCGAGGTGGTCTCTAATTAGTGTCGTATTTAGACAGATTCTATTTATTTATCGAGAGGAAAAAAGCATAGAGATTTGTGTCTTTTTGTTAATAGACGTAAATCAATCCGCAAGTCCTATTAGGTACTTACCTAATCTCTTGGATTAGACCTTTCTGCCCAGTAGGTCTAACTATTTACGTTTTTCATTAAACTACTCTCTCTGAAGTCTAATAGGGGCCTGAGCTTTTGTATCTCGATCTGAAGTTATTTTGACCAGTGTTTCGTTGGACACATTATTCTCTTTGAAATTATTTACACGTTGAACACCAGGAGCAAGGCTAAACTATAGAAGATATAAAAACGGCTTTATTAGAAAAGTTGTTAGCATGTTTCGATCCAGTTGGTATATATCTAGGTACCTCTAGGCATCCCTTGGCATCCCAAGTTCGCGGGCACAAGCTAGTATTTACTAAATCTGTTGGCTCAGCGACCCGAAATGGGCCATGCACTTTAAAGAGAGCTTTATCTACTGCTGCACATGTAAAAACTAAAACATAAGAAACTTATACCATGGCTAGAAAGTCTAAACCTACTTATTTGTTTCGCGTTGTAAGTCTTTGAAATACTAAATAATCGGTTTTATCGTATTGAAACAAAATCACAATTTCGTAGTAGCTAAAACAATAGCAGTTTAGAAAACGATTTACTACACTATATTTTGTTCTAAAGCCGTATTTAACTAGTATAGTAAAACGGTCTAAACGCAAGGTTAAGTATCCATTTAAGTGTGCAGGCGTTGTCATTAAGATTACTTTCGAAACTTTTGATTCGCACCCAAACAAAAAACACCTGTACGTGAACCGGACGGTTGTTAGTAGCTGCACTAGCGTGTAAACCAAAAACACTGTATGTGCGAGCACCTAAGTTTTGAGAAAATTAGCAAAAACGTTTTTTATTGAAATTTGCTTTTTTTTATGAATAACCTAAAACATTTGAACTTTTTTATGACTTGAACTAATGGATATTGGTAATACCTTACTAGCCATTCCAATTTTACACAAAATGACATTAAATAAACAGAAATATAATTAATATTCAGTAATCTGCTTCTTTTTGATGAACATACAGCATAAATATTGTTGCTTTGTAAAGCAAAAACACTGTATTGGTTCATACAGTGTTTTTTCTTTTACAATAATACTGTAGCAAAAAGTAGGGATGGAGTTAGCCTATCAGCAGCAGAGTGCTCTGATATGGTTGCAATGACCTCTAACATGGTTGCAGAGTCCTCTGACATTGTTGCAGCGTTCTCTGACATGTTTGTAATGACCTCTGACATGGTTGCAGGGTCCTCTGACATAGTTGCAAAGGCCTCTGACATGGTTGCAATTACCTCTGACATGGTTGCAGAGTCCTCTGACATGGTTGCAATGACATCTGACATGGTTGCAGAGTCCTCTGACATGATTGCAGCGTCCTCTGACATGATTTCAGAGTCCTCTGGCACGGTTGTACTGACCTCTAACATGGTTAGAATGACCTCTGACATGAATTCAGAGTCCTCTGACATGGTTGCAATGACATCTGACATGGTTGCAGAGTCCTCTGACATGGTTGCAGCGTCCTCTGACATGATTGCAGAGTCCTCTGAAACGGTTGTAATGACCTCTAACATGGTTAGGATGACCTCTGACATGAATTCAGAGTCCTCTGACGTGATTGCAGAATCCTCTGACATGGTTCCAGAAATATCTGACATGGTTCCAGAAACCGTTGACATGGTTGCAGAGTCTCTTATATGGCTACAATGACCTCTGACAAGGTTGCAGAGGCCTCTGACATGGTTGCAGAGGCCTCTGACATGGTTGCAGAGGCCTCTGACATGGTTGCAATGACCTCTGACATGGTTGCAGAGTCCTATGACATGGTTGCAGAGTCCTCTGACATGGTTGCAGAGTCCTCTAACATGGTTGCAGCGTCCTCTGACATGATTGCAGAGTCCTCTGACACGGTTGTAATGACCTATGAAATGGTTTCAGCGTCCTCTGACATGGTTGCAGAGTCCTCTGTTATGGTTGCAATGACCTTTGACATAGTTGCAGAGTCCTCTGACATGATTGCAGAGACCTCTGACGTGTTTGCAATGAGTTCTGACATGGTTGCAGAGCCTCTTATATGGCTACAATGACCTCTGACAAGATTGCAGAGGTCTCTGACATGGTTGCAGAGTCCTCTGATATGGTTTCAGAGTCCTCTGACATGGTTGCAGAGTCCTCTGACATGGTTATAGAGGCCTCTGATGTGGTGGCACAGGCCTAAAATACGTTTCCACAGAACCCGACCATTAAGTAAGGTTACTTAGAAATAGAATCATTCGAGATTGCATTCAGGGCACGCGCAATATTGTAAGGAGAAACACCGTAAGTGCGTTTACAGTGTTATGGCTTTACAAAACATGGTTATATGCACATACAGTTTTTTTGTTTGTCTATAACTTCAATTGTATTCACTTTTATGATGAAATATTAAGTTGAGGGTACGTATTAGAGTCTGAATAATGTAATTAACCTTATAGAGCTAAAACACTGTATGTGACACTTACAGTGTTTTTCCTTTACACGCTAGTGCAGGTAGAATCGCAGATCAGACATTATAGGAACTGACTACCTCAGACTCCTGCTACTTGTAGTAGGCTATCGAAAAACTCTGACACCAGGGTTCATCGGGTTGTTGGATGACTCGGTGTCCCTCCTGAAAAGAAGAAGAAAACCAGTTAGTTTCGGTTTATTTTTTATTTTTACTGGAAATACTTTTGATTTACAGTATCAACAGAGACAATTTTTTGCTTTCCTTAAAATCTTTTATTCATTGAATCGCACAAAACTAACTTTTTAAAATCTAGGGACATGACATCGCAACATGGATACTTTTGTTTATTTATGTGAAGGTATTTAGCATCAGACAGCCGATTTCCATGGAACTCTGTTCTATTTACATACCTATTATAAGATATAGGTACTTATACAAAAACTGCGGGTCGTTGGACGACTTGGTGTCCCACACGAAGAAAAAGAAGTCTGCAAACATTTTAAGGTATGAACTGGTCTGTGAAACAACAAATGTTGTATAGTAGGCCCAAATATTTTTGTTTTTTGTTATTTCTACCTATTTTCTACATAAGTACCTTGAGAATTTATTCAGAATCATGGACCATTTAAACCCTTAAATATTCGCAGTTAATTTATTTACTTTTTGTGTATTGGTCAGAAAACACAGATAAGATCAAGCTTGGAAAGTGCTTTTTCTCGTCAATGTGCCCAATGTGCCCAGTCATTATGTTATCTAACCAGACAAAACTGCTACTATCTATACACTTACATTCACTACAACATGTGACAGGTTGTAGGCTTATTGTATGCCCTTGTCCGGTATGCGGTGAAGCAATACTTGCGATTGTCGTATTATAATGTGGAGCAATTTATAAAACACTGCTTAAGTTTAGTCTGATATATAATTAGCTTTTTGTAGAAACCTGACATAGATTATGATAAGCTCTCTTTGAGAGATAAATATGTGCGTAATTAGGGTACTTATTTAAGATAAAATATATGTTTGTGTGTCGAAACGCACCTGCAAGCAACACGAAACGCGATTTTCAGATTGTTTGGATATGACATACCTAGTAGAATTTCAGCGAAACTTGTCATACCTCAAACAACTTTGACTACAAGACGGTAGTATTTTCAGGTAGAATGGGTGTTTTTTATGTTCCAACGCATGCGTTAGGACAATACGTATTTCGACCTTATTCTCATATAAATATGGTTTTTGTCAAATTGTTAGAAATATGATTCCGTCAACGCAGCGTTGTGCGATATTTTTGCCCTAATGGATGCGTCTGTCAAAACGTTTCACATAAACCGTAACTGTATGAAAAGGCGGAAAATCGTATTTTCCGAACGCAATGAATAGCGCTGCACAAAAATCACGCACACACGTACCTACGTTATGTGTGTAAAGCGCCTAAGTATGTAATCAGCAGTAAACATAATCACTTAAAATATGGTAAGTACCTAGGTAGAAGGTAGTAGGTAGGTAGTATACAATACAAACCCAGGTAGGAACCGTGCAATCGCCACTCCATAACAATCACCCGTCGTCACGAAGTGTAGGGCAACCGGCCCTTTAGTGGTACTTTCGAATAAAACAATACAATTAAACCATGGGCATTGAATAGATAATAGTACCTATCTGTAGCGTGCCCTAACACGGATAGTGCCCTATATTATTAATCTACAGGCTACAAAACTATACGGGTATTTTTTTTAGTACTATTCTCCGTACCTTCGACCTTATTTCCAAACAAATACGGTGTATGTCAAACGGTTTGACGACGCATCCGCTTAGCGCTCTGCACATCGCACAAAGCTGCGTCAACGTATGCATCTGTCAAACCGTTTGTCATTCACCATATAGGTATATTTGTGAGGAAATAAGGTCCAAGTACATATTTCCCTATCGCAAGAGTTACGCAGCGCAAAAATAACGCACTGACGAACGTAAATCCTTATTAACTGTAGCAAATAAAAGTTCAAAAATTGTCAACTACCTACTCAGCTACTAATGACTTTATACTTTCTTGTTAAGTGCATCGTAAAATGCTAAATATGATAATATTGTGGCAAAATTTATCTTTCACAATATTTCAACTTGCTCCGTCCTCGAACTTTGAAAGTAAACAAATTACTTATTATTTGCTCTTAAAACATTTCCCGAAATTTTTATAATCATGTAGACATTGATTAAGTAAAGTATGCATATCTATAGGGTTCAATTTCCTGCTGGTCTCGTAAGATGCCAAGGGACTTGATGGTATTATGTGTAAGTATTACAATTTTAGGCGACCGGCTACTTTACTAAACTATCTCTAAAGTCTCTATAGTAATAAATGATTTTTCTGAAACATCACATGTTTTGTCAATGTCTTATTTTTACGGTCTGCCCACCCCAGTGAGGAAAAAGGGGCCAAGTAGCCTTTGAAGAAGACGTAACAATTTAGAATCCGAAATCTCACAATGTATAAATTCAAAAATCACTTCACTACATTGTTAAACAAACAGGCATATTCTCATCACTTTGAAACTAGAAGAAAGTGGTGGTCTTTACACGTCCATGCAATAAATCTCAGAGTAGCTCTTTTCTCACTTTTTACTGCCTGATTTACGATCTAGGATGTGACTATTGTTATAATTACTTAGTTTACTTTTCTTTGGCTTTCGAACTCGTTTTTTCGTTATTTTTCATTATTTGCCGCACATAAAAATCATACGACGGACTGTTAATATGCAATCAAATAATTCCGTGCAGTTAGATATTATTTCATACAAATCAGAGATTCTGGAACTGAAGGAACTAGGTACTATGCCTATCTCTATGTAGGTATAATCATCCATCATCAATGTACATGTCTACCATAGCAAGTATATAAAAACATAGGTCCTAAACCTACTTAACTGATCAATTGATAGAATTTTGTCCCACTTGTACTTTTAATGGTACTACTTAAGAGCACAACCTGGGACCCGTTTAATAAAGCTAACATTTGGCATTTACAATGAAAATTCGATTTAGATTGCGAAGCTTGTAAGGATAGTTTAGTTCTTGGTAGCGAATCGGCTCGCTGTCTGTCATTAAAAATTACAGTTGTCACCTTTATTAAACGGGCCCCTGGTCTTGCAATTTTTCAAACGGTAAAATCCACCTTTTCCCACAGGAAACTCATCGCAAACACGGATGCTAGCTAGTATCCATCTAGTATCTAACAAGAGGGGTACTTAATGTCGTGACTATTATTGTGAAAAACCTGCTCTTTATCTCTGTTTCCTTTATGGCGGTCTCTGTCACGATACCGTTGAGAAACAGTAAATTATATGATTAACGATAACGCATTTCTCAGCTAGATATGAAATTCTTTTATTGTTAGTTTTATTGTTCAAATCCGTTGCGCAGTCGGTTCGAAAAATACGTTAATTGGAAGGTTTAATTATGGTGCTGCGTGTCAAAATTTTTTATTAGTCTGTGGGTCTGAGAAGCTCGGCTAGGCTGCCCAAGGCCAGTTGGTGCGATTTCAATACGCGAAACGCATGCTTATATGTAATCGTTTAAATAATTTCTATTGATACCTACCTATAGTACCGTCATTCGAATAGGCCATATTTAACAGCTATCAAAGTCATGTTAATGCTATAACATAAGGTCTATTTTTCTTTGTTGATATATTTCGTAGTATGAGTTTGACAGCTGTCAAATATGGCCTATTCGAATGACGGCACTTGCACTAGTAGGGGATAAAAAGCCGAAGTTGCTGGGGCTATGTACCGATGCTGAAGTGTTTGCTTTTCTTTTGCTTACTGTTACAAAATCTTAAGACTACCACTACCCACTACCAAATTTAAACACTACCCGTGTTTGTTGTACAATTGTTGGAAAACTTGCAAAATTTTCACCACACGCAGAATTTGAACCGGCGGCCTTCGGCATCTGACGCCACTACCAACTGGGCTACCGCGGTACAGACGCTAGAGATTGCAGGTTCAAATCCTTTTAAAAGTTTTCCAAAAATGAGTTAAGTAAAACAATACAACTATGGTCCTAGCTTGTAACTATGGTCCAAACAAACATGTAGATAAGTTTTTTTTTTCTCCTCCTGTGTGGGGCCTACTATATAGGACCCCTAATGTACGGTTAACTAACACTTACTTAACAACTGTCACCACACACGAGATAAACGAGAAAAATGTACTTTAAATGCAGGTTTGTTTGGACCATAGTTGTAAGAGTAGGGCCATAGTTGTATGGTTTTACCAGTAGGTACCTAAGTACTTAATCACTGAATCTACACACTCGCTAAAATTCAGCTATAAATACCAAAACACAGTCGATTACAAGCCAGCAAACTTGAGCAACGGCGTTTTAATAATAGTGATTTTATGGAGACGATAAAATCTCATGGGCTTTTACCATATTTGTAACAAATTAGGAATTGGTTTACGCGCTTATGGCTGAGATCTAGAGGCATGTGCGAAAATTTTTACTGCAAGTAATACCACTTGTTAAAATACTTGAATAGATAGATAGGTACTGTTTTTTTATGATCTGGGCCTTTTAGATGTCTTGCCATTAATGGATCAACCTAGATATTGTTAATGAAGGTTTGCGCACCTAGATTAATTACTAGTAATAGGTAGGTACTTAGGTAGCTTACGGACAGAAAATAATGATAAGGAATACGAGTTGGGTAACAGTAGGTATAACAGCGTTATACACACAGAGTTTGACAAATAACTGCGTGGTGACGGCTGAGAATAGCATCATCCCATATCTTTCCCTGTTATACACACACAGAGTTTAATAAATAACTGCGTGGCTAAAGGCTTAGAATAGCATCATCCCATAAGTATCTTTCCCTTTTTTATGAAGTGTGATTCAAGAGGAAGGTTAACATTAGCCGAGTAAATACCTTATTCCCGCGGGAAAACGAATTAGTACAGTGGGTGAAACCGCTAACAGGCCGCTAGTATAGAAATATAAAACGTCAATAGGTTTAGGATTGTTGTTTGTTCTATAAGACTAATTCTAAATCTAAATAAGAACATTTATCGGTTATTGAAGGTTACCTAATCAATTATTGTCGTAATAAAATTTAAGTAGGCGAGTTCATTTTCAATGTTAATCCTCATAAACAAGAGTGCTTGCATGCCTTGCAATGCAGGTCTTATCAGTAGCACTTAAAGTAATCTATTTACGGGTCATCTTTTAGTGGTAATTCCTATTAACTGTATCAAAAACAAATATATTTCGATCCCTTAAATAGGTGACTTTAAGATATCAATTTCAACATTCTAGATTTTTTACACATATTTAAATTACCGTTGACACCAGGTTGACACTAAGTTTAACTACAAGCACCATTTAAAATCTGAACCAGTTAAGGCGCTGGTGACCTTAACTTGCTTCCTATACCTACCTACTTTCAAATTTTCGGTTACCGCTGTCGCATAAAGCAGGGGAGCGTTTCATAAAACTGCGAATTGAAAATTACAACAAACGAAATAGGTTACCTACCTAATAAAAAGCAAAATAACAACAATAAAAGACAAAATATCTTCTTAGTGTCGAAGAAATAAAAAAAAACATATTATCAATGCAATTCATATTTTTCTTTGCTTCTTGTTTGTTCATGCAGGAAAGATGACAAATATAGGTTCAAAATGCACTACATATAGGTACTTCACCAATTTTGACACGATAGCTATCGTAAAAGGGGTTAATTGTAACTACACTTATATGTACGAGTTCTAAACTTCTTAATTTATTACTTCTGTGCCTTAATTTTTTTATAACTCTCGTAAAAATAAAAGTGTTTGCAAAGGAGTTTACAAAGTATTCTTCTTAAAACACATCTTGTAAATTGTAGTTTTTCGCAATCGGCCCCTTGCGTAAACCAGCCAATAATTTCATTGTGTCCAAGTCCAGCTACATTTGACAGTTGAAACTATTGTATCAACATAATCGGATTAAAGTTCAGTACACATGGGGCCAGTTCAGTGGGACAGTCACTTCAATAGCATACCTGAGCTATGTAGACAATCATAGTAGCATTGTGCTAAACATAGGATTTGACTACAACATGAACTAACTCACAGCCATGTGGTGCCGGCTTAGAATGGCTTCACCCCATATCTTTTCTGTGGGTGACAGAAGCGACTAAGGGACTTGAGAGTTCATGTGTATTGCAATTTTAGACGAAAGCCTGACAACTTTTCGATATGGTGATGCGCACTCTTCTGAAGGACTCGAAATTTTATCAAACGTGGTGTAAATGGCTGTTTTTCACAGCGGATCACGCTCTGTTTACGCCGCAACGGATATCATAATAATTCATAATTCAATAATTTATTTCTTAGTAGGAATTTACAAGATTCTCTTTAAGAAAGTCACATTCTAATTCAAACTTAAAAAAGAGATATATCGGCTTTATAGTTGTATGTATGTATAGTGCTTAACATAGGATTTGGCTAGGTACAACATTAAACTAACTAGCAATATTAAGCCTTGTGTGTAAGAAATACTTACAACTAGAACTCTCATCATCAGTTGAGTCACGTCAATTTCAATATCCATGTAAAAACCGACGGAGTCAACAAATGCGATGACTTTATTAAGAGAAAATATTCATTATCTTATATTTTAACCATAAGTAGTTTTGCGTCTGCTTTCTTTTTAAGTTGCGCTGCTACTCATGTAATTTTGTTTGTATGATGTGACGTTTCTCCTCAAAGCCGAACTGTCAAAATGCATGTTGTTGTTAAGTGACTTATGTCGTACAAGATTTAAGAGCTGGTAGGTACACTTCCTTAACAAGATAAGAATCTTAAAAAGACAAGGAAAACATTTATAAGCCTAAGGCTTTTCTACCTACTCCATTCGTGAATGTTTGATTGATTAGTACCTCGGCACCCAATATATCACATGTCTATGGAAACTTATATTGTTAAACCCAGGAAGTGATTTATTTTAATCACGCAGTTATGTAAAAAAGTATTTTATAAAAAATCACAAAATTAAGTAATAATTATGTCAAAACGAAACAAGTTTCAAAATGTACATTCGCCAGCAAATCCAGCTACTCTTTTAAGGGACTAACTTATTGGGGATTTTAAGGAACTAAGAAAGACGAGTACACGTTGATCTCTTAAATGGGTATTGCTGGCGATAGGAACTGATATGGACAGCATGTGACAGGACAGATACACGGCCTCGCTTGGGACTGCAAAATACTGCCAAATTGTGAAACTAGTCAGGTGTGATAATCACCTAACTAGTCTTTTGATTTGAGAACGGCTGGGACTGATGTTTAGATCTCTACCCATCATAGTCTCATCATCTGCCTGCCCTTATCCTAAATCAGTTGGGGTCGGCGCAATATGTTTTGTTAGAGCACAAAATTATGTAGCAAAAGGATTTAGCAATGTTTTACGACCGGCCGCCTGCCTGATGTTAATCCTCTTAGGGAATGCTATTGTAGGTGGTATCGCCGCCACCATGCGGTTGATCATAGTCGACAGATATTCAGCCAAGGACGGATACGCGGGTAGTGGAACTAAATCGCTTGACAATAAGTACGTGCCGATCAGGATACTGCTGCCAGATTTGAATAGTGCCTCTAGGTAGAGTTTATCCCACCCAAAACATAAATGTGAAAGGCTGCCAAGTTCGACAATATTGGAATGCTTCGCCTATAAAAGAAGTGAGATCTAAATAAGTACCAAGTTCCATACACAGACCTCAGTTAAAAATAGTTACAGGAATGCACACTTGATTTTCCGCAGTTTGGAAAGTAGATTCTGAATAAATATCATATTAATACCTAAAATTCTAATACTTACAAAAACGCAAACCTGTTTTTTCAGCAGTTTCCTTTCCTACTTTTTAATGATATAACTTGGCAAGTTTTCACACACTTTGTTATTTATAAACCTACAAAACGCAATGAGTCAAGTATATAATTTTCTATTAAAACTTGCCAAGTTATATCATTATTTTGCGTTTTTTTAATTATTATAATTTTATTAATCAATATCATATTTATTCAGAATCTACTTTCCAAACTGCGGAAAATCAAGAGTGCATTCCTGTAACTATTTTTAACTGAGGTCTGTGTATGGAACTTGGTACTTATTTAGATCTCACTTCTTTTATAGGCGAAGCATTCCAATATTGTCGAACTTGGCAGCCTTTCACATTTATGTTTTGGGTGGGATTTCATTTATTTTTGTAAGGTTTTCGGTCGGTTGCAATTTTAGGTCGGTACGACCATTGGAAGATATAGATAATTTTTTTGTATTAGTTCCTTAGGGGTATGAATTTACACCTTCATTATTTTAAAACCGACTCACACTTGGCCATTTTCAGATTTTTTCCTTTACCTTGACCTAAAGACCTACCCCTATGCCAAATTTCAAGTCAATACGACCACTGGAAGTGGTCTAGGTTTTTGATGAGTGAGTGAGTCAGTCAGTCAGTGAGTGTATAGTAAAATAGCGATTTTCTGACGTCAATATCTCAAGACCTACAATAGGTACATTAATGAAATTTTGTATTTTAGATGAGTAAGTAGATCTCAACAGATACTAGAAATTTCATATGCGTAGATAAAATAGATTTTGAGTTATAGGTGGGTCGAACTTGGCCCGAAATGGTTCGTGTAATATAACCCACGGCCGGTGTGTCGCTCGAACTTGGCGGACACACTGCCGTGTGTCTAGATTTTAGGTATGTCATGGTTTCAAAAGGGATTCTTCAAATTGTTTAACATTTTTTAAATTAGGTAAACGTTTGCAGACCAGATTCTACCGGTGTTGGTAAAATTATTATTCAAATTTTACTGGAGCATACATCCGCTATTTTACAGCTGTTTAATTAAGTTCGCTGTACCCAGTTTTATTTCACTTTTTGTTGAATAACGTTATCATAAACGGTTTCATTAGGCATTTCTTTGAAAATTATGATATACCTGCTTATTACGTGAATTTGGTTCACGGAAAGAAATAATGAGTACTTAATAATGCCCACAGTTTTGTTGATCGTTATTCAATTCTCGTAATTTTTCTTTTGCGTTGTACTTTCTTCTAAACATTTAAGGGACCAGCTTATACTGACTATATTTTCATATAAATACTAAGATAAACCAGTATAATGGTACCCTTATTTTCCAAGCGTCGCGACAACGACGCCGTCAAATTTTGACGGCGTCGTTGTCGCTGCGGTCTTGTAGAAAAACCCAACCGCATCCCATACAAACTCTATAAGCTTCTCAGCGCGCTGTCAACGTGACGGCGTCGTGGCGCGCCGCAACGACGCCGACGCTCGGTCTTTCTGGTTCCCCATACAAACCAGTCATTTGACAGCGACAACGACGCGCGTCGTTGTCGCTGTCGCTTGGTTTTTAAGCCTACCATAATAATTTCATTCCTTAAATGAGTAAATCACAGACAAATGAAACCTTTTTCGCGCAGCGCTACTAGACACGCCTTTTGTCAAAATTTCATACAAGACAAGCAGTTTAGCACGCATAGTTTCTGATTTAAACCACTTTTTTGTGTGACAGCTGACACCTGTCATGTAGATCTCGTTAAGGCCTACAACTTTCCCAAAGAAACTAATAGTCTAGCACGCATAGTTTCTTATATAAACGACTTTTTAGTATGACACCTGTCATGTAGATCTTGTTATAGCCTAAAACTTTTCCGAAGAAACTAATAGTCTAGCACGCATAGTTTCCGAACAAACGACTTTTAGTTTGACAGCTGACACTTGTCATGTAGATCTTGTTAAAGCGTACAACTTTCCCAAAGAAACGAATAGTCTAGCACGCATAGTTTCCGATATAAACGACTTTTTAGTTTGACAGCTGACACCTGTCATGTAGATCTCGTTAAGGCATACAACTTTCCCAAATAAACTAATAGTCTAGCACGCATAGTTTCTGATTTAAACGACTCTTTAGTATGACAGCTGACACCTGTCATGTAGATCTTGTTAAGGCCTACAACTTTTCCAAAGAAACTAATAGTCTAGCATGCATAGTTTCCGATATAAACCACTTTTTGTGTGACAGCAGACCCCTGTCCGGGACCACAGGGAAAAAAAACGGACCCGTGGTCCACCAGGTGGACCAGGAGGTGGACCACGGGGATGAAGGGCCATTTTCAGTCCCTTTTTTATTCAATCTCATACACTCCAAATTTAGGTTTTGGCGACGGATATGTGTATTTTGAAAAGACGGTTGTGGCAACACTTTAGGTGAACGCTCTGTTCCGAACCGTACGCACAGCACCCTAAGTGGCATAGAATTTCATACAATATTTCAAAATATGACGCGTACGGAACGGTTAAATGAGCTATCACCTCAAATTGCCTCAAATGACAAACTCGTTCAAAAAGAAAGTTGTAGGCCTTAACGAAATCTACATGACAGGTGTCAGCTGTCACACTAAAAAGTGGTTTAAATCAGAAACTATGCGTGCTAGACTATTAGTTTCTTTGGGAAAGTTGTAGGCCTTAACGAGATCTACATGACAGGTGTCAGCTGTCACACAAAAAAGTGGTTTAAATCAGAAACTATGCGTGCTAAACTATTAGTTTCTTTGGGAAAGTTGTAGGCCTTAACGAAATCTACATGACAGGTGTCAGCTGTCACACTAAAAAGTGGTTTAAATCAGAAACTATGCGTGCTAGACTATTAGTTTCTTTGGGAAAGTTGTAGGCCTTAACGAGATCTACATGACAGGTGTCAGCTGTCACACTAAAAAGTGGTTTATATTTGTGCGTACGGTTCGGAACAGAGTGCGTTCACCCTAAAGTGTTGCCACAACCGTCTTTTCAAAATACACATATCCGTCGCCAAAACCTAAATTTGGAGTGTATGAGATTGAATAAAAAAAAGGGACTGAAAATGGCCCCTTCATCCCCGTGGTCCACCTCCTGGTCCACCTGGTGGACCACGGGTACGTTATTTTTTCCCTGTGGTCCAGGACAGGTGTCAGCTGTCACACAAAAAAGTGGTTTATATCGGAAACTATGCATGCTAGACTATTAGTTTCTTTGGAAAAGTTGTAGGCCTTAACAAGATCTACATGACAGGTGTCAGCTGTCATACTAAAAAGTCGTTTAAATCAGAAACTATGCGTGCTAGACTATTAGTTTCTTTGGGAAAGTTGTATGCCTTAACGAGATCTACATGACAGGTGTCAGCTGTCAAACTAAAAAGTCGTTTATATCGGAAACTATGCGTGCTAGACTATTCGTTTCTTTGGGAAAGTTGTAGGCTTTAACAAGATCTACATGACAAGTGTCAGCTGTCAAACTAAAAAGTCGTTTGTTCGGAAACTATGCGTGCTAGACTATTAGTTTCTTCGGAAAAGTTTTAGGCTATAACAAGATCTACATGACAGGTGTCATACTAAAAAGTCGTTTATATAAGAAACTATGCGTGCTAGACTATTAGTTTCTTTGGGAAAGTTGTAGGCCTTAACGAGATCTACATGACAGGTGTCAGCTGTCACACTAAAAAGTGGTTTAAATCAGAAACTATGCGTGCTAAACTATTAGTTTCTTTGGGAAAGTTGTAGGCCTTAACGAAATCTACATGACAGGTGTCAGCTGTCACACTAAAAAGTGGTTTAAATCAGAAACTATGCGTGCTAGACTATTAGTTTCTTTGGGAAAGTTGTAGGCCTTAACGAGATCTACATGACAGGTGTCAGCTGTCACACAAAAAAGTGGTTTAAATCAGAAACTATGCGTGCTAAACTATTAGTTTCTTTGGGAAAGTTGTAGGCCTTAACGAAATCTACATGACAGGTGTCAGCTGTCACACTAAAAGTGGTTTAAATCAGAAACTATGCGTGCTAGACTATTAGTTTCTTTGGGAAAGTTGTAGGCCTTAACGAGATCTACATGACAGGTGTCAGCTGTCACACTAAAAAGTGGTTTATATTGGAAACTATGCGTGCTAAACTATTAGTTTCTTTGGGAAAGTTGTAGGCCTTAACGAAATCTACATGACAGGTGTCAGCTGTCACACTAAAAAGTGGTTTAAATCAGAAACTATGCGTGCTAGACTATTAGTTTCTTTGGGAAATTTGTAGGCCTTAACGAGATCTACATGACAGGTGTCAGCTGTCACACTAAAAAGTGGTTTATATTGGAAACTATGCGTGCTAAACTATTAGTTTCTTTGAGAAAGTTGTAGGCCTTAACGAGATCTACATGACAGGTGTCAGCTGTCACACTAAAAAGTCGTTTAAATCAGAAACTATGCGTGCTAAACTTAAATCGTTTTTCATAGTTAATAGTAGTTTATGCAATTGCCTTATAATGAGAGGCTTTAGGATGTGAGTATCTGTTTATCACAACGAGGCGCAGCCTAGTGTGATAATAGTTTGACACGAGCATTCTAAAGCCTAATTATATGCAGTTGCATACACTATTTTATCTACACTTTACAAGAAAAACTATGAAAATAATTCAAACCTCCGCACTGTGGCGATTGCAAGCCTATCTACTGAACCACCAACTGAACGACTTTTGTACATAAGTAACTTTTAACTAAACGTTAAAATGGAGGCTCATAAAACTGAACAACTTTTAAAATTAAAAGCATTTATCGGTAAATTTAAATTCGAAAAATGATTTGAAGCAAAGATTTAATAATAAATAAGTCCTCATTATTTCAAGTGTCGTCCCGCCCGGTGAAATTTGTTTTATTTTTATTTAACTTACTGTTGGCCAGTGTTGGCTCAGGAAATAAAAAAGCGGAATATTCGTTTAGTTTTTTTTGAAATACTAGACATCACGTTTAGTACAGCATGTTTTATTGTATCATAAGTATTAGAGTAAGGGCGATTTACAAACAAAATGGTAAAATTACAAATAACACGTGGGAGTCAAAAAAGGACGTCAAGTTCGAGAAATATAAGCTGGTGGCAACACTGGGAATGGCAATTCGGTAAACCAAATTGGCAGGCTATATTGCTCAAAGGGCGTCTCTATCGGGGACCGCGAATGACGTTTTGGTTCTCTGTGGAGTAAATGGATTTGCTGGCAATTGTTTTTTGAATTTATTGACTATTCACACTAACCTGTCACTAATTGAAATCATATATTTCCCTGACTATTATGGTTCTTTAATTTTTGATATAACAAAAAAAAGGTTTGGACTGGGTAGGTTATACTATAGGTATCTACAATAAAAGAGAATTTCAACTTTGAAAACAAACAGTAATTTTTTACTTTATAGTCATCATTCATCATAAATCAACCTCAAAAGGGACCACCTACCTAGCCAACTGAATTAGATAATCTTATAGGTAACCTAGAAAATCCATTATAGTAAATGTAGGTAGATAAGATAGAGATCTAGGTAGGTATGTAAATATTTTAGCGTTGGCCAACCGGAAAAGAGACTAAAATTTACATCAACACGATATCATGTTGTTTTGTGATAATTTCTTACCTTACCTTACTGTTGTTGTTGCTTAACAATTGATCCCAGCCAGCTACTACGTCAGCTGTAAAAAACTTAAATTTTAATAAAAAATAAACTGTGTAGGTTATAAAGGATGTAAGATGGAGCTCTCCTAATACTGATAGTGTGCATTCAAACCATGAAACTGAACAATTTCCCGTAAGAGAATATTTCAGGATTATTGTACCTACCTATAAACCCTATAAAGTAACAGAAACTAAATCTGATTATAACGATTTTTAATGGCTAAATTTTATCTGATTATAATCATCTCACATAGAGTCACGTATGATATTCGTTTGTCACATTTTAAATTAGAGTCACTGCTATCACGTCGTACCAGGCATGACTTAGTATTTTTACACAAAATAATCAACTCTCAACTAGATTGTCAAGAACTTATTGAAAAAATATCTTTGTCCGTACCCTATAACTATCCTAGACACCCTATCGCACACATATTAAATACTAACTGCCCGTCAGCGGTTTCACCCGCTGCAACCTATTATTCCGCGGGAAAATAGCACTATCGCCTCAGAGTTCATGCACTTTTATAATACTTATAGCCTGTTTCCTGTATAAATCAAGGTTTCTTTTCTCGTGGTATATATTTTACTATGTATATAGAGGCCTGCCCCAGCTTTGCACGATTGTAACTTATTTGGAGTTTAATACTTTAGGGGTTTAAAAATCAAACCCCTAAGACATATATTTAACTTTTTTTAGCTCTTTGGCCTTGTCGCAAATTTTAAAACAGATCGCATATAAAATCGCGATGATCCATACAAACTTTTTACCCCATTTTTACCCGACTGCCTCAGAAGGAGGGTTATGTTTTTCGAGAGCATGTATGTATGTATGTATGTATGTTGACAAGAAACTTCTTTTTCACGGGCTACAGCCCAAACGGATAGTTAGATTATAACATACCTATATGAGGTGTCATTAGATTCGTCTCAGCAGCGCGAGTGATACTGGCTATATACAAAAAAATTATAGATTCAAGATGGCGGATTTTTACAGCAAAATAGTACTTTAAAATTACCGCAGTCGGGTTTTTTGTTTTTTAACACATCTACTTGTAAAGTCTTTAGGTGCCGTGTAGTCCCGGCAGAGTAGAATAACACCACCCCTTCTCTTCCCGTGGGGGTCGTAAGAGGCGACCGAGGAATAAATCCGACCCAATCGAATCAGGGTCCTGGAGAAGGAAAACTCCACATACAAACCGAAACGGCTGCAGTGCAATAAATCGTGCTGCAGACTCTTGCAGCCGACTTGGCTTCGCACGCACGTATCGACCCATCGCTCCTGTGGAGTCAGCCAGGAAGGTCGAGAGGGTGGCGCAGGTCCTGGGCAGCCCTGCGTTTTCCATAATTGCGTCCCAGGCAACACAGTGTCTGTGGAGAGCGTGCAAAAAGCTATGCCGCTCCCGTATCGGCTTATTTATACAGCCATGAAAGATTTTGCCTCAGACACTGAATAAATCGTCTGACACAGACGTGTGAGGCCAATGATGATGAGGGGTTATAAATCGAAAACCCCTGAAACGCGCTTAAATTCTTATGTGACAAGTACAGCGCAAGACCAGTGTGTACCATTGGCAAATATCGTAAGACAAAACATAAATTAATTAAAAGTTCGTTAAAAAAAAGCAAAATAAGGACCTTTCTATTCGGGTTCGAACGCGAGTCGTCTTGCTTAAAGGGCAAGCGCACTACCGCTTTGCCAACGTGTCTTTAAGATACCTGTTGAATTAACGGATATGTTTCCCCACAAAGTGTCCGTAATTTCAAAATAAGCAAATGATTGCCTTTCACGCCAACAAAATGATAATTTCGAAACATTGGAACAAAATACGAAAAGATTACTTACAGAAACCCAGCAGTGAGTATTAAAGAACATATCTAGCGATCTCCGATCGCACATTAAAACTCACCCCGTGGCCGTAACATAACATCCTATATGCTATTATAGTGGAAGAAATTTCTGAAATTGCCTAATATTCAGAAATTTAAATCTTGATTTGCTAATATTCAGAAAGTAAAATCAAAATCAAAATCAATCGCGGAGAAATGTGTCGATCGTCGTTACTCCATAACGCGAATCATTCGAGTCTAATGATGTCGTATCTTGTATCTATGTATTTGTGGGATCCAATAATTTGTATCTATGTATTTGTGGGATCCAAAAACATTTTCACCGGCATATATTTTCTTTACGCATTATGTGGGATGTACGTGAATTTTGCTTTACTTACTCGCCAAGAGAAACGTTTAAAACGCGGATCGGCTCAGTCACGCCACCTATGCAAAAATATTGGATTATGCGTGATCCCGTAGGAATAAGACATTTTCCCGCGGTAAAAAGTAGCCTATGTGTTATTCTAGATACTCTTCTATATTTGTGCAAATTTTCATGTCAATCTAGTCAGCCGTTTTAGCGTCATGTCGTAACAAACACACACACAAACATCCGCCTTTATAATATTTATTAGTAGGATTCCGTATTGTCGCACTAATGTCGCTGCACATTCTCCTCTGATAAGAATGTGCAAAATGTACAACCAATCTGTGAAGAAAAACCCTGCTGTTGATATTTTTAGTGACTCGCTTATAAGTAGTATATAAGCGAAAACTGTTATTGTAACTTGCTTTTGTAATAGATATTTTTATATAAAATTATTTAAGTATTCATTCTGTTAATAACTACTAACTACTGACTGATCTCATCTCATGTAGACCTAAGTTTAGATTATTACAATTTATTACTAGATTTAAGCTGTTACACTTACCTACTTAATTTTCTTTTAAACTTGTTTACTGTTTAAATTTCTTAGAATGCTGTGTGCGCCTGTAATTGTCTTTTAGATCAGTGATTTAATGCTAATATTACCTAAGCTCATTGTATGTTAGATTTAAAGGATGTTGGCGTGCCTATTTGTAATAAAAAAAAAATAAAAAGAAAAATAACGAATTTTTTCATGGTTTACTCTGAACGTTCCTAAGTTCAAATTTATTGGAGACCAAATAAAAAAAAACAACTTTCAGACAGACCTTGCACTTGCATAATTGCATCGTGGAAGCAATCACTCCGGTTGTGTCCATTGCAATTCTTACATCATTTTAAATACAAAATTGGTGCATTTTGTAGGCCGTTCGCCTTTTAGTGCATGTTGCACTCGATTTTGGCCAAAACATTTGCTCTTAATATTTGTAGTAATATTAGTAGAACAATGTAGTGTCAATTTTCCGAGTGGTGCTGGCTTAGAATAGCATCACTCCACTTATGTTGAGTTGATGTGTAGGTATTGCAATTTCAGGATGACCTGTCACTATGGTGATACGTAGTCTTCTGAATGACTTATCAGACGTAGAGTGAATTGCCGTATTTTTATATAGCCGTGACATATGTAGGTATGTGTGTATTTAAATAATTTTCTTTTTTTCGTCCTGCTATTTGAGTTATGCCTTGTTTGCAAAAACAAGCGCCTTGATGGCATGCCATAATGGCCTAATTTTATTCCTTTGAATAAATAAACTATCCCTATTTCTTAATCAGTCACTGAGTTTCAAATTGTGTGTAAAAATATAACTCCAAGTTATGCTATATAAACAAATTGATATCATGTAATTAGTCGTAGAATTTATATGAATAATACCCATGTCAAATAATGTCAATTTAGGTAAAATGTATTCGACTTCATTTATGTATGTCTTCGTATACAATACGTCATAATTTATGCTATAGGGCTATAGGTATTTTACAGCAATATTATCACAAAATAGAGAGTTTACAGAAGGTTTACTCGGCCCTATTTCGGATTTTCGCGATTGGCATTTGTTACATAGCCATCTGGTAAAGGCGCCCGCGCGCCATTTTCCTAATTTGTGGTATAATAGCCTCAGGAGAAATTCAACGGTGCTTTGGTCGGTGCTATTGCCAGCAAGTCCACCTACACATTTAAAGGATCAACTTATATTGGTTACTCTTCGTATTTGTATGAAAAACTAGTATAAAATGGTCCCTTATATGGCTAGGTGGATTTTCTGGCGACACTGCTTTGAAGATACAAATCTTAGCATTTCTACACTTCTGGCGTGTGGATAGGCGTATGAAGTGATTTGAATACAATGACGTTTTTAGAATGCGTTATTTGTCTCAGAGGGATTGATAAGATCATCTGTTTATAGAAGAACGCACCTTATATCACGACCTGTCCAATCGAGACTCTGATCATACAAGTATTGTTAGTATGTAAGGCGCAAGCTCCACAGAATAGACGAGAGACGTGAGACGTCATATATATGACATAATATGTCATATATATGACGTAATATGACATATATAAGACGTCACGAGAGACGTGAGACGTCATATATATGACATAATATGTCATATATATGACGTAATATGACATATATAAGACGTCTCACGTCTCTCGTCTATTCTGTGGAGCTTGCGCCTTACATACTAACAATACTTGTATGATCAGAGTGTCGATTGGACAATACTTGTATAACAATACTTGTATGATCAGAATAGACGAGAGACGTGAGACGTCATATATATGACATAATATGACGTCTCACGTCTCTCGTCTATTCTGTGGCGCTTGCGCCATATTATGTCAGACAAGTGATCATCAGATGTCATCGATGCGAGGCGCGTCTGTGTAGCTTGTAGGCGAGTCTGCTATCTCACCTATCGGTAAGTGATGATGCAGACGATGTTGGAGCATGCTTGCCTAGGTATTGCCTATTCACTCTTGCCTTGCCTCAGTTTCCGGCAGGACATTAATCGGATGCCTCTCAGTTTACCTTTACAGCCACAACAGTCGACTGCTGGACTTGGGTATAATTGCCATACTCACCACAGTGCAAGAGTTTTAATTCACAGGGATCGCTGCTGCCCATTCTGAAAATTTACCCTTAGTCGATTTTTACGAGACCCACGGGTAGAATTGAGGTGATGCTATTCTAAGCCGGCTTCACACGGCCCTCTCAGTTTAAAGAATTTAAATTTTGCTTTTAGACCTCACTGTACATTTTACCATGTAAAGTGTAGAGTATCGTATCGCCGGATATCCTCGGCATCTCATGGATCATGTCACAAGTATGTTTAAAAATCTTTATTTATTTCGTCTATTTACAAGCCATTCGTAAAACTCAGAATCTCGGTATTTACAAATTAATCTTTTCTAATTAAGACTGGGCCCACACAAAACGTCCGCTGATGCGGTATTTTCGCGCAGCACTAACCTATATGCGTTTGTCAGATGCATTACCGAATTCCTTATACAAAAATTTCGACGACAAAACAACAGAACGCAAGTTTTTACGCTGCGCTGTTTCAATACTTTCATCAGAAGTTCGGATTTTAGTACGAGAAATTCGAAATCTGACTTTAAAATAGTGCAGTCGCATACGTTACGTATGGGCCCCGCCTTAACCAGTGTAGATCCTTTTATATCAAAAATCCTGATCGTATCAGCTACCAAATCCGCCTAAATTATACTGAACACATTAGCGATCGTTCATTTACAGTCATAAATTAGAAACAACAATTTTTATAGGCAGTAATTACCAGAGAGCTAGGGATGTGAAAAAATAATCGATTATTTTAATAATCCCGTGTTATTTAAATAATCGATTATTATAAATAATTATTTTAATAATCGATTTTTCTTTGTAAAAAATTGATTTTAATCGATTAATTAAAGGAGTAGAAATAATCGATTAATTTAAAATCGATTATATTTTCAAAATTTCCAAAATTATTGAAATCGATTTTTTTTTCGCATTTATTCTTTTACCAAACGTCTTGATTTTGCATGAATATAACACACCATACCTGATTTTCTTGGTCTTAAATTTAAGATTTCGGCTATTTATACACAATTTTCTCGCTCTTTAATTTAAGAGTTCGGCTTTTTTATAAAACTAACATTTTTTTGATAAAATTAAGGTGCAAAACGAAAAAATCGGTTCTTAATAAAAATCGATGTTTTTTTAAGTAAAAATCGATTTATATTTAATCGATTTTTTTGCGACCAGAAATAATCGATTATAAAAAAATCGATTTTTCATTACTCAAGTCACATCCCTACAGAGAACTAACAGCCAATTATCAAACGGTTATGTTTTACTGCGTGCCTTTTTGATTGCCTGCAGACTTGCACGCTGTCCTTTGAGGGTAAAGTTGAGACAAGTTGCGCTCGCAAAAAAAAAATAAGTTTAAAATACGATACACTAAGGGCCTTACCACAAAATGTTAGAAACGCATAGAAGTTTAATGTTACACACATTGAGCGCACGGCTACCTTTTTTGTAGTAAGGCTCTATAGGTCATTCATCCCGAAAACAAAGTGTTGATTGACGACACAGTTCACTTTTTGGCTAACGTTTCTTTAACCTCTCGCAACCCGGCTTTTGTTATGTTTTTTTTATAGGTTTTGGACTCTAAGTGTGGGTAGTAGGGTTCAAAATCGATGGCTCTCTTGGGAGCCACTGGGTTGCCAGTGGTTAAAGTGTAATTTACATGTAGATACGTTATTAATTAGTTACAGCGCCGTATTGCTCCAGCTTAGAATAGCATCACTCCATACTATCTTTCCCGTGGGTGTAGTAAGAAGCGACTAATATTTGAGAGTTGAGGTGTGTGTATTGCAATTTAAGGCGACCGGCTGAAAACCTGTCACTAGGATGATATACAGTCATCTGAATTACTCTGAAACTTTGGACGTTTTATACAGCCGTTTGCGCTTGCAAGGGATATCTAAACGTGACATACAGGGTTGTTTTTTAGTCAGTGCGCAAACTTTGCTGCAGAGTGTTTCTACACGTGATTATGATAATTTTTTACTATTGGACCACCTGCAAATTCGCAAAAAAGTTTGGATGTTATTCGCATAGAAGAATTCATACCTACACGGCAAAAGTGTATGGAACACCTAAAATTTTATTTTAGACTTCTCAGGTGCCCTATAGTAAAAGTTGTTCAGAATCATGAGTAGAAACATCCTGCAAACTTTGCGCACTGACTAAAAAATAATCCTGTATGTGTATTTCGTCAATCAGTCCATATTTAAAGATTAAGAGACCAATGAGGGCGTCAGTTTCGTTAATGTTGCACCTAAGTTTTAATTGTTCGTCACCGCACCGTCAACGTGGTATGATATTATTTGACACGAGATAGTTAATAAGGCTCAATTGGTTTATTCTATGATTCTATGACATTTGCATATCTTGCTCAGTTGCTTATTAAGCCGCTATTACATTGTCAGTTAATTGCTTATTGGGTCTAAGGCGCTTAACACACATAGCGTCGTTTTGACGTTTTTTTTGTGCGCTGCGTAGCACATGCGTTGAGACAATACTAATTTCGATCTTGTTCTCATACAAATATGGTTTATGTAATTGCTTGACAAATGCTTTCGTTGATGCAGCGTTGAGAGATATTTTAACGCTAACCGATGCGTCCGTCAAACCGTTCCAATAAACCGTATTTATTTATTTGTATGAAAATAAGATTGATAGTCGTATTTTATAAACGCAACAAATAGCGCTGCGCAAAAGTAACGCACAAACGGACATTATGTGTGTAAAGCACCTTAATAGCTGATTGGGTCTAAAAAATCTATTTTATTGGGGGTTATAGAGTTATAATAGTTTTATAACTTAAATTATAATTGGAAGCTCGCGTCGATTCACACACCATAAATAATGTACAAATTGTTTGATCTCGATACGAAAGGTTAACTTCTTTCGTTGCATAAGAAAGAAGCCTCTTTGTGTCAAAATGTGTACTACTCAAAAGTATCAACTTTTTAAGGCGATGATCATGTAAATTATTTAGGTAAAGTAAAATTGTTAAGCTTATAAAAAAGTTGACAAAAATATAGGTACCTATTATATTGTAGTTGCCTTCCTAGTGTAGGCATCTATCTACTTACGTGGATATGACCGTAGATATGACCCAGTGATTTAAGTTAAATGAAATACAGTAAAGTAAAATAAAATCAATTTTTTCACGTAATTCCCACATAGGTAGGTACTAACTGTTTTTCAGCAAATAGGTATTATTACAAAAACATTTTTAAATAGGTATAAAAACTTCCAGCATTTACACGCCTGACAGAAGTTTAAGATTCATTTAGTAGACTTTGTATCTCCATAGAGACAGGTTGTCAGCCTGTCACCTAAAATTGCATGTGATTTTATCACTAATTTAAACATTACTACACATACTCATCAACTCTCAAATCTCTTAGTCGCTTTTTTTGACACCCAAGGGAAAGATAAAGCTATTCTAAGCCGGCACCACACGGCTCGCGATAGTACCGTTAGAAAAGAAGAATTTACATTCTTTGGACACTTCGCCTTAAGAACCGCCTATGTTGCAGTTGTGCTATCAAACATTAAATAAAATTAAGAAATGTTTTTATAAATAAATGATTCTTGTTCTGTGATGTGCAATTCAATATGCCTAAATCAATTAAGAAACTGCATGTACTAATCAATGAATAATGGATCTTCTCCTTCAAATTGAATGAATTAAATAATGATGATCATGAGTCTGTGTAGTGTACACACCTACCTATTCGAGCCAACTCGAAAGTTCCGGAGTAAATTAGTGATAAAGTCACTTGCAATATTAGTCATCTAAAATATTGTAGGTCTACCTGTATTCATTTATTCAGAAACACATAAACAAAGCAAGCAATACAAAATAAATGTGAATAAAAATATCTGCAAATAGGTAAACCTTGTCAAAATAGAATACAATGAACAAAACTTTGACTCTGACTTTGAGTTAAAGACATTGCATTTTCGAAATTTGCATGTGTTCTAATCTAATGTTATCCTCTACACTTCCTCAATTTGTACTAAAAGATATCTGCATTTACCTATAGGTGTTATTTCGTGTACCTAATTGTAACAATATAAATATTATGACTGCCCACTATAATTTCCCTCACGGAACCGGATCTCCAAAAAAGCATGCACGAATGGATAAGTTATACTTATTTTCGGTTGAGGTCATAGATCATAGTCACCACATTGCTCAGAGCAAAAAATATTTCCGAGGAAATCGAAAGACAAAAGGATTGAAGCAATAAGTAAGTCATCTCGATTTGGTGATTTTCCAAAGTGAAATAGTTAATAATCAAAAACTTTGCCAAAGCTTAGAATAGCATCGCCCCATTTCTTCCTATGTGTCTGGAAAAATGCGACCAAAATATAATTTCTGAGAATAAAAACCTTTTTTTTTATCCTACAACACCTTCAACGGTGCTCGCCAATCCCATTGCCAAAGGTGATGATGCAGAATTTTGAAAACATTAGGAGATAGGCTCATGTAAGTAGGTGGTATGATTGGATGTAAGCTCATATCCAGCAGGGGACTTTTGTCGCTATTGAAGATTGTAAAATACGCGTGGCGTTTGCCACGTTGTTAAATTTGCATGTGTATATGAACCTCTGTGAAGTAGTGACATCTCTATGTTATCTATGGTGGAGGTCTATGTTTTGCGGGAAGCCCGTTTGTTTTATTTTAACAAATGCTTGTGAATTTTTTTACGCTTATAAATGTGGATTGTGTTATAATATACTTAACTGTTCCTATGTAAAACTGAGTTTGACTTCTTTATCCATTCCAATGGGTAACACGTCCCCAAATACGTTCACTTTGCTTGTTTGTAGGGTTCCCTCTGAAAAGGTTTTTACTCTGAGTCACCTTGTCAAAATCCGGCTAATAATGTGTGTCCATATTGTTATACCTAATTAATATCAGCTCTCGTATGATTGAACAGGTACCTTAATGTTTCTAACATGTGTTATGTATGATGTCGAGGACATTGTGTTAAGGTATGTGTGGTAATAGCAGTTAAGGTCGTTGGATATGTTGTTACTTTAGTTAACTAGGTAATTATAGTAATTATGGGTAAGAAATCAGATTAAACTTGATAGGATAAAGTGGGTTTTGTCATTAAAAAAAGTATCTACATTAACAAAAAGAGAGTTCATGACGTCGGGCAGGCGGCCGATCGTCAAATTAAGCCAAAACCTTTTGCAATATGATTCTGTGTTCAAACGAAACATGTTGCGCCAACCCCAAGTAATTGGGATAAGGGCTAGAAGATGATGATGACCATCCTGATGTAGACGCCTATTTGTCGCACACGCCGAGATACTGGCAAATTCGATTAGGATGCGCATACTTCAGGATAATGGTGCCCATTCCCTGATTTTCCATTAACGTCTAGGGTAAACCAACCAATATTAAAATTATTAAAATACTAGTTGAGTGACTTAAATAAATGTTTAATCCAGCCAAAAACAGCTGAGGTATGAGTATTTTTAGACAAAACATAGAACATTTGTAAGTTGTTTAGATAATACATATACCTACATGAATGCAACTTTTCAATTGGGTTAGATTGAAGCCGGCCCGAAAACCGTACAAAAAAATTATAAGTATAAAAAGACAATGTAAGTATTCGTACAGTCAAATTAGCCAACTAATTAGAATAAATAAAACACTTTTTCCATTTATAGTATCTTTTAAATTAAGTTATCTTATTTTATTTTATTGTTACCGGAACTCATACCAAGCTATAATAACCTAAAACATTTTTTGAGATATTAATGTATGACATCTGAAAACAAAAAAACATAAATATACATGACATCTTGGATGAACCATCTTTGATTTCATAGGTATTCAAACAAACCAAAATCCTGCGACTGAACTGCACTTATGTACCTACCTACTTAAGAATTTCATTTCGACACTTCGAATCTGATAGCAATGTCAACCGCTACTGATTAAAATAAAATTATTACCTACTGAGTACGCTATCATTATTATTATTGCCGACCATTAAGAACATTACCTTACAAATTATAAGAAAGAAAATCACTTACCTACAGAACCAATAAATATTCATAATATTGCACAATAAATCTATTAATTAACATAGTAATAAATAACCAGGTTGTGACGTTTTTAGTGATTGAATTAAAACTGGGCGACCCCCAATCGACCTTGCGACTTTCCACGAGAATTCCAAAGGCTGGTGATACTGGATTCCAAAGGCTGGCAACACTGGACATTCCCTTACGGGGCTATTGACACTGGCTTTAGCGGATACAAGTTAGCTTTGACAAAAAAAGTTGGGTTAAGTCACGGATACACTGTACGTTACCGTCACGATCGTCCTGCAAACATCATGATAAGCGTGACGTAGTTTACCGTTTAAAGGTCGAAATAACTACAGAGAAATTATAGAGACACTAAGAAAGACTTGGTAAATGCACCAGTCGACCGAGTCAATTTGTATGGGAGGTCCTTTTTTTTTCGTATTTCGGTTTATGTTTCTTGGGGAAAGTTATCCAGTTTCACGAATAGAACATACCCTGAAAATATTTGCATTGAATTTAATAGGACCTTATGTCGGTCATTTGATATAGGTAGTCCACATTTATTTATTTTCATTCAATTTTACGGCACTCATAGAATCGACCCAACTAAGCAGCTTATTTTGAAAGCAGTTGCGCGCGTTGATGTCTTTTGTACTAGTGAAACGATTAATATCAGATCTACCGAGGATTATTAAAGTAAATTGAATAGCTTATAGTAATTAATTTTCACTTTAAGAAAGAAATTCTTCTTATGTACAAGAACCTCCCTACGTATACCTATACCTACATAATATTAATAATAATAGTACTTCAAGATTTGAAAGAGTTCATCATCACTGTAAATATTCGCACACATAAATAATACAATACAACAAGTTTTAATGAGAGCATTATTTTCGAAACAGGACACACTTATTATACAGCCACGCGTATATCCTGGCTATTACGAAATTCCGCGTAATATCTGCCCTGTCTTGTAGTCAGAAAAGTGAAAGTGGTTTGGCTCAATTATAATCTGTAACAAGTCACAATATTGGATGTTATTGAGAGGATCTGATAGGATCTGGAAAGGCACTCCAATTAATGCAGGAATCTTATCAACAGTACTTATATATCCGTAGTGAAACAGGCTTACAATTTAACTTGTAAAGTTTAGCTTATTGATTTGGCTTGTAGAGTGCGAAATTTATAAGAGGACCTATGTCTTGTGGAATATTGTTCACTTTTTTACGGACTGATTAACATATTACCTTTAAAATATTTGCAGTTCTTTTTTACATATTCTAGGGAAAAAGTAGATTTCACCTTTTTTCAACACAACACTCATTTAAATGATTGAAAATTATTTGATTTTACGTCCAGAGTGTATATTTGAGGTCCAAGATTGAAAGAGAAACACATAATGTAACTAAATATTTACGCATTTAGCAAGAAACTACTTTCAATCTTCTATTCAGTCAAATAAATTGAATGAATGAAATACTTTAGACTTTAAAATTGTTTTGCTGCCCCAATTTCTACACTCAAAAAGTTTAAATTATACCGCAAAAACAAATTGTGAAAGAAGGTATTGCTTTACCGTAAATTAAATATGACAGGACCTACACAAACCTAGACAACATTTCCTCATAAGTCGCTGTACCTCGAGATACAGATCTGAATAAAATATGAAATTGCGTCAATTTTTCAAGTCGTGTCGTGTCCCTTAGAAATAAGCTTCTAGTTGGAAATCGGGATTAGAAATATTTTTTGTAGGAAATAGAACAGGCTCATTATTAAATAATTACAACATACACCTTAGAAATATAATAATTATTAACTTCATTTAGGTGGAGATCGCACGTAACGTCTGTTGCTGCGCTATTTTAGCGCTGCGCAACACTGCGTAAAGAAAATGCGAATTTCCACCCTAATTTCATACAAATACTGTTTATGTTTGACGGTTTGGCAGACGCATCTGCTAACGTTTGCACGTCCTACAACGCAAAAACTGCTTTTTGTGTGAAAATAAGGGGAAAAGTCATATTTCCGTAACGCATGCATTACGTACCGTTGAAATAGCGTCAACAAACGTAACGTGTGATTCCCGCCTCAATATCAACTAAATACCTCGGCACTTCACGCAAAACACAATTTTGAAATACCGATTTGTATTATGGTGCCATCTACATGAAATATGTGTGTATTGAAATCTGGTTTTCGTATCACTCACATAGGCCTACGTGAATTTGCCTTATGTAATATTTAAGGTGTGAGATGTCAGTAGACTAACTAGTTTTGTTAATGAATCAATAATATTACGTAAACTAATTACTGACCTATCCAAACAAGATCGATGACGATGTAGGTGGCATCTGTCATCTTTGCTTATGTTGAGAAATTACACGGATGCCACGTCTATTACCTACTTTCGGTTTCCGTGGGACAAATCAGAGCTAATTATTTTGAAATGTATTCATCGGACTGATTTCAAGTTAATACAGAATTTATTTACTATAGCTACTTACATGAAATATTATAGTTACATGAAACTATGAATATCGAAAATGCATATATTTTGCATTGGATTTCGTTTAAGCAAAATTGTGTTGGAATAAATTATTGACATTAATTGGTCTATTGAATTGCTTTAGACATAATAATTATGATAAGAATTTATGAGTGTTAGTATATGAGGTACTATGACTGAATTTTGTCGCCAAGTAACATATACCTATAAGTTTATTTAGTTATTGCACGCAAAGTAGGTAAAGGCATACCTTATTCATAACTGCCTATGTATATCTAACTAGATTTTGCTACCTTACAAACATTTTAAGGTTAAGATGGCAAGCTTTAGTTACATTAGCAAACAGCTACGAATAATTTGAAAGCAGGAGCTCCATTTTTCAATTTTCGCTTTCGGATGTCTGCTACTATGTAGTAATGCTTGTATCATTCGTTTTACTACTTAATTCTATTCACACATTCATCCTATATACCGGGAGTAACAGAAACGGTAATATTTTTTTTTGTATTTCGACCTTTGTTCCATGGAGAAAGTTGTTCAGTTTCATGAGTACCTTCACCTCCTTTCGGCTTGTAATACCCTTTCTGTTACTCCCTGTATAAACAAATGAGAGTTGTAGAAACTATGATACGAGCAGTTAGACCTTCGTTGCAGGCTTCCGCGCACGATTTCAGAAATCCCCGTTTCAGAAATAGAGCTCCAACTTGAGTGATTATCCGAAGAAATTCGTAACAGCCGCCATAGTCATTTAAATCACATGGAATTACACGACGGCCACGTTGCGAGTACATTTCGTACGGATTGACCCACATTGGGAAACTTGTCGCGTATTAGGCCTTCCGTCCCGATACACTTAGTCATTTGGACGGAAAGAAACTCGCAGTTACGCTTACGCATTTTTTTACATAAGTGCTGTGTCGAAAATTGTGACAAAAATGTTTGCAAATGGATTTCTATTGTAACATTAAATTGCAAAGATACATTTAAAAGCCGAGTGGTAGTGGCTAAGAATACTGCCTCCCCTAGTCCACTCAGAGTGTATTGTTAAAGACGAGGTAGAGTTTGTGACCTTGGCTGAACATTATGAAGAGTATGGTTAACGCATTGTAGCGGTGATTTTAAGGTTTGTTTGTAACAATTTAAGGCGATAGGCTGACAACCTACACAACTTTTCTGCCTAAACCTTACAAGGGATAAAAGCGTGATTTGCGTGTACACA
Organism: Phthorimaea operculella; assembly: GCA_024500475.1. Lineage (NCBI taxonomy): Eukaryota > Metazoa > Arthropoda > Insecta > Lepidoptera > Gelechiidae > Phthorimaea > Phthorimaea operculella. The sequence goes on from JANFCV010000254.1 coordinate 300,685, forward strand.
TTATTAGGTATGTATTTTTCTTCGGTTATCTATCCAACAACCTTCCTATTCCAATTGCCTCGACACACGTGTAGATAGTTAGATAAATCACAACACGGTAAATTATGTTCGAGCCAAATTGTCCTTTGAGGTGTGTCGTGCCGACAACTCATTGAACATTGAGCATTAAATAATTTGATTATGTGCACTTTGGAGATATACTGGGTATTACAGAACACAAAATAAATAATAACTTTTGCCCGAAATAAAAATAAAATGTGGACTTCCCATACAAAATTGCCGATCAGCTGATTTGTGTTTACTATGGGCAATCCTGTTTTTTTAGTTTTTCAGTTTCATGAGTATCTTGACCTCCTTTCGGCTTTATTTGTTATTTTGTAACAATTTGTAATATGAAGCAAGAAGAGCTGAATATTGACTTTTGAACTGTGATTTAGTTTGCTACACATCGCCTTAAAGGATCAATGTTACTCTATTGATTACAGTTAATTAGAAAATCGGACAGGGCCTAAGTCTGCTAAACAAAAATCGTTTCAGTTGTGTTGGACGCGTTGGATGGTTTAAGAAGTTTCGTATATTGCTAACAGTACCAAAAGTACGACAATCGAGTGTTGGTGACATTGACATGGCAAAAAAAAAAGAAATGGTTAATAAGGGCCTAGTATATAATCATCATCCTCATCATGGCCTCTTCGAGGTCCATTCTTCTCTTTCCTTTCATACCTCCTTGTCATCATCAATATTATCTTATCAATTAGATTCCAATAAAAAAATATGATAGAGATTGCTAGAAGATAATCAAAAAACAAGAGAAGATGGGCTGAAAATTAATATGTTAACAAGTTTGAAAGAGCTAGTAAAAAAACTCATTTTAACTCATAAATTGAAACGTGCAATACTAGTTAAATACATTATGTTATGATACAAGTGGGAATGCTCTGCAGAAAATGACAACTAACTTAACAGCATAATGGCAAACCATCTGTAACAATTTTCCCAACATCAGGGCGTAGACGAAATTGAGAAAGATATCAATAGACCTTGTATCTTAGGGTTACGACCGGAAACATTTCGACCCTGACAAAGAAGAAATACTTATATTTATCCTATGGTAATTACATCTCGATTACATTGCCACCGAGTTACAGCACCATCCTTAACGGTTCACAGATTTGTAACAAAGCTGTGTTTTTGTATTGCCAACTTTATTTTATGTTTTAATAGGCGGATCGTTACAATTACTTATTGCAAAGAGCCACTGGAACAGGTGTAAAAAATATACAAAACCAAGAATAATAAAATACTTCTATAGAGTTACGAACTTGACCCATTGTTTGGAAACAGATTTTGTTAACGTTTCGCAACTGTAGCGAAAAGGGTGAAATATGACTGATTTTGGGTGTATTAACAGCTCTAGATATTTCAGTCGCAAAATAATTTTGCGCTTTATTTTACTATTTCGGGTATTGTTCTGCGAAAATTACTTTCAAGGTCAATTGGACAATCGCCAGCAAATTCACCGATATATTTAGAGGGCCAGCTTATACGGGTTTTTTATACAAATACTAAGATAAACCGGTATAAGTTGAACCCTTAAATAGTCATTTCGGGGATCAACTTATACTAGGATTTTGGCGTATTTATAGCAAATAAAAAGTGTATGTAATACCTAATACGGGTAAGTACATGTATTTTGGATTGTTTTAATTAATATGACATCACATTTTTGTCACGCAAGTTGTCATTCAAATAAAATACCTATAAAAAAACTGCGCGAATGTTGTTTCGCAGTTCTATCTTCGATACGATTATAAATATCGAAATATTGTGATACCTAGAGAATATTATGTAGAAATATCAAACAAAAACTGTGACTCAAAATCTGTGACTACGAAAAAAACTAGATCCGGTCTGCCTAATAAAGCATAACGTACAAATGTTGACGTATTGGCTAGCTTGATAATAACTGCTACAGTGAGCGAAAACTATCAATACCTACGCGGAAATAATACAATAATAATAGCTGTACCTAAATATAACTTTGTCTATTATAGAGCATTTGTTTTACTAACAAATGATTTGGCATTGTTGTGTGGACGTAGCTATGGTAATAATTTTAAATTTTAACGTCCTTTTACATTTATATTTTATAACTTCAGTTGCAATGTGGCGCCGGCTTAAAATAGCATCACCCCATATCTTTCCCGTGGGTGTGTCGTTGTAAGAAACGACTAATGTATTTTAGAGCTCATGTGTATCGCAATTTTAGGCGACAGGCTTGCAAATCGCGTCACTATGGTGATACGCAGTCTTCCGAATGACCCCCAAACTTTTGACAGACGTGGTGTAAAAGGTTGTTTTTTACAGTCGATTACTCTCTGCCTACCCCGCAAGGAAATAATCCCTAATACTGCGATTAGATACAAATACATTTCCAAACAAAATGTTAATTTACTTTTAAAGAAAAAACCAACCATTGCAAAACAAGAACGTGTTAAATAATAACTCGGTATTTGTGTTAAAAAGTAAATGCGCCATTTTTGGCGTCGTAAACCTGAATCAGATTTTATGTAAGAAGAAAAAGGTTTGCTGAATTTAAAGTTGTTCAAAAGTGATTCTCTTTGAGGATGTTATGTAACTAAGAGTTTAAGTGTATAAACACAGAAATCAGTTCAAAGATATAAAAGTGTGGTCACGGTTACCTACACAAGTTTCATTATGCTTATTGTTATTGGAAATTCCATGAATGAGATTGGCTTATATAGGTATTGTCACTTTCGCAAATTGGTGTGTAACTTATGAAAAAGGAAGGAAATCTACTGCTGTGATATGTCACGTTTGTTTTCCTTAAAAACACAGGGACATAGACTATGTTCCCATAATTCATTGTAGTGCAGCAGATCAAACTAATGGTTAAAGTTAATAACAATGTCCTATCTCTTTACGTATGCCAATTTAAGACAGTGGTCGCAATTTGGGAAATAAATGCTTTTAGCTTACCGTAAATTAGCACCGTTACTTTCCGTCAAATATATTTTAAAAAGGATAGTAGATATTTTAATCCTGTCACGGTTAAATAATTATGTCAGTAGGCACAGACACAGACTTATGAGGCCAATGACTACTTATCTATTTAAATGTCACATCACAATAATCGTGAACAAATTGTTTTCACTGGTGTGTTTCTATACTGGAACCCGTGTCCGATTGTTATTTTTGGTTTCATCTCATAACATTAATATTTACTGCAATTCACAGTTACATTGGTTACGTGGCTGATTTGAAACTGGTATTCAATCCCACGTGCTAATATTATTACTGGTCATCTTAATATTACAGTGAATACTTATTATATTACGGCATTATTACCCAAAAGTATAGCGTACCTACGCTTTCATGTATTATAACTTGCGCGGATTAAGAATAGACCCGAACTGGCAACATTGTTGTTGACATCCTGCTCGTTTGTCATAATATAATATGATGAAGAGGCAAACAATAGTATTGCCAATTCGGGTTCATTCTTTATCCGAGCAAGTAACACGATTATATTTAGACGTACCTACTAAAATAATAAAATTAAACTTATAGGGCAAACATTTTATACTCCCTGATCAGTGATCAGTCACTATAGTTAGGTGTTTTTCACACGAAACGGTACAATTTGAAAGACTCAAAACATTGATCATTTTGTGATATTAAGATTTTACTTTACAATAATTATAGCAATGAAAGTATTAAACACGGTAGTTTATGATAGTTAAACCATACAATTCAAATCTGTGAGAAAATCACACCCAAACATAAAATATAATTTGCCGTCGAAATTCCGATGTTATCTACAAGTAGATTTCAATTTATGTCGGCTCTAGGGGGTGATAGTCTTGTTAAATATTTGAGATATCTTCTCATGTTTCCCTTTCTCTCACTCTCTTTTGCGTGGGGCACCGAGTCGATGGACGACCCGAAGAATTATAGATGCTGACCCGATTTATGATTTAGATGATTATACTAGTGCGCTTGGTATCAATTTCAATTTCAATAGCCTTTATTGAATACCAAATTTAAAAACACTTCTCGTGTTAGGTAAACAATTTTTGGAAAACTTCCAAAATTTCACCGCAGGCAGGATTTGAACCTGCGACCTTCGGCATCAGTACTGCCGACGCCCTAACCAACTGGGCTACCGCGGTTCTAATCGAGCCCGCGAAATTATGGAAGTGTATCTTGTCCACTATCGCGTGGATGGGCTCCATCTACCGGGATAGTTTTGCAACTAATTCCCAGCGACTAATTCATTCTTTACAGATTGAATGTAGTCAAAGCGATGAAAACCCGCGATAAATTGAATACCAAATTTAAAAACACTTCTCGTGTTAGCCCATCCACGCGATAGTGGACAAGATACACTTCCATAATTTTGCGGGCTCGATTAGAACCGCGGTAGCCCAGTTGGTTAGGGCGTCGGCAGTACTGATGCCGAAGGTCGCAGGTTCAAATCCTGCCTGCGGTGAAATTTTGGAAGTTTTCCAAAAATTGTTTACCTAACACGAGAAGTGTTTTTAAATTTGGTATTCAATTTATCGCGGGTTTTCATCGCTTTGACTACATTCAATCTGTAAAGAATGAATTAGTCGCTGGGAATTAGTTGCAAAACTATCCCGGTAGATGGAGCCCATCCACGCGATAGTGGACAAGATACACTTCCATAATTTCGCGGGCTCGATTAGAACCGCGGTAGCCCAGTTGGTTAGGGCGTCGGCAGTACTGATGCCGAAGGTCGCAGGTTCAAATCCTGCCTGCGGTGAAATTTTGGAAGTTTTCCAAAAATAGCCTTTATTTCGAACAAAAATAAAAGTTAACATTTCATTGTATAAAGTAATTCATGCATTCTTAAATTATTCTAATTATTAAATTTATATTTATACTAGATAGTTTATTTAAAATACATGCATTCTTAAATAATTGAATTTTTAACATTACATTATCAATAAATTAACATTTCATTTCTAATAAAATAAATTATATATAAAAATTCAATCACTTTTTTTGTTCGCTTGTCTCACGACAAAGGCCTCCTCCATATCCTTCCATATATTCCTGTCTTTAGCTTTCCTTTGCCAAAGATTGCCAGCGGTCTCTTTCAGTTCATCCTCCCATCTTTTTGCAGGTCTTCCTCTCTTTCTCACTCCATTTCGAGGTTGTCACTCCGTCACGTCTCTGGTCCATTTCTCTATTCCTTCCCTCATCATGTGGCCTGCCCATCGCCACTTCATTCTTCTGATGTGCTTTGTGATGTCTTTGACCTTTGTTCTTTTCCTGATAGCAGTCAATCTAACTTTGTCTTTTAGTTTTATATTAAGGATGCTCCTTTCCATGCTGTTTTGACATACTCTGATTTTATCCATATTGCTTTTTGTCCTGGCATCCATATGTTATACATGGTAAAACGCATGAGTTGAACAACTTAGATTTGGCTGAAACAGGAAAGCATTTGTCCTTCATAACTTCTCTAAGCGACCAGTATCTTTTCCAGCCAGATGATATTCTTTGTTGTACCTCTTTATTCATTTGGTTTATCGGGGAGATAATTTGACCCAGGTAGGTGTACTCATCTACATAGTCTATGTTCCTGTTGTCAACCAAGATGGGTGTTTTTGTTCTTGTTTGTCATTACTTTTGTTTTGCTTGTGTTCATGGTCAGGCCTGCAGTTCTACTTAGAGTAGCAAGCTGCTGGAGCATTTCTTGCAAGTGTTCGGGGGTCTCAGATATTAATATCAGATCATCTGCGAATCTTAAGTGGTTGATTTTTTGTCCATTTATGTTGATTCCATAATTCTCCCAATTCAGTTTTCTAAAGATGTTTTCCAAGAGGGCCGAAAACAGTTTTGGAGAGAGGGGGTCTCCTTGACGTACCCCTTTCTTTATGTGAAATGTTTCACCATCTTTCTCTAACCTTATTTTCGCGGTGCTGTTTTGATAGATCTTCTTTATTATATTTATGTATTTGTTGCTTATGCCTTGCTTTTGGAGAGCTTCCCACAAACAAACATGTTTGATTGAATCAAAAGCTTTGTTGTAGTCTACAAATCCAATGTAATATTCCATATTGTATTCGTTACATTTTTCTAAAAGTTGTTTGATTACATGTATGTCATCTATGGTTGAAAAATGTTTTCTAAATCCTGCCTGCTCCCTAGGCTGGTTCTGGTCAAGTTGTTGGGATATCCTGTTGAGGATGACCTTAGAAAACACCTTGTAAAGGTTGGGCATAATGCTGATTGGTCTATAATTGTTAATCAGGTCTTTGTCTCCTTTGTTATGAATAAGTATAATGGTAGACTTTGTCCATTGTTCAGGGATCTTTTCTTCTTCTAGTACTTGATTGAAGATCGTAGTGAGTGGTTTACTGATTTCTTCGATGGCAGATTTTAAGATTTCATTTGTTATTTTGTCTTCGCCTGGGGTTTTTTCATTTTTCTGAGTTTTGATTGCGTGTTTCACTTCCTTCTCTAGGACTACAGGGATTTCTTCACAGTTTTCTTTAGGTGTTTCAAGATCTGTTGTATCTTCTGGGTCCTTCTCGTGGTAGAGCTCTTTGTAGAATTCTGTAGCAACCTCAATTATCCGTGTCCTCTTCGTTTCTCTCTTGCCTTTCTTTGATTTTAAGTTAGGTATCCACATAGACATTTCTTTCATTTCTTTTAGAGCTTTCTTTACTGCTCCGGCTTTCTCAATGTAATATAGGAATTTTTTTCTTTGTTTAGTTCTCCTGTGTTTTCTAATAGCTTTATTAATGTTTTTACTGATTTGTGCTATTTCTTTTCTATTAGTTTTATGTTCTTCCAGTAACATTCTTCTTTTCTGTATAAGTACCCTAGCATCTTCTCCAATTTTATCGTTTTCTTTTTTGGTTGATGTAATTTCTTTAGTAATTGTTTTTAGGGTTGTTTCTACTAGATTATATTTCTCCTGGAGATCTGTAATTTTCTCGAGTTTGTCTAGTGACATTTTCATTTTGTTCCGCACTTGATCTGGCAGGTCTATTGGTCCCTGTATTTTTCTGGTATGATTTATGTTCTTTCTAGAATGTTTAGGCATAAGAAGATTTAGCTTTGCTCTTACCATGCGGTGATCTGAATTAAAGTTAAATGCGTTGAGAACATCTACATCTTGGAACATTTTTGGTTGGTTGGACAGTATAAAATCAATCTCATTTTTGTACCTTCCGCCTGGGGAATACCATGTCCATTTTTTGTTGCTTTTCTTTTTGTAGAAGGTGTTCATAATATAGAGATTGTTTTGTAATGAAAAGTCAATTAGCCTTTGTCCATTATCATTTCTTGTGCCTGTCGCATGTTTTCCAATTAGATGAGATGTGGACTCTGTTCCTATTTGTCCGTTGAAGTCTCCCATTACGATGACTGTTTTGTATGTCTTTTCCATTAAGGAGCTGAGTTGTTTATAAAAGAGCTCTTTTTGATGTTTTGGCGCGCAGTTTGTGGGTGCGTAGGCTTGAATAATTGATATTTGTGTTTCTTGTTGTGGAAGCTTCAAGTTAAGTAGCGCTAGTCTCTCCGAGACTGGAACAAATTCTTCAATGCTGACTTTTAATGAAGTGTGGACTAGGAAGCCAATCCCATACAGCCCTGGAGTTTCCCCTTTGTAATACATGATGAAGTCTTCGTGTGCTTCTATATTTTCTCCCAGGCGTCGTACTTCACTAAGTCCCAGAATATGCCAGTTTATTTGTTTAAGAGCCTCTTCGAGTTCTGCTAGCCTCTCGGGAGTTCTCAGTGTATTTGCATTTAGGGTAGATATGTAAAGATTCTTTGGTTTAGTTTTTGTTTTTTGTGGAGGGTGTTGGTCGTAATCCCCACGGTGACCAGCCGGCTTGGGGAATGAATCTGCTTGTTTTTTATTGTTGCTGTTATGTAGTTGTCCGGTTCTTGGTGTTTGGGTCCTCGCTGCGGTAGAGGTATTTGTCCGATAGTACCGCTGATCTTTCTCTGAGATATTGAAACGCATCTATCTTGGGCACTTTGTGGTCATTGCTTTGTATTCCATTCTGATCCTTGGGGCTTTCAGACCTTTTTCTCTTTTCATTTTCTCTTATTTTTTGGTATTTCTCTCGTAGTTTCAGTTGGGATTCTTTGGATAGATCTTTTGTTATATAGGTTTTTGGTTTCATATTCTTCTTATTTTTGAGAATTTGTATTTTCTTATGTAAGGTAGTTGTAGTTAGCAAGATTGGTCGTGTCTTTCCATCCCCTTTGTTCTTTTTCCCCATTCTCTGTACTTTGTCCATTTCTTCTTCCTTTAGTGTTACGCCTATTTCCTCTATTGTTGCGGATACAAGAGTTCTCAATTCTTCGTGATTTTCGTTGCTTTGCTCCGGCAGGCCGTGAATAATAAGATTATTTCTTCTTTCGGTTGTATCTAGATATTCCAGTTTTTTGTTTAATTTTTCCATTTCGGCTTTCAGTTTGGCATTTTCTTCCCTGAGTGGTGCGATTTTTTCGTCAACCCTTTGTAACACTGTTTTCGTGATATTTTCTGTTAAGATCTTCGTTTGTATTTTCAGTTGTTCATCCATTCGTTCGGTCATTTTTTCTAATAGCAGCTGTGACTCCGGTGACAGTGACATTATTATATTTTTTTTCTGGAATGGAGTTCAGTCTTTTTATCCTCAGGTTTACGGAGACTGGTGAGTTAGTTCTACTTGATTTAATTTCTGAACGCACCCTGTTCGTTTTGTTGGGTTGGTAGCGTGTAATCTTTACTTTTGTCTATGCTTACCGGGTGTTGGTTTGACAGACTATTATAACCTCACTTTTATGATGGTATTTAATTGTGACGAAACTGCACTGATATTGTAGTTTTCCGCCGAAATTCTGGTATGTTGCAACGCGGCACTGCTTATGGAACTTCTGAGACCGCACTGATTTGTTGTTAGGTAGGATATTCCTTATTTTATTCGCGAATTTTTGGGAGCGTTTTAATACACGTCTGACGTATCGAACACCGGAACCGGAAAAAAAAAAATATCATACATATCAAAATAACAAGGATACCTACCTACAAAATTTTCAAGCTAGGCCAATCCGTCCGTGATGGGTGTGACCTATGCCAACACCCCTCCCCCTTAGAGGTCTATGCCTAGCAGTAGACCTTTACATGTTATATTTTACCAAAATTTCATTTTTGACTTCGATAAAAATTTACGCCAACTAATTCTGTACAATGTACTTAAATTGGGGGTCACGAGGTAAATGGTTTAACTTTTGAAATTGCATTTTGCTAATTTATGACTATGAGCGACCAGTGATGTGCATGTTATAAATTATTTTTATACGGAATAGCGATGTGATAATAAGTAGTATAATTCACAAAGTATTATTGTTCTAAGGTGATACAAAAAGTAATTGCATATTTAGAAATTCGGCTTTCATTTACTTTCTCAGTAAGCAAAGTGTCGTGTGAATTTGAGATGAAGATTATCCAAATTCGCATACGTTTTTGAGTAAATGTGAGAGTCATTAAAAACAATGTTTCTTTTGTTCTAATGAAATGGGCATAATTATGTAGAGTTCAAGGAGATCATTAGTTTCAGATATAAAACTAACAATCAAACAACAATTAGTAACTAACTTTCTTTTTGTTTTAGTATTTTTTAAGTAGTTATTTCACACATTTTCTCTAGTAGGCTTTCGTGAAATTGTCATTGTTTTGTCAATTATACTTTATTGTTTTACAGGAAGAAATTGTTTATTTCCAGTTCAGTGCCGTATGCTGTCGGCTTAGATTAGAATACAATCACCTCATGTCTTTCCCGTGGGTATTATAAGGATCGACCATAATGGATTTGAGAGTTGATGTGTATTACGAGTATGTATTGCAATTTTAGGCATCATGCTTACAACGTGTCATTATGATGATACACACAGTCTTCTGTATGGCTCTCAAACTTTTGTCAGACATAGTGTAAATTACCGTTAGCCGTTTTCGATTTACCTACCCCACAAGGGATATAGACGTGATATCATAATATGTCGTTCAGGCAAAGATCTTGTCACATCAAAAGGCCTATCACCGTTCTATTTACGAAATCAAATCAATAATAGCATTACGTTATATCTGGTAAAGTATAGGACAGTCAAATGTAAATTCGTTGTATCAAACGGTTAACAGCCTCGCAGCAGGTAGCGCGGTCGTGATACAACATGATAGCATCAGCTGACGAGGAAGTAGACTATGTGCTCGCTGGGTGGTATTGGAACTATACTTCAGTTTTTTATCCAATACGAAAATCTAAGTGGCTAAGCATAGGGCCAGTTCTTTGATAAAAAGATACACCTTGCTTCTGTCACTGAATTCATTTTGTGTATCAAGCTTTTAGTAGAGAGATCAAAGTCACTCGCATACGTAAAGCATGATATTGCGGTTTTTGGCAGCAAGCCAGCAAACGTCACCTTGAGATAACAATTATAAAGCGGTAACGTGTTTTTCTACATGCGGTTTCAACAACTCGATCCTTAGTTCGTCAAATTGTGAGGCAAATGTGGGAACTATCTAAGGAGGAAGTAGTCGGGTTGGCGTAGATGTATGCTCCACATTAATTTGCCAGGAAAGTACAAAGAGTCAGCCGGGGCGGAGGTGACGCGGGTCAACAGCGCTGAGGGAAACGTAAACAAAGACGGTTGTTTATTTCATAGTTTAGTGTTTCGGCACACTACGACCGAAATTACGCCACGGAATTCGGCGCAATTACGCCAGTTATGTTATTTGAATTTCGGATGACACACTTCAGCCGAAATTCCGTCGCCGAAATTACGTCTCTCCGAAGTAATTCGGCGTGATTTGTATTGTATTTGAATTTTGGTCGTAGTTTGTCTACACACTGAGTTAACCTAAGCGTCTAAGTTTACTATAGTTTTCAGATTTAACATTCAGTTTTAGCTCGGTCGCAGAATATGGAATTTTATTACTCACGCAATAATTCTTGGACATTTTATCCAATCATTCTGTTTATCACTTGAACTGTACCTAGCATAGGTAAATGTGTTTTTTTGATGTCAGTCAACATTATTACAAGATACAAGTAACTTGTTTTATTGTGTTAAGTAGTAATGTAGTATTACGAAAAACCCTTTTGCCCTCATTCCCTAATCTCCAAACATGATCTCTTAACTCGTTGACTTGCATAGGTACAATCGATCATGAGCTGTCTGTCGGCAGCAAACCTATCTATTTTAAATCTGTACCTAATGTAACTTAGCCAACTTGCAAAGACACTGCTGCCATCAAAGATATCATGTCTTGTTTTGTCTCATCCATCATGATTATGGCAAATAAAACAACAGACAGCTTGTTTATGTGACATGACGACAGATTCTAAGTATATGTTCGTTCTTAAACGACTTTATTTCCTACGGTCATATTTTCTGTTGTTTTAAAATACGGGGTGTAAGGGACAGTGTAACGAAAACTTTGCAGGCGTGCTTAGACCATGAAACTGAACAACTTTATCCTTGAAACGTATGGTGGGAAACGGAAAAAAAGTCAGTCAGCCGATCGCGAATTTTGTACGGCAGGTCGGAAAATATTTCTCACCTTTGGCTCCATAGTAAAAGTTGTTCAGTTTCATGGTCTGATCACGCCTGCAAAGTTTTCGGTACCCCGTCCCTTACACCCTGTATATTTGAATAGCAACAGCTGTGATCATCAAAATCACTTTCAAAAGCAATGACACTTCCTGTTTGCAACGTTTAGGTATGGCATTTACGCCCTACTTTTATAAATAGTCAAAGTGGTCTAGGGTCATGACATGACTTGACTCTTAGAAACAAAAGGCACGATTCCTACTACAGTGACCAGTTATTTTACTGCATATTCCTTTTGGTCTAGATTTATGGCCAAAACATTCCAACTTGGCCTGTGATATGCTAAAAAGGAACCATAGTAAAACAATATGTTGCAAGTCTACTATAATATTACTTCGAAAGAAAATTAATATTTAGGTACTTCGATAAAAACTTTACGGGTGATATTTTCGAATCATAAACTAGTGAAAAGTTTGTTTTTATTTAAGGTTTAAGAAATATCTAAAGTGTTTGATTTAATTAGTAAGTTGTATTGTATGCTATTTTTCTCTCCACGCACAGATAGACAAGTAAATATTTTGTATTTTGTGGATAGACCTTATGAGAAATTTTATCATGCAAATTAAAATTAAATTAATATTTTGTCGCATTGTCGCCAGACTTTATACTATTTTTTGTCATGGTAGCTAACACATGAGAATATACAATTCTATGAAAGATAGCGTGCCGCGGTATTTAGGTAGGACCAAATGTCGACGTCTGACCTAAGTATGACCTGCGTTTGCGCTGGTTATACAATATATCTAATTATTATGGGGATGTGACTAATTCTTAGATATATTTTACACGGTTTAGTATAATATTTGGTAATATAGCACCAATCTAGGAAATAAGTAGGTTAGGTAGGTAGATGCAACTCCTTCCTACTTGCCTTCCTAGTTCTCTTCTTTTCTACATCATTTTCTTGAATTCATTGTCAAGAGCAGATAGTTGAGACGCCCACTCACTGCATTCGCCGGCGTATGACAGTTTATTGCGCTTCCACTTCCTCACTTGAGTTTACTACTAAGTAAGAAAGGGAGCGCCATATAACTGTCTTACGGCAGCGAATGCCGCGAGTGGCCGTCTCAACTATATTAGGAAATTATGGAATTATTTCAAATTCAAAATATCATAGTTTCATATGCTTATCGAAAGTATGAAATATGCGAGACCATTAAAATATGACAGTTATTATAATTAAAGTGCCAAACCGATGCGACCGAAATAATGATCTATTGGATGAAATGATAATTAAAACATAGAAATTCAAAATTGTAGGTGTAGACCTTTGTACGAAAACATAAACACAAAAACTAGAATAGTTGCCAAGCTGTGAGGTCTATATTTTTTTCTAGTCTATACCTACTATCAACTGAAGTAAGGCAAGAAACACTTCCATCCATTTGTGCATTATTTTTGCATAGCGCTATCCGTTGCATATGAGAAATACGAGTTTGCATCTTATATTCATACAATTGCAAAAATATCGCACAACGCCACGTCGACAGATGTGTCTGTCAAACAGTTTGACATAAACTATATTCGTATGAGAATAAGGTCGTATTGTTTTGACCCAACGCATGCGTTACGCAGCACAAAAATAACGCGCAAACGGACGTTACGTGTGTTGTTCACCTACCTAACCGTAATTACATCCACCTACGCTATAATTCACAATGCACCTGATACACTTAGTGTCTCGGGGCTAATAGTTAATAGATAGTTTGGACTCGGTCGTTTCGATCACGACATCAAAATGGCTGGCTGTTAAGTGGAGGTCAAGTTCCGAGTTAATCAATCTTTTCCAAGTTATTGTTCATAGAATTTTTATTGTTCTCATTTTATACGGCGAAAAAGGTAATGAAGGTTATTTGTTCACAAAGCTATGTTATGATATAGTACTACTCCCCAAGCGGTTTCGCTCGTTTCTTTTCATTTTCCTGTTGGAATAGATAGTTTTCCACAGTGTCAAGAAAAATGTTACTTGAGAAAAAACATATATCACACCTATATCATTTGCAGGGTAGATCGCTTCTTATGACAACCATTGGAAAGAAAAGGGGTGATGGATGCTAGATCCTAAGCCGGCACCACATGGCAAGAGAATAATAATGCATCTGTTTATAAAGTCTATCCGAGATTATCGATCTTTTTTGTCTTTTTTAGGACAGATCAATGCTTCGATTAATGCACAATGAAAGTTGATCCGCTTGCAAATATAGAAAACTGTGTATTAGGTCACTTTGTTGGCACCTTTGTTGTTTTGTTTCTTAGCGACTGTATTTTAGTGATTTGTGCAACAATTAATTGTTGGTTTGTATTGTGAATTCGCCAACGCATTTTGTAGCCTAAATATTTATTTCATCATTGTTTAAAATTAAGAAGCATTATTACCACATCTACACGCAACACATGTTAAGGTAGGTTAAAGTCTGAAACTAGAATGAATTTATCAAAAAAATGTAGCACATATTCAAATCTTAGGCTATAATGTAAAGAAGCCTTCAAATTACTGAATTATGTAGATTTTCCTAATCGTTGATTAATTTATAGCTCGTATATAAAACTTTTCCGCGTAATATATCTATTTCTAGTTGTATAATCAAATAGGCATTATACTACTAGGCTCGAACATAGTCGATTTTATGACGTTAATGTCAACAGAAAGTGGATAATTTATTTTATGATACTTAAATTATGAATATTAATACAACTGTCATAATATAACAGTTCCTATGTTAATATAAGATATGGTTTGATCTGTAGATAGACTATCTACCTACATATAGTATGAGTGATATTATATTCATCATCATCATTGGCCTCATACGTCTGTGACAGACGATTTATTCAGTGTCTGAGGCAAGATTTTTCATGGCTGTATAAGCCGATACGGGAGCGGCATGACTTTCCGCACGCTCTACAAACGAAGGTGGAATTAGAGACTGGCACATGCATGTTTAGATGTCGTTTTTGCCTTTTGTTTGCGAGACCAGCGAACCAGGCATCGTCGTGAGCTTTACGCCCATCAAACACACGCTTTCTCCATACATCCCTATTCTCAGCAAGCTTCTCCCAGCTTTGATGGTCGATGTCAAACGCAGCCATGTCCCGTTTGGCGCAATCTTTGAAACGTAGCATCGGTCTTCCAACTCCTCTTTTGGCGTTAGCTACGGCGCCAAGCAGGACACGCCGTGGTAGACGCGAAGGTTCCATGCGGTACACATGCCCTAGCCACCGCAATCGTCTTTGCTTAAGCAAAGCGGTAAAGCTAGGCAGCTGTGCAATTTCTAGAACTCGCTCGTTTGTGACTCTGTCCTGCCAAGTTATATGCAAGATGTTTCTTACGCAGCGCATATGAAATGTGTTGAGTCGACGTTCTTGTTTTGCGTACGAAGTCCAGGTTTCAGCTCCATACAAGAGTATGCTTAGAACGCAAGTTTGGTAAACAATTATCTTGGTTTTTGTGGTCAGGTGTTTATTATTCCATACTCTTGTACTGAGCCTGCCGAACATGGTCGCCGCTTTGCCGATACGAGTATTGATCTCAGCATCGAGGGTGAGATTGTTCGACACAGTCGACCCCAAGTAGCAAAACTTGTCAACTATGTTCAAGGGAACGCCATCGAGCAAAATACGTGGTGTTTCTCCACCTTGAGCTAGCACTACTGTTTTTTTGGCATTAATGGACATTGAGAACAGAGAACACGCGTGGGAAAACTTATCAACAATGTCTTGAAGCTCACTTTGAGAATTAGCAACGAAGGCTGCATCGTCAGCGAACAAAAGGCTATCGACGAATAAGTCATCGCGGTTACGCTTTGACCTAAGAAGCGAGATATTGTACAGCTTCCCGTCAGCCCTAGTGTGCAGGTGTATACCCTGTTGGTCATCGCCGAAAGCAACTTTAAAAAGCAATGAGAAGAAAATACCAAACAGGGTAGGAGCCAACACGCAGCCTTGGCGAACACCTCTACGCATTTCGAACGGCTCGGATGTATTGCCGTTAAAAACAACAGATCCTTTCATGTCCTCGTGGAAGGATTTAATGAGGCTTAGAAGTTTTGGAGGGCACCCGATGTTTAGAAGTGCAGTATAGAGTCCTTCCC
Organism: Phthorimaea operculella; assembly: GCA_024500475.1. NCBI lineage: Eukaryota > Metazoa > Arthropoda > Insecta > Lepidoptera > Gelechiidae > Phthorimaea > Phthorimaea operculella. The sequence continues at coordinate 316,440 of JANFCV010000254.1, forward strand.
AGCTCACGGTGTCGAAGGCTTTGTTAAGGTCGACGAACGCCACAAACAGAGGTGTTTTCTGCTCTCTACACTTTTCCCTGATGGCATAAATAGTAGTATAAGAAGCGCAGCTGATAGGTACTAGCCTGTAACACTTGAACGGACCTAACATACATGCATACATACATACCTACATAACGCCTCTTTCCCGGCGGGGTAGGCACAGATTACATCATTGCACTTGCTACGATCCTGACACACCTCTTTCACTTCTTCAACATTTATCAATATTTTCATTATTATTATTTTATTAAATAGGTACGCTGTTCGGTTTAAGTGTAGCTTTGAACTACCTTTTCTTTAAAACCGCCACGATTTGATCCAGGTACGTTTGTTTTGTCTTTCCCTTTCAACGTACCTATCTACACTCGAACGGACCTAAGGCAACAATTTATTTAAATTCAATTCAATTTCTTGTTTTGTGGCGTTTCATTGTGATTTCGCCAGTGTCTAGTTTGTTTCGCTGATAATTTATTTATTAGTAATCAAAAAGAAAGGCTGAATGAAGTCTAACCTCTAACACGTGACACTTTAAAAGTGAGCTAGGTGCTAAGGTCATTTCAAAACATGATGTCGCAGTATTAATTCAAAATTCAAAACTCGTTAACTGTTGAGCAACATTAAAAAATTAAAATTATTACTTCGTGTGGACGTTGTAACAAATAATGTAATGTCTTTTGCAAGTGCTCTTTTTTCAGTTAGACCAACAAAACCTAAATTACCCCTTTTTATTCCTCATAAGGCCATCCATGGGAAGGGTGTTCTCACATGATGAACCCTTTTTTCGAAATTAATAGTAAGACTGACTAGAAGCTCTTTGTAACATATTTTCGTAAGCCAGGTAACAAACGAAACGAAAAAATGTAATAATTCTTTGAATTAATATTTTTTGTCAATTAGGTACCGTTTTCACTTCCGTAAAAATAGACAAAACCCATATGATTGATTTTAAAGTTCCGTGGTTATTTTTACTAAAATGATTAAAATTAAATATTTACGGATTTATTGGAAGGTATGTTTTCCATTTGCAGCCACTCAGCCAGTAGGTAATAAGTATTTGAAACATCACCAAATTATCGGAAACAAAATTTAAAGAAACCGTGAAAAAATATACTATAGGAGAGTACTGACTCTCCTAGTATATTTCCTCTATGCCGTGCGTAAAACATCCGTAAAAAGGCAGGAATGTGAATTACCTATTTATCTTCATAAACTCAATTCAGCAAAATTTTAAGCTTGTTTCAAGGTTAACTGAAATAAAAAGTCACTCTTACGATCTACTATAGGCCTATCGTTCGTAATATTTATTGATACACTTTCGACAGGAATTTGTTACGAAATGCAATGACAGCCACAATGTATATTTTAAGAGCAAGGCAAGAGAATTATCGGTTTCACAACTTGATCGGACATGCGTGTAGGTTTTATGGACCTATTTTGGTTCTTATTGGTAGCAGCACAAAATAAGTATTGGCGCCCAAATTATCTATTTTGTGGTAGCAGCGCCCACCCCAAATTAAATGACAGGTGTATTGGAATTTTTAATGCACTCACAGTGCTATATTATTCTCATAAATTAAATAATGAGAAAATTGAAAAATTCAATAGCGACCGCCGGGACTTGAACCCGGGACTGTGGATCACCGTTCCACGCTATAGAATTTTTCAATTTTCTCATTATTTAATTTATTAGATGACAGGGTTGATACATCGCCATCAACTCCTCTTACCTATATCCTAAAGCAGTGTTTTTCAAACTGTGGGTCGCGACCCCCAGGGGGGTCGCGAAGCCTTACTAGGGGGGTCGCCGGCAAAAGCCAAAAGTTAAGGCAGTACTACAGGCCGGCTTTAATTCAGTAAAACACAATTTTAGTGACAAAGAATGAGCTTGTTTATTAAGCGCGAAAAGTCGGGCTCGCTTCGCTCGCGATACATACGTTTTTCTGCCTGATTTACATTCACGGCTAATATTGAGGCTCCTCACTTGTTTGAAATGGGAAAAATCGAGCTCGCTTCGCTCGCTATACATGTATTTGTCAGCACTTTTTTTCACTAGCGGCCAGTGTTTAAGCTTCCACGCTCGTTTGTAGCGTAAAAATTCGGGCTCGCTTCGCTCGCTATACCACGGAAGCGATAATAGTACTAGCAGCCATACACCCGGGTACTTATTCCTTATTTTTAGCTGAAAACTTCAGCCTACTCAGATAAATATTCTGAACATGCGCACAACGTTGAAGGTTTTCTGAATCCGCCACCGATTAAATGCTAACTAATTTTGTCTCTCTATGATGATGACCAAACAGGGGGGTCGCCAGTTAATTTATGCCTGAAAGGGGGTCGCGTATTCAAAAAGATTGAAAAACACTGTCCTAAAGGACCATCTTATGCTGGTTATTCATACGAAAGGTACGAGGTACGAGTTTTACCTCTTAAGTAGATGTCCAGGTTTCTTTTTTCTATGAGGGGGGCAAGAACCCCCCAACCCCCCGAGTCGCTGGGTGGTGTGGTGTGAGTTTTACTTGTAAAGTAGATGTCCAAGTTTCTTTTTTCTATCGTACCAAGAAAAACCAGTAATAGTTGAACCTGACTATTGGGCGCTCCCCATCGAATAGTCGGGTTTAGAATTGACAGCTGCGATGCTAAAACTGGGAGAGTCACTCAGTAAAAAACCGCAAGTGTATATGTGTCTCTACTCGTATATCTATCTTACCAGGTAATGAAAATGTTGTAACACATTGTAGACAATAAAATTAAGTAATAGGAAGTCAATTTTATCGCCATTATCGACAACAACATAACCAACCACTTACCGCACGTTATATTCGCAATAATTTGCGATAAACACAAATCGTGTGCACATTCGCACGTTGAAACCATTACCGTCACTATCCAAAAAACCTTGTTTTGAGAAATGGACAAATCAAATTTTGAAAAATTTCAACTGTCATTATTACATGACTTAAAAACTTACAGACTTCGGTGTTTTTGATAAAAATAAGATTTTTAATTCTTTTTAAGCTGTATAAATATCGAACTGATATCTTAATAATTAAATTATTTATTTATATTTTTCTGGTATTTTTTGTATAGTGACAGTATTGCACTCAAACTGAGTATAATTTTCGTTTAGTTACATAATTATAGTGAAACAAGATTCATTCATGCAGAAAGGTAAACCTAGCTAAATTATATAAAAAAAAACAAATTATATGTCACGTGATGCCAGCTTTAATAGCATCACCCTATTTCCCATCATATTAGGTGCTATCAGAGGCGAAAAAAGGGTGTATCTGGTCCAGAGGTTAAGTTTTTTGATAGCTTGATTATATTGGACACTAGTGCTCGTTACACAATGTGCTTACGTTTAACCAAAACTATAACAGCCAGAACAGTCCACTGCTGGACATTGGCCTCCACCTAGCGGGGGGTATTGCCATACTCACCACGCTTGGCAGGTGGATTGGCCAGCGCAGTAAAAGATGTTGCATTTACAGGGAACGCTGCTGCCCATTATCTGGAGAATTGGGGCGATGCTATTCTAGGCCGGTATCATACGGCATATAATTTATGGTCCTTACGTTTAAAAACCATATGTTATTATTTTATAATTTAATAGAAGTATAATTTTGTATTCATTAAAAGTATTACAGTTCGCCTTTGTTTATCAATGTATCTTGTTGGGTTTTAGATGTATCATTATAAGTTAAGTGTAAAATTAAAAATTTAAGAATTGCTCCACTTACGGACTAAAATACCCTAACCTATCAATATTACTTAACACTTCTATTAACGGAACACAGATAAGATTAACGATTCTTACTAATACAGCTAACTCGTAAAACTTCTTCTTTTCGAGTGAGACTCTGGCTGAGAAACGAACCAGCTGATGAACCCTATCAGAGTTTCTTGAAACAATTGTCTTTAAGCAATACAAAATATATTTTCCGTCTACTGACTTAAAATCTTTCCTGTAGACAATCTCATCTAAATGATGCAAACAGAAAAGAACTTTCAATGACAAAAACTCGTTAATTCTATTCATATTTTTTTGTTACCAATATAACTGCACCAGGTACCTGCTTGCAGTGGTAAAACCATACTTTTTGATATTTAAAACAACGTACGCTTTATTATTTAGTTTAATTCAGAAAGTTAAGAGATAATAAGGAATCTAGCATGTGTACGAAAATTAATAATAATCATCATTATCATTATCATTACTCATTACATAGTATAAAGTAAAGTCCCTTCCCGTTTGTCTGTATGTTTCCATATATCTTTAAAACCTCTCAACGGATTTTGATACGGTTTTTTTTATTATATAGAGTAAATTAAGGGGCAGGTTTTTAAATATTCTTTACCCCAAATTTTAACCCCCAAAGGGGTAAAAAAGGGGTTAAAAGTTTGTATGGAAAATCATTATTTTTATATACGATCTGTTTCAAAATTTGTGATTAGATCAAAGAGCTAAAATAATTAAACACGTGTTTCAGGGATTTTCGATTTTTAACCCCCAAAGGGGTAAAAAAGGGGTTGGAAGTTTGTATGGAAAATCTTTATTTTCAAATGCGATCTGTCTCAAAATTTGGGATTAGATCAAAAACCTAAAAAAAAGAAATACGTGTTTCAGGGATTTTCGATTTTTAACCCCTAAAGGGGTAAAAAAGGGTTTAAAATATTGTAAGGGAAATCATTACTTTTAAAAGTCATCTGTTTCAAAATTTGCAATTAGATCAAAGAGCTGAAAAATTGAGTACGTGTTTCAGGGATTTTCGATTTTTAACCCGTAAAGGGGTAAAAAAGGGGTTAAACGTTAAAAGTTTGTATGGAAAATCAATATTATTAAATGCGATCTGTTTCAAAATTTGTAATTAAATCAAAGCGCTATAATAATTAAACACGTTTTTCAGGGATTTTCGATTTTTAATCTCTAAAGGAGTAAAAAAAAAGAGTTAAATGTTTGTATGGAAAATCATGATTTTTAAATGCGATCTGTTTCAAAACTTGCAATCAGATCAAACAGCTAAAAAAAATGAGTACGTGTTACAGGAATTTTCGATCTTTAACCCCTAAAGGGGGTAAAAGATGAGTTGCAGCGGGTGAAACCGCTGACGGGCAGCTAGTACCTTATAAATAAAATAGAAGAATGGGCATTACTGTATCTACTATTTACTTAAATTAACTAATTGAAAACGGGGACTATGCCACTAGTGTTGGCAGACAGCAACCTATATTGGCAGATAAAAAGAACGTTGTGAAGCCGTCGAACAATTGAAACAAGGTAAGGTAGGGTCACGCGGCCCGGGTTGGAGCCCCGGACGATTAATGTTTTTTTTTTTCAATTTCTTATTTCCATTTATAAGATTATAAAGATGTGGAGTCATGTCATAGCACCTGTCATGTCTAAATTGACAACAAACGGAATACTTCTTCAAATTAAGAAAAAATTGTATAATTTTAACGTTGACTTTGAAATTACGTGGTACATAATATTACAAATGCCGTCTGCCTTTGTATGTACAGGCAGGAGTTAATGATCTTAGCTTCTTTACTAATTTAGCTGCTGAAAGAGTTAAAAGAAAATCTTGCGGATTTTCTTTGCACTCTTATTACATTTGTGCAAACAACGTTACTACGTTGAATAATTAGTAGAGTTAACCGAACGAATTGGGCTATATTGTGATTGAATGCTAAGTATATTTCTTCAGCGTAAAACCCATCGTCTGAGGAGACAGTTATTAAGTCAGTGTTAACTATTCATTAGGGGTTTCTATATCACATCAATCCACCTCAAAAACACAATAAATTACTTACTGATTTCTAAATAGATTAATAAATCTACTTTGTATTAAAGGAATACTGGCTTTAAACTAAATCAGACTTTATGAACTAAATTAATAGTAAATCAAACCAAAATTTATTTATGTAAAGTTATTATCACTAAAAAGTCCATTTTGTTTTATTTGGTTGAATACATTACTTCAAAAGTGTTAAAGAAAGTAGGACTGTATGGATACAAATACACTATTGATTTTAAAAAACTAGTCATTGTGATCAATTTACTCAATTAACACTGACCTGATGCATAAAATGTCAGGCTTACATTAAGACATATTCTACAAAACTTTGAATAATTATAAAACAAAGTGTCACTAAACGCAAAATAACATAAATTTGAAAGCTAAACATAATTCTGGATTATTTCAAAAAGACACTAAACGTAAAAGTTCTATTTAGTTTGTAATGCAGGTTCCAATTCTAATAAAATAATAAAAGGAAAAGTGGCACTAAGCCTAAAATGACACTTTGTTTCCAATGTTTAGTATAAATTTGTGAAGTAACATAGACACTATAATCAAAATGACGCTTTATCTTTAACTCTCAACTTCATTTCTGAACAAATATTAAACGTAAAACTGTCACTTTATGGATAATGACGTTATTGTAGAGAATCTCTATCGCGTCGTCAAGATAAAATAAATGTAATAGTGTAATTATACAAAATGTGACGTTTTACCTCTCAGCATATACTCGAGGTTGTTTGGCATACGCGTCACTATACAAAATATTTCACTATTACACTTAACGAAACGCCAAAACGGTAAAAAATACATACCGTCATTACTTTACCGAGACATTTGTAAGATAGCTAGAAAAATAGGTGTTTTTGCATTATATTCTTTGAAATAAACGTAATGCGATGGCGCTTTATTTTGTTTAACTATAGTTTTTTTGTGATCTTTTACAGAAACGGCTTTATTTCTACGAGTGGGTATCCAACCTCAACTTGCATCTTAGGTACGCTCTTAGATCCGAAATAATTTCATCATTTTCATATAGAACTGCTTTTACATTTAGCTGAAATTTATAAATTAAAAGTAGATGGCACCACTAGGTTTTTAAAACACGGCATCGAAATGTTCTCTCATTCATCGAAATTCCATTAAGTTTACTGAGAACATAAAAACAAAATAAAAATCAAAATATATTAACTTTAAAAGCTTCTATTTGGCTTCTATCGAATTATTTTGTAGTAAAATAAGAAGTCTATTAAAATAGTAGATTAGATAGATAAGGTAATTAATTGGATAGATAAGATTAGATTAAATTAAAATTCTTTAAATCAAGTCACGTATAACGAGAAATTAGACTTAGCAAAATAAAAAGCAGTACAAAATAAATGTGACGCGACAATCTGCGTCTTCCTCTTGCTTAACAGCGCACGCGTCGCCGGAACCCAGCACACGCGATCTCGCGTGCGTTAACGTGCCGCAAACGCGCTCGGATTATCTTTAACGATACATGTAATAGCCGTCTATGTAAGACCAATCAATAGAATGCATTCGGGCTCGCAACCCGCGTAATTTTAATGTGTCGGCTTCCACGAAAACCGTATGCAATGGACGCTAGATTGGCGCAAAAACCTAATTAAATGGGCTACGTAAGCCGGGATGCTACGCGTTGCGCGCGCGTCGAAGTAGGCCTATATTTATCTTAGAACCTGAAGTAAGCTACTAACAAAAACAGATTCAACATACATTGCGGGTTGTGTTGTGGATGTCTTTTAATACATACATACAAGTATCACGCCTATATCCCATGCGGGATAGGCAGAGTGCAAACTGCTGTAAAAACGACCATTTACACCACGTCTGATAGAAGCTTTAGAGTCATCCAAAAGACTGTATAACACTATAATCAGGTTGTCAGCCTGTCGCATAAAATTGCAATACGCTACGCATCAACTCTGTAATCCCTTAGTCGCCTCCTACGACACCCACGGGAAAGATAAGGGGTGATGGTATTCTAAGCCGGCATTATAATACAGTCCAAGATAACCAGCAATATACATCGTTCATCCAATTTGGTGTAATAAGTGCCCAAAGTTCTTTTTTCTTTGATGCGTAGCGAAGTGTAACGTTAACACGTGTAAGAATAATTCATAAATGTATACTTATTGACTGACTATGTGCATTATTTATAATAGCTACACTGTGTTACTAGGTAATTGATGTCTTGTTTAGAAAATAGGTTACGCAGTTTAGTTCAAGTTTTAGTCTTGGTTTACAAGACTGGTAGTCAACTAAACTGTTACACCTAAAGGACCAAAATTAATGTTATACGTAATAATATCTAATATAAATAATAACTGATACACCTGTAAGGACCATAACAATAATAAGAACAAATAACGAGTTTAGACTTTGGGGTCCCATTTTTCAGATGTATAATTTGATTATAGCGTAGCCATTTTTTATAGCCGGATCAACAATCACTTTAGAGTGACATTATTTATTATCAGATCAAAGGTGCCTATCGAAATTGTAGTCGTACTTGAGTTACAACCACTTCCTTCAGCATTTTTTAAATTCCTACCAGCATAAGGACACAAATTCTACATGCATTTTTGTTTCAGAACTAGATAATGAAGAGAGAAGAGTTTTTTGTGTGATCCGTGTTTTTGTTATTGTTGTTTTGTATCACGGCAGGAATTTATGGAAAGGAAATTGGATATTCCGGATGCTCTGTCAACCTATGTATGAACTATAAATTAATGAATTGTCAATTAGGTCAAAGCCATCTTGATAATTTTTTTTTTTCCTGTCCAGACTGTTTCGTTATCTAAGTCAGAAGTTATGAGTGCAAATCATTTAAAATTATATGCAAAAGAAAATTTACGATGACAGTGGATTACCTGTGAAACATAAATCATTTCGCAATAAATAATTTGGTATAGTTTCTGGTTTCCGTATTTTCTAGATACTGTATAGTAACGGTCATAAGCATAAGTACCTATGTCCTATATATTTTTCTGAAGTAATAAGCGGGGATCTATTCAGGTGCATAAAATCCTACATACACAAACGCTTATTAGCTGTAGTTAAGAGTTGGTAGATATAGATATATCCCAATATAAGTTTTACAATCTACCCAATTCTACCCGTGGGTGTCGTAAAGCGACTAAGTGTTAACTGTTAATTATCCAGGGAATGGGCAGCAGAGTTCCTGTGAATAAAACATCGTGCACTGCGCTCGCCAATCCGCGCCTGCCAAGCGAAATGAGTTTAACCATCCCTGAGAAGGGGAGGCTCAGAACCAACAGTGGACTATTGTGGCTGTAAAGGTAAAGTTAGACAAGTTTATTGCCTCCGGGATTCCGCAGGGGTTTCATCTAAGCGCACCAGCAATAAAAACAGTTCGAATTTCTACCTACACGAATATTGTTATTAGAAACTAGTTTTCAGAACAACGTGTGTTTATGTATAAAAAGTGGATCAATTCCTTAATACATTGTATCCATAAATCGGTCAACGAGCAATGCAACGATGACGTAAGAACGCAGTAGGCTCAGCGGTGCAGTCGAGGAATATGGTCCAGATCAGACGCGACACTGGCACGCGTGTGCGCAGCTCACGGAACTGCGAGAGTGAGGAATGTGGTACTGCCTAGAATCTGGTGTTGCCGAGTGACGCAGGCTGCATTCATCAGCCGAGGCGAGCAGCCTAGCTCCGTCGATAGCAAAAGTGTCTGCCGACCCTGGCGCCCCCCCTCCGCGTGGTGGGGAGCTCCCTTCACCTTCGGGCGCGCTGCAGCCAATGGCCGCCCGCCCCGAGCCGGCGAAAGGTTTTATATACAAGTGGAATTCGCACTGCCAAATTGCTATAAGTCAAAATATAGGGTAGTCGGGCGGTTCACTACGTCGTGGAGTGGCCGGTGCGTGGATTTACCCGATTTTTGTGTTGTGCGGGGTGCCGAGGCGGTCGATCCGTCGGGCCAATGCTACGGTGTTCTTACTAAGATAGAGACATAGTGTGAAACCATGGGGTGCAGTGCGAGGTACTGTTTGTTGGCTCTGTCCTTGTGCCTAGTGACTGAACATGCGATCGGTGTCAGAGTGGTGCCCAAGAGGAAGAAAGGTAATGTATAGTTTTCATAATAAACCCTTTCTTGGATTTACTATTTCGTTATGGAGATAGCGGGAGATTGTGCCCTCTTGCGTACCCTGGAGGAAGTCTGTGTCTAACAGTAGACTTTAGTAGGCTGATAAAATGACTATTTATTTTTATTATACTTGAGTAACTACGGTCTACTGTAGACCGTTATTAATTAAAATAATCAACTAAAGAAGTAATAAAAGTATTTCACAGCCCTTGCCAGCCTTGTTAACTTCAGGAAACTATAAAATGAGAACGGAATAATAGGAAAAGGCCTATACAGGTAGATACTAAATGAATTCAATTAAAATTATATTTATTTCTGCAATTGTATACATTGACCAAGGATCAATAATTAAGAAAAATATACATTTATGCTTTTCTATTTATCCTAGAATAGCCATGAACATATTTTTTACGTAATAAAAACCTTTTTTATTTCATTATTTTAAGCTGTCATTTAGACCTAAGTAGTTATAGCTGTCGTCATAAATATAATCGGTTCTTTTAATACCTATTAAATATAAAATTGACGATATTGCCGTCCATGCACAAAACTAAATGTAAACAAACTGTTACTCGGTCCAGACGATGCTAGCTATTTTTATTAAATTGCACCTTGAAAATTAATAACAACAAGTAACATGTTTTAAATATTTCACACAGAACAGAATTAAAAACCTTTAAACAATGCCAAATTAAAATAATTGCGTTCAAAATTGCGTTAATGTTTGCATTGTCTACAAATGAAATCTTTATTTTTGATATGTAATAAACTGTATGGTAAATTTAACATATTTCACAAAAAAAAATATAATGATATTTTCTAAGTTTTCCGTGATACACGTATTCACTAAGTAGGCTCACTAGTTACTCTTCTATTCATAATATTTTTTTAATACAAGTTGTATATTACTCTTTTTTATCGTATATGTTTATGCTTATAAAAACCACAATCAGTATGTAGGTCAAATTAAGACCGCAACATATTTTGATGTCTGCCAAAAACTAGAGCGATGTGCACGATGTAGCAAAAACAGTTGAATCGAATTAACAACTATTAATATTCGTACTTACAAGTTAGAGTAGGTATAAACAGATTCCGTAGGATAAGTTCGGTAATGGAATTTCGGATTGTTTTATATATGACATCATATAGGTATTTTCCGCTCAAGTTGTCATATCGAATTTAATCTAACATGTCGAGATTGTATATAATTAAATTACGGTTGATTATGATATTCTTAATGCGTGTTTTGATCCTTGTTTGAAGTGAACCTATGATCCTTTGTTTGAATTTTAATACTGATTTTTTTGTATGAATGTAATGAATTTCTATTTATCTATACAACTGAAATCATTTATTATTAGGTACAATCGAAACTTTTTACTTTTTCCCGCTCTTTTAATTTATATTTGTTATCAAGTTAACAAAGCAACGGGCGAGCGAAAGTGAAATTTGAAATGAATTGAAAAAAGTGTTCGCTGAGTAATAAAATAATTAGACCGAACATTGTAGAGCAGGCGGATAATTAAACGGACTGTACCAAGTTAACAAGTGTGGCTGCTACATTTTTAATTGAAAAGGCATTTTTAAGTTATTTTTGATACGTACACTTGTTTCATTTAAGGTTACATAACGAGAATTAATTAATTTGTAGTAGGTACAGATTAGAGTAAAATATATAGCAGTTAACTACTTAAATTGTCAAGTTAGGTATATGCGGATTCGAATTTTATAAATAAAATATGACATCAAAATTTATGACTTCAAAAATCTGCCATAGCATAGAAAATTATGCAACATAACTATATTCAGACTTCAATTCTGAAACTTAAATTCCTGATTGGTATTTTTTATAGCCTATTCCTATCATATACGAAACTGTGCTTTAGTAAGACCAATAGTTACTCCATGTTCATACATAGTTGCACGCAGGCCATTGCCAGAGGACTAGTTTTCTTTTTGCCCACATCTAGGGTTGCCATGCGCCGGTTTGGCACTTTCCCACGCAGGAAAAAAGATAAAAACTTTGAAAATTTCAAACCTATTCATCAAAGTTCTTTTTTGGTTTGAATCTGTAATCAATTATTGTATTGGGCTTGATTTGAAGTATCCCAATAACAAAGTGCCCTATCCCAATAACTTTAATAACTTAATGGGCTGCGCACTGAAAAATACAGAGACTATTTAGGCATGTACAAGAGAGATTTCCTCTGGCAGGGTTGGTTCTTACGACCTGGCAACTCAACCATAGCATCAACACCGTGAAATGCATCGTTTGCTACCATTTTAGCACCTCTCATTAGCCGCATGAATGCAAGGTTACGTGGAATGTCGCAACTGGACCGATTTCTCAACACCCGATACGTTCGCACACATCCTGTCTGTACACTCCTTATTTGTATATTTCTTATGCCTAGTAAATTGTATTTTCCTTTAAAACCAAAGCACACTTTTGTCTTTGCGGCAAGCTAACTCAAAATGTACTTTTTTAATTTGCGAATCTTTAGAAGTAAAAACTATTAATTAAAAATATTTTTAACCGTGGCGATTTTTTTATTGTGTTTTCACTCTGCATTTACATAAACAAGTCATATGTTCGTATATAGATAATGTACGGTCTCTATACGTCTAATTTAAAATACTTAAACCCGAAATATTCCCAAAACAATAATCAAATATCTAATATTAGTAATTATACGCAGATAGTACTAAAATTATTCTTCGAGCCATCCACCCGCATGCTATCTTGCTATAAAACATTGCATGTTTATAGTAAGTATCGTGCAGTCTCGTTTCATCTCAATAGGAAGTGATTTACTATAAGGATGTTCTGGGTTAAGTAACAATAACAAGCGACTTCATTGCAATGTAAAGTAGTTCTTTACTACAAGACATTTTTATTCTCTTTATCTTATTAGCCGTTTATTTAGATCCCATTGCTAGGCAAAGGCTTCCCTCTCTTTCTTCCATTGATCTTGATCCTTTTCCGCTGCATGCTTATCTTTAGAATACACGTCTTTTTCGGCTCGCCATCTGCACCAGAAGGATTACTCGACCCTATGTAGGATTTTCGCGATTGTCACTTCTTACATAGCCAGTTTTGCTACTGTCGAAAATCTCAACGTATAAGAATTTAAAAACAGTAAAATATGACATAAGAACTAGATTCTGAGCCAATTTAAATCCAAGAAATATGACGTCCGTGACAACCATCTCCCTAATTGTGCCATCTGCGTTTGTGCGTTTCACGACGACTAGCGACTATCGACTGTTGGTTTTCAAATGGTTGTATTTTAGCCCATAGATCGTTAGGCATGCGGCAGACAAGCCCAATCCATCCACATTTTAATCATTACAGACTTTTTTTTACTCCTTGTGTAGACCACTTTCTGTACGGGTGAAATTACTCTTATCAGTTTCTTTTAGAGAGCAATCAATGAGATAATAATAGTAATTATTTGGAGTGGATAGTAATTAATTCACGTACTGTCAGCTCTTACTGTGTTTTTTTCTTTTTCGCTTTCATTTCGCGTACTACGTAACAGCCTCAGTAACAACGTTTGTCACTCACTTGCCATTCGTCATGAATTTCTTTTCATAGAAACAGGTTCCTAAATTAATTTTATATTATGTTTGAAATGTATACTAGCTTACAGCTAATAATCATACTTATTTGCCACACTACAAGTACCAAATAGTTTATAACTAAAGTGCAATGTAGGTATATGTCAATCTAATGAAGGTCGGTTGATTCAATTTCTATGCTTTTTCCATCAGAAATGCGCTGGTATCTGTGACCAAATGAAATTCTATTCCATGGGCTTGTTAAGTGAAACTACGCTAATATTAGATATTAGCGTAGTTTCAGATACCTACTGGTCTGGCCAAGCGGTAATTTAGATTCAAAATTAAGACCGTCGTATTATCTGGATAATTTGCCAAATAGTGACTTTTTTCTCACTAAGGAGCGCTGTTACACGGTCAGCAATGCGCGGTTGGTGTTCCATGGACATAGGCGAAATAGGTATACTAGAGGAGTAATCGATCCTGCCTGAACTAAAACGCGTATCTAACTACGATGAATTTAGCGCTATCTGTTAACGCTCATTCAAAAGCTAGTTTCAGAATTTAAAAATCCAAATATACTGAGTACTTTGTGATAGTTTATAAATCCCAATTCCAAAAGCTAAAGTATAACTAGAAAGAAAGTAACAGTCAGTGACATTTCTTTAACTGGCATGTCTGTGTTTTTACTTTATTAGGACCATCTGGGTTGAGAGGTACGCTATTGAGTTTAGAATTGACTCTTCTGTTAGGTATATTTCCTCCAAGACCAGTCCATGGTCTTGTAAAAAGTGAGACCACGCAAATAGCGAGAGTATGATGTAGCCAGCCAGGATTTACATTTCCAGCACCGTCTCGGTTAAAGAGTAAGTTTCATAGATACTTTTTTTAGTTTAGGATGGACTCGGCTCTATTATATTTCCTCCAAGACCAGTCCATGGGCTTGTAAAAAGTGAGACCACGCGAATAGCGAGAGTGGTGTGACCAAGGCTTACTTTTCTAGCACCGTCTAGGTTTAAGAGTAAGTTTCATAGATACTTTTTTAGCTTAGGGCGCCACGCGCGCCGTTTTCCTAATTTGTGGTTTAGGCAAGGTTTAGGTTTGACGCTTCTCTATTATATTTCCTCCAAGACCAGTCCATGGGCTTGTAAAAAGTGAGACCACGCGAATAGCGAGAGTGGTGTGACCGGTCGGTGGCCGCGTCGTCGTCGTCGCTGGCTCGGCGTCTGCCGCTGCGACGATTCTAATGACTCACTGGCTGTGATTTCAAATTAAATACACAAATCAAGGCGTGATATCTTTAGAATACCGAAGCCTAGAACACGGAAGTCATTAATTATAATATTGACGTGAAATTATCATCACTACCGGTATGATACCTATCTGTGATTTGGTTAAAAATTAAAAGGTGGAGAAAGACTCTGGACCGATAGAGGTAAAACACCGCATATCTGTAACGATAGTACAAAACAACGTAAAACTGCACATCTACTTGCAAAAGAAAGAGAAAAAGGCATAAATACTGAGTTTAACATTAATATCATAAGATAGTGTAAAAAATACTTCAATGCCATTTAGTAGCACCTGCATTATGAATCTATTAATGAGGTAGCAACAAATCTTATAGCAAAATTTTAATAGACCACTACTGTCCCGGATATCTTTAAAAATATATTAAACAATACAGTTTTCTACAAAAAAAACCAATTTCAAAACACGATTCCTGACTTAATAGAATAAAGAATAGTCGTAGTCGTTTTCCTAATGACACTCGTTTTCCGAGCGGATTAGACTCAATTGCATCTCCACGGCACCTGCGAACCGGATTGCAAACATTACCCCTCTTTGCTTTGCGATTACGGGAAAATAAAAGTGTATTTAAAAAAGCAATGCCGTATCACCCCAATTCTACCCGTGGGTGTCGTAAAAAGCGACTAAGGGATAATTATCCAGGGAATGGGCAGCAGCGTTCCCTGTGAATTAAACATCTTGCACTGCGCTCGCCAATCCGCCTGCCAAGCGTGGTGAGTATGGCAATACCCCCTAATACGGGGGAGGCCCATGTCCAGCAGTGGACTGTTGTGGCTGTAAAGGTAAAGGTAAATTCCCTTTCTTTCTTGCCGCCTGCACCACTTTTTAAAATCTTTGGAGATATAGGTAAGTAATCTATTTGTCCATACCATTGAAATGTACTGATACTTAGTACTTAAAAATAAAACATTTGCACTATGTACAGGAAACAGGTACTTCCTTTTAAATATTAATGTATCGTAATTGGAGTTCTTACTAGCTGAGCAGCACATGGAATTAAAGATTACGAATAAATTGAAATAAATTGATATTTCAATGAACCATCTTAACAAGGAATGCATGCATTGAACGATAAAGTCATAGCGTCCCACTGAAGAAGTAAACAAGGTTGGATCTGGTAGTGGACTAGAAAGCTCCTAATTAAGGCATAAGAAACCCTATGTTCTTATGTCCTAATTAGGATCACATCGAGTTTCAGGAGAACATAGGGTTTCTTATGCCCTAATTAGGAGTTTTCTAGTCTGGGCGTTTCCATACTTTAGTTATGATTTTTAATAAAATAGGCATGCTTTGTTTAAAAAAATGTAAAGATTAATGTACATTTTTCTTTTTCCATAATAATTAAAATGCTTTTTATCAATTCCATCTTTTTAAACTAATAATACGTGGTGCGTGCCTTTAGTAAGCATTATTTTGCTTAAAAAAGAATTAAGTAGATATACTATAGGGATTCGTTTTATAAATACGCCCAAAACAATCCAGACTAAGCATCAAAAATTACGAAACTCTCCCCAAAATCAGAGTATTCTACGTTTTTGTCGTAGGAAAAGTTGTTCGATATCACAGAACATCCAATCCCATACGTGATTATCATCTATTTAAATAAGTACGCCTTGTATAAGATGCACATGCAAATAAGTAAGAACTCTACTTATAAAAAGTAAAACCTTTAGCATAAATTAGCCATAAAAAACGCGTTATCTTGTACAAAAGAGAACATGTAGAAAAAAACACTGTCTTTACTTACTTTGCTTAACTTACTGCATACTATTTGCAAAAAATTTAGCAATAAATCTCAATAATTAAGTAAGTGTTAATTTATTCACTCTGAAAGTAGACTTCGTTGTTTCTAAATCATTAATTTTATACATCCTTCCTTATTGTATGATATTTTATGGATTTAATACATAACCGTCTGCATATTACTTAGTATAAATTAAAGTAGGGTAGTTCAGTTTTATGTTCTTAGGCATCTAGGTAAGAAAACGTAGTGTCGAAACGGTTTATAATAGCTGGGTGGAGTTCTCAGTTATACTTGAAGTGACTCATTTTATCATATACCTACTTATTAAACTTTTGCAATATTTGCACCTTATTCTACGCATTGAAATACACTCATTATCATTATGGTCATTCTTAAGAGCCATATGAGGATTCTTGTATGATAATATTGTAGAACCCTTACATTTTAAACTTACCTAAATGCTGCTGACTGACACAAAAAAATGGTTATCTGATTTTTCTTATAACACGCGGATTTCCTAGTGGTTGCTAGGCCAGATTATCATGTTAGATAACAAACTAACGGTTACAAATTTATTAGTCAATCAACAACAAATCAAGTTTTTGATGAAATTCTTTCCGAGTAGTATTTTATACCTAGGTCTCGCCTAGCATCCAAAATACATTATTAATTTTGGTCATGGTCATGACATAACATGAAATTCGAAATGAGATCAAAGTAATATTTGCATTAGTTTAATAGGAATTGGCACATTTTTTCTGGCACAGCATAGAAGTTGTATGTAATATTGTTGACCGGTATTTAAAAATGGCTGAAATATAGGCTAAAGTAAGTAATGATATTTACTATAGACCAGGCTTCCTACGAACAGAATCTTTGCTGCAGCGTGAGTGCACTTAAACTAGCCGCTGTGTGAAAACCACAGAGCAGTGAACAGAAAGTGACCGTAGCCATCGTTTCCTAAATCATAAAACCAGCCATAAAGTTGTGCATGTAAGCAACTGACGACACCACTGTCTAGTGTTACGTGAGGCCCATGCAAAAGTCACAGGTCTATGTTTTCTATTGTTTTACACCAGTCTAAGTCATGCACTAATATTAAACTAATTATAGTGTCAGTTGTAGAGATGGTGTGAGCAATGGTTGCGTGGAGATTCCTATTAGTTATTTGTAATTCAAAGTTTTTGCTTCTCTCTGCTGTGCTTTGTTTGCGGTGCAACAAGTTCGACCGCGAAAGTCCAATTTATCATGATAGGAAGGATCAAAATAAGAAGACATCAAAGATTCTTTGCACGAATTACCATACGTTACCAACACAGTATGCACACCGTGGGACATAAACAGTATCGCTATCTATTAATAAATTAATCCTAACGAAGCTCAAAGTCAGACAGTAACTAGATCAAACCAACCGCAGGACTAACGGACGCTTAAATTACTAGAACGTCGATAGAATTCAGCCGAGGTTGTTGTTAGAGTTTAATGCATAATTCAAGAGTCGGATGTCAGGCGACAGGCTTGCGATGGGAATCAGTATACCGAGTAAGTAGCTATATTGTACGGATAGCAGTATCGCTAGGTAACTTACCTGTTTTCAATAAACAAAGAAATGAAAGGTTACCCCGTAAAGTATTATTCCGTAGCGAAATAACACACCTTGAAGAAAATAAAACGACGTTGACAAAACTTTTAAATAGTAACTAGATTTAAAGCATATTATAGATATAGGATAAAAGCCACCAAAATCACAAAATAATAATAATTTTTTTTGCCTTTGACGTCAACTACAATTTCACCATGTCAAATGTGGGCACTTAATGTGCAAATTTCTGCTGAACGACCATTTTGATGACGAAAAAAGTTCCCAAAACCGCAGAGGTAAAGGTCAATGCGTTTGACGCAAATGCATTTTTGTTGGTTGCGTTTTTGACCTTAATTTTCAGAGAAAGAAGATATTGCAACGACATTTTTAGAAACAGGTCGTATCCGAAGAATATGACAGATTTTGATTTCAATTTGTGGTAATAACGATAACGACATGTCATGTACATGTATTTTGGAGCTACAACAGGGGTTCCTAACTGCTCCGTTATATTTTAAAAATTATACCGGTAGTAACGGAAAGGGCGTAACAAACCGAAAGGAGGTCAAGGTACTCATGAAACTGATTAACTTTCCCCATTGTGAAAAAGAATTTGGACCTCCCATAGTAAATCAATTAGCTGATCGGCGATTTTGTATGGGAGGTCCAAATTATATTTTCATATTTCGACCATGGGGAAAGTTATTCAGTTTCATGAGTACCTGACCTCCTTTCGGCTTGTTATACCCTTTCCGTTATTCCCGGTATGTATTATATTTTCTGCTGATCCTACTTATACATCTTACAGCCCACCTGTTCTTACAACATTGCAGCTCAGCAGCAGTCTGCGAATTATACATTGCACCGACAATTGTAGCGATTGTTCGTAAGCAATGCTCCATCTTGTACTACGCATAATTCTTAGTAAAATATTGTTACCTACATTAGTTACTTCACGTTGACAACGTCCTGTGTTTGCCTCTTATTTATTAATGTAGAGACATGTAGCCGAGTGATAAATAAAGGATATGTAGTGACTTAACTTATTCTAGTCAAAAATGTAACATTTGGTCAAAAGTCTATAAATTCAAATAGGGATAAGATTTATGGACGAGGTATGGAATATGACAGCTAGCGCGAAAAATCTTTGATGTGATATTTTTATCATACCTACATATCAAATTATTCTAGTCAGAATCTGGTACTATCGCGATCCCATGAACTAACCCATTTATGTAATCAAATCAATATATAGGTACTTATTCTTCTTCTTCGAGTCAAGCGACCCGATGAACCCTCAGAATCGGGGTAGACCATGTCCAGCAGTGGACTGTTGTGGCTGTTATGGTTATGATATCAGTAAGTTCGTGTGTAAGCATGCTATACTTTGCCCTGGTTGACTCCATAGTGGCGCATGCGCACACAATGCAATGCTGCGTACTGCGTTCAAGTGCATTTCACTAGGCTGCGCGCACAATGCGTGACGCAACCGCAACCGCCAAGGCGTGCGAATTTCCTTGTCACTCTTTCAATGGGGACCGAAGTTGCAAATATTTTATAAACTCATAACTGTAAGAGGCCAAGTATGAACTATGCATATTTACCTACTATGGAATCTGAAGAGCACCCACCAATAAATAATTTGTTTGAACTTTTATTAAATTCGAAAACAGCTTTTCTTGTAGGCAGATATGCTTGCATGCGCGTTGCTGTCTCTTTGCCGATTGCTAGAAAACCTTCTCTCTCATCTAAGAAAAACAATGCAAACATACTCGTATCTAGTTTTATTCATTTCACATATTCCGTTACAATTATATTTATGGAAACATTCCAACAATGGTGGTTAGGTAACATGGCGTGTGGCTAACATGTGGTCATTTCTGTCATTTTATTGCCATTTGGATTAGCCATGCCGAGCGGCTGTTTCAAAACTGTCACAGCATTAACAAATTATTTTGTCGTCATGACTATTTTTTGTCGTGTTGTAAACTGCCTACTTACTTTATAAAGTTTTGAAAGTAAACGTGATGGCTATGGCTCTTTGTGTTGTCGGTTTTCTTATATTTGAATTAGACAAACTTTTATCAAATTGCATGATCAAATAAGGTGTGAACAAGACTACTAGTTAATCGCCAACGACATTTCGTCATTGTTGCACTTTGTCATATTGGTTTTATTTTAGTTAAATTGACAACTAGTTTATCAGATTATGTGATCACACATGTTACTAATGAGGTGTGAACAGCAAAGTGTGATAATCACCAATGGGTTTCGTAATTTTTCTGGTGCTTACAACTTTGATTGATCAGTGTAATAATAAGGTTCGTAAAAGACGATTTTGTTTGATAACAGCTGAACTGGTTCTTTATGAATGTATGTATGAGTAGTTACGTACTTTTACATAACTATTGATAACAGTGGGTAATTGATAATGAGCAGTCTATTGTACTTGTAGTTCAACTTTTTTTATGCATTCTGAATACATCATTTGTAAATGCCTAGCTAACAATTTGATTATAGACAAATCATGTAGTGTAATTGAGAACTCTGCCAATCGAGGAAGTTCCATTTAAAAATAGAACATTCTGCACAAAAATGTATCATTGTACAACAAGACAAGAATCACAATACAAGGCCTAGATCCTAAAATTTGCAGTGTAATGTTTGAAAGAGGGAAATTCGCTGGTTTATCACCTGTATATGCAGTGAAATAAACTAAGTACTCTACATTCCTCAGCAGGCCTACCAGTTGATCTCTATTTATAATGTAGTCACTAGTCAGTCTAAAACAAATAGCTTCACTTTCCTCTAAGTGAATATTCTAATCACATACGCCACTAGGTACTTATGGTTTCTCGATTCGCAAAAATGCTATAAATAAGCTCTCTAACTGGACCGGAAAGAATTTCAAGTGCGCGATCTCTACAAAATCAGAAATGTCCGGTTCAATTTGAATATTTACGTGAATTAAACTTCCACTTATTATTAAAGACTACCTGCTGTATTAGTTACTAGAATTTACCTAATTACCTACTGTATAGTTATTAGTTTAACCCACTGGTAATTATGTACCCGTTGCCCCGTAGGAATCGGATCTGTGCCCGTAGTAAAAAGTTGTAACCACTGTTGACCGTTTTCCTGTGGAAATGAGATATTTCCTCGTGGTAAAAAATAGCCTATATCACTTAGAAATATTGTAGCATTCTAATGATGAAAGACTTTTTAAACTCGTTCTAATAATTTCGGAGTTTATCGATAACAAACAAATAAATCTTTCCTCTTTCGTACCTATATGTGTAGATGCAAGTACTCCTACAAGTTATTCATGCATTAAGCATAATAGTGTGAGATTCCGTGACTAGTTAGTAGCGAGCGATATGTAGGGCAAAGTTAAAGAGCTACGGGAAGTGACGTAACATAAATAACCGATACATATAAATATTCAAACTTCCAGTCAATGTCGGAAGCACCTGTTCGACTGCTTTAATGAGCAAATCTGTGCCAAGCAGTGGATTCCTAGGAGAAATCACGAAGTACCGTTTAGTACCGTTTACGTTACTAATAAGTCACGTTTTTTTGTTCGATTTAGTTAGTGAATCAGTTTTTATTACTTCTGATACTGTGTGGTGAAAAATTACTTCAATCAATCAAATATACTTTATTGCACATCATAACACAGCGCAAAAGATTGAAAAATTTGCCAGGCATCTATCGGTGCATCAATAGCTCAATGCCAGAGCGGTGGGGCATTGACCAATGCGGCCCAGGGTCGAGCCCCGGTCGATGCATGCTTGTTTTTTCAATTTCTTATTTTCATGTATAGAAAAAATAAATAAAAAGAAACAAACTAACAAATTGGTTTGGCGGCTTTATTGCAATATCTTCCAGGCAACTAGCTAATTAATCACTTTACTTTTAATTTCTTTCCAACCAATTAATTTCGATTTCCCGAGAAATAAGTACGTAAATCAGTTTTATATTATACCTGTGATTGATGCTGGGTGACGAAAAGCGACTTACAATATGCGGCTAAATACTTTAGATCACGATCCGGCTACCCAGCTGTCAACGTTGTCAAACTAACCGCCAATTAGCAGTTTAATCCACTATCAATCACTCAATCGGTGTCGTGTCGCATTTCCTGTAATCAGTAACCGTATACGATCGAATTTCAAAACCATAACCGAAATATTAGGGATACCAGACTAAAATGTCGGTTCGCAGAAAAATAATCAAAGCTTTTTGTCTATTTTCAACACACTCTGCAGTGCTCTAGTAAAAGTCAATTTCTTGTATGGAGCGTAACACGACTCGTAAACGCATTTTGTAATCATACAAATATATACAAACAAGCACATAAAATTTTACGATAACGGTTGCAAATATCTGAACTACAGGTAGATGTAGAAAGACAGGAATGTAATTCGCCGAAATCTAATTGGAATCTACGTATTGGCGCCGGTCTCTTACCTACAAGTAAAATACATTTAGAAATATGGAATTTATGTAATAATTTCATACCAATATCTAACATTATTCGACTTATCTTCTTCTTTTATTCGTGTGCCTATCGTCGACTTGGTGTCCTAAGAATTTCATACAAAAAAAAACCCAGACTAAGCATTCAACGCGTGTCTATCTATTTTGTGGTAAGGCCTATTAAAGTGCAGTCCAAAGTTTGAATGAACTTGATAGAGAGGTATTATACCTATGCAAAACAGCCGAACAGCCGATTTGACAGCCGATGTGGCGCAGTGGTTAGTATGCCTGCCTGCCACGCAAAGGTTCCGGGTTCAATTCCCGGTGGGGTCACTCACAAAGTTGAAAAAAATTTATCACTTTGTGAATTTGTTCCCAGTCTGGTCAGGACATTGCAGGCTGAACCACCTGATTGTCCGCAAGTAAGATGGTTCCGTGCTTCGGATGGGCACGTTAAGCCGTCGGTCCCGGTTGCTGTCTATGACGGCGGACGTTACACAACCATGTCAGAGACCTGCTACTTGCAGTAGGCGGTTGAAAAACTCTGACATCGGGTCGTTGAACAACTCGGTGTCCCACACGAAAAAAGAGAAGAGAAATATGCAAAAGAATGTGCTTAAACTTACAAACTATCCTTATATCACCTAACATTCCACTTTCAAAGCAGTAAATTGAAATATCTCATTAAATGCTAGACTCCGGTAG
This sequence comes from Phthorimaea operculella, assembly GCA_024500475.1. NCBI lineage: Eukaryota > Metazoa > Arthropoda > Insecta > Lepidoptera > Gelechiidae > Phthorimaea > Phthorimaea operculella. The sequence goes on from JANFCV010000254.1 coordinate 339,806, forward strand.
GTGTGTCTGCGCTCGCGCATGCCAGTGAAAAGATGGTTTTGCTTGCGCTCAGCAGTGTGGAAACTCCATACAAACGCTCACAGTGAAACAACGGTTTTGCTTGCGCTCAGCAGTGTGGAAACTCCATACAAACACTCGAAACTGACCCCAGACTCACCCGAGCGAAATGTTCCCCGAATACTCGTGGGCTGGTATTATCCCATAGTGATAAGTAGCCTTTGTTAAGGTACTCACAGGGATAACGCAGTTTAAAAATGATAAAATACTTTTTAAAATTTCAATTTTATATTTCTTATTATTATAACTGTAAGTGACAATCCTTGCGATTCAACAGAAACGGGTCGAGTTTCCTTACTGTTACATCTATATACTGTGCGCATGGCTTGCGAATCTTCCTGCGATTTCTCTCTCGCCCACATAATAACACTCGATATTATACAACTAATAACTATGTTCAAATAAATTAGTATGCAATTATAGAGCTTCTGTACAACAAATTGCTAACCATTTGGGTAATTTGTTTCTTTTGGTGCTCATTGATGTAAATGTAAGTGATTTAATATTCACAATCATAGAAAACGTGCTGAAATTGAGAAACTCAATAAACAAACATGTCAGGGATTGAGTAAAAAATCTATTATCTGATAAAATAGACGATCTGACTGATTTAAGTACTATCTGCAGAATGAGGGCTTAATCTTTTTTTGTTGCCAAACATTTTTTTCTTTTAGAAAAGTATTTCATTCACTTCAACATGTAGGTAAAGGTCTGTTTCTGTTGGTAGTCCTACGTAATGAACCTAGTATTTAAGTACTGTCAGTAGCGTACTTAAGCAAGTAGAGGTACTTAAGTACGCCACCGATACAAGCCAGGTTATTACAGAATATGTTGACTTAATAGACTTAAATGTTTTCAATTTGCATTGCAGAAAATTATCGTGAAATACAAATCAAGACATAATTATGTGTGTGATACTTGATACACATCTGAATTGAGTAGTTACCGTATACAGTAAACAGCCTTATGCAACATAGAAAATAAGGTGGGTACACTTCAATATTGAGTTCACACGATCAAAAATTTGATTGATACAAAAAAAATACAAGTAAATTCTTGCTCTTACTTAAACATTTGTACACTTTACTCTCAACAGGATATACGTACCTATATGCTTGTGCTTTGTAGGTAGGTATATACAGTAACTATTGGACTGCATTAAAAAAAAATCATATCAGACGGTATAGATATAGGAGTAACTAACTATACTTTTTACCACGACAAAATTTGCTTGGGGATACGGGTGACTGCGCTGGATAGGCTTTTTGCCGCCTAGGCGTAAGATGACATCTGTCAGACAAGTGATCATCACCCGTCATTTGTTTCTTCTGTTCCATACATTTTATAATGGAAAAGATTTCAAGAGTCGCGCTGCGAACGTCTCACGTGTCCGACGATCACTTGTTTGACAGATGCCATCTTACGTCTTACGTCTCAGGTCTACTCTGGTGGCAACACACACACACACACACATTGTTTTACATGATGAATCAACATGCTTCGCTGACAAATGGCGAGAAGTGATGAATGAAAACAATCAATCAAATTCATTAGGCGTAGGCCTTCATTGTAATTCGTTGGGTGTAGCCGCGTAGGCCTTTTCCTTCTAAGGTCATTGTTGCCTTTACCATTCAAGGTTCCGGCGGTCGTGCCCAATAAACTATAGTTCACATTAACAATACTAATTTATTTCATGATTTATTTTACTATTCACACCGGAACACGATCAATCAGTGTAATAAAAATTAACACCGTTATGGTAGGCTTAAAAACCAAGCGACAGCGACAACTACGCGCGTCGTTGTCGCTGTCAAATGACTGGTTTGTATGGGGAACCAGAAAGACCGAGCGTCGGCGTCGTTGCGGCGCGCCACGACGCCGTCACGTTGACAGCGCGCTGAGAAGCTTAGAGTTTGTATGGGATGCGGTCGGGTTTTCTACAAGACCGCAGCGACAACGACGCCGTCAAAATTTGACGGCGTCGTTGACGCGCGTCGTTGTTGCGACGCTTTGGAAATAAGGGTACCATTAGTATCCGTACATAGTTTGTGTTGCTGTGTTTGGAAATACACTATGGAGTCGATTCGATAATTTTTCGACTATCTTATTTTATAATAAACTAAAAATAGCGCTGTCACTTTCGGTTACTGGTCTCATAACTAGGCTGAGAAAAGAAATAGAAGATGATCGGATCGCGAATAAAATTGTCTATAGTTTTACGTATTTTACGCGTCAAAATTATGCGACGTTTTATAAATATCTATACTTTTCTTATTTACTGGAAAGATACAGCGCTATAATAATTTTAAGTTACAGATTAGGTATATCAAATCGGCACCTATATTTTAACTGACTCTTTTATTGGACTACGAGACTTTCAATTTCTTAAGACAAAACAAAAGAAACCTCTGATCAATCAACACGGCATACAAGACATATCGAGACAAAATCTACATTTCAAATTGCCTATTCCGTTACGCAACGTTTTTTAGTCCGGCGAGTACGCGATGTTGTGGTCACCTTATAACCATTTCTGATTGAGGTTGCGTAGGCGCACTCGGATGTCCGAAACGCACCCATATTGCGTAATGCTTCTTTACTTTCGCTATACTTAATTTTTTTTAAGAAGCCGCGACGCACGTGAGCAGGTGTGACTCATTTTTTTATCATAAATAAAATAACTAATAGTATGGCTAAGGCTATTATCAATCCATTATGCTAAGGCTATCTTCTGCCATGATCTATTTATAAGTTGGTATATGTATAATTCTAAATGCACATGTTCGCAGTCAATGCTGCCAGTTTATGTGCATGGCAAGGATTAAAAACTATTTAAAAAAAAGACACTAATCATTCACAAAAATTCGCAGGCGAAAAGCTATTTAAAAAGAGAAGAAAATTTCTCTGAATCTTCTCATTTTCCGCGCTAAACCACATGTTACTGTGGGATGTAGGTTGCAAGGATTTTTTGTCCACATTAATGTTTCCAGTTTACTTATAATAAAAATATAAGGGCCAAAAAACAATATAAAAGTAAGCAAGAACATACTAAATCTTCTCGTTTCCCGCGCTAAAACACATGTGTAAAGTTAGTTGCATTCGTCAGCCGCGAGCATCCGTCGTCTCGCGCTCTTGTCCCCATCAATGTTACCAGTTTACGTACGATGTATAATTTAAAACTTTCTCTGGGTAGAGGCTCTTGGCCGCGCAGCCATTGGTCAGATTTCCCTTTCGTACACTATTTACGCCTCATTGAACTGATTATTGCAATGTTAGATAAACGTGATACAATTTTGAACTGCTCTTTCCGTAATGCTGTCGCATTTGTAATAAGTAGGTATCAACACTCTTTTATGTGCGAGATAAATTAAATTGAGAAATTGAAAAAGTAAACACAAAGAAAGCCAATAAACTGTAGTGTCCGGGGACTTTTGCGAACAGCATGAGTCAGTAAAAAGTTCAGGTAAGAGCAGGTTTTACGAAAATGTCATCCTTCGAATGTAGTAAACAATGAATCGACGGAACCATTCGTCCGTGGTTGGAGAAACCAAATTGCCGTGTCTGCAGACCATAAGCGGAAATCCCATTCCAGAAAACACGATTACAATGGTTTATAATAATTATTTACCTAAAGTGGTAAGAGTAAGTATTGCACTTGCTGCCAGGTCTTACAGAACACACTTGTCACGACCTTGTTTCCATTCCAACACAAAACCAGGATTAAAACACCATACACAGAAACAGCTTAAAGCTATGATACGATCTCACGCTTACTTATCACAACACACAAATCGTATTAAACATTTCGTCACGTCACGTGTAATGAAATCATCAGTGACGCTCTGACGTAACCCGCGTTCCAAGTTTAAAATTTAGAAAGTGAAATTATAATTTTCTTCGTTTTCGTTTTAAATTTCCAGCCAGCGTAATTGAGATAAGAATCGATTGTTTACGTTTGGATGGTCTCTGTCGAGGCTTGACTTACGCATCGTGCCGGGGCCTAGGTCAAGTGCGCGGCTTGGCCGTGGCATCCATCGTGGTTCATCCTCTGTCATCGACCGCTAAAGATTCTCTGATACAGCTTTTGTTCAACGGACATTCACAAGTTATTCGAGGCTTTCGGCAAGACGTGCTTTGATTCATAATAATAGAGGATACATTACAGTTACTTGTAAATATGTTTAACAGTTTAAAAGAGGCAATTTAAAGTCGTATGAACGTGCAACTAGTTTAAATTCAGTTGCTTTTATGGCATTTCTTGCAAAAGCACTTACAGTGACCGTCATTGATACAGTTCAGAATTTGCTTTATTGATCTCATAAATGTTCAAAATGCCATGTTTCTATACGTAGCGTACAATAATTTCGTAATTGGTATCTAGGTGATACTTAGAGGGCCATAATGGTATTCAAGAATGTGTTTTAGTATTTATTGGTAGCTGTTATTGAGAACAGCTGCTGGCTAGAATAGACATAGAATTTGCACTGCGTTCCCATGGTTACCGAGAATTGACTTATAGTGTCTGTCAAAGCTTTGCGAGTCACAGTATTCAAATGACTGAGCTGCTAAGATTAGATAACAATGTATAAATATTCAAACAACCATGATTTTATATAACTTTGTCTGAGAGATCGATCAAAAGATAAGGGCAAACACTTTTTTAGTGAAAATACTTTCTTTATCTAACGATGATGCTTATTTCGGATTTAGCTAATCGATAGTCAACTGATCAAATCTGGTAATAAATTAAAAAGAAATGACGATCGACCTCTTATAAAAGTGAATTCCATGCCACAAAATTACCAAGGTCACGCATTGATTATTCATAAGCCAGACTATGATTAATCAGTTTTTTTTTTACCAGTAGATAATTAGTCATACATTAGGACAGCATATAGGTATATCAGTTATTTATGTAATAGAAAAATCTATAAATATCCCTGGACGAGACACACAGCGCCATCTAGCCCCAAACTAAGCAAAGCTTGTACTATGGGAACTAGACAACTGATATAATACTTATATACTTTTTTTTTTGTAAATAAATACATATTATACATAGAAAACACCCTATTAACACTATTCCGGCAGATATTAGAAAATTTATTTTATCACACTTGGACCAGTTTCTTTTTATTAAATATCAGTTTCTACGCATGTTTACGAAGAGAACTAGTAATTTACGGGCTTCTATCTTTTTTACACTGGCTGCCCATCTAATTTGTAAGACAGCCTTGCAAAGCAGGTGCCTCTGTATTACCTAGTAATTCCACTGCAATCAGAGAGAAAAAAATAATGTTATGATGGGATCCCAATGACACATCTTAATTTAGGAAATATTAATTTGGCCCGTTTTTTGTTTGACACGCTTAGCCGAATCGGGTCAAATTATATTTTCTATACTATAATAAATTATAAGGTCTTTTCACTGCCAGTAATATAACACAAGTTAAATCGCTGAATCGGTCCTATTATAGTCGCCAGTTCCTTAAATTTCATTCAACTGTTTTCTTTTCCTGAATTCTTCTGGCTTCACTTTGTGTTCCCTCTAAACATTTTATTAACTTCTCTGATATTCCAGTGTAATACGGTTATTACTTTCACTACTGGGGTAAAGTCCTCATTTAAACAGGCATTTACAAGTTTATTGTGGTTATATAGGTAGTAATTTTATAATACTTTACGTAATAAAATTTATGCGTGCGGAGTGATTGGTTGAAATTTTATATCTCCTTCGAGTACCTAAGTATACGGAAACGATCAACCATAAAGTTTATTTCAGAGTTGAATTCAAAATGATTTGCTAATCACACAAAACTGACAGTCACACAAAACTGCTAATACATGCTGATATGCTATTACAAAACCTTTATTTCCAAGAAGATTCACAAAGAATACTTATAAAATGTCAAATACACAAAATCTAATTACTAAAGTGTATATAAAATTATAACTAGGTATGTCAATTGTAAATTCCATGCACGTCCCGATTCAGTGCTAGTGCTGCGCTGGAATTTGAAGATAGAATGGTCAGCAATTATTTTCATGTATGAAGTCGTCTTTCAAGACACTCGCTAGTAGAATAGTGATGAAGATTTTTTAATTTTCAGCCTTAGATAATTACCCAAAAATGCTTGATTTTGTAAAGAGATCATATTACATATATCTCCACAAATAATCTTGGTCTTAAAATATTTCAATGTTAATTCTTTTTTCTTTTTTCAGGTACGACCATGAACGAATTTGCGTGCATGCATAGAGTGGACATTCACGTAAGACCATAATTTTGACCAACTTTGACCAATTCCGCACAAAGGTCTCACAGCACGTTCACTTTGTTGACCAATCGTTTAATTAGCCTGGTGACATTGCATTGAAAACACTAAAATTGGTTAATTACAAAACAGTTGAAAAAATTCGAGAGAATTTGGCTTTCGACATTGGCGAAGGTTAGGTATTTGGTTTTAGTAAGCTGCCTACTATTCAGTGTTGTGTATAAATAGTAACTTACATTTTTGGTAATCCTCATATTATAAAGTAGGTATTAATGATAATTATTAATTAAATAATCTGAAAATATTTATAACTCTCATTTTAATATGTTATTTAATAATACCTCTCAATACCAAGGCTATTAGAAGGACGAAAGCTAACTAATTAAGACGTTTGACGACTTTTATGACCATTTAAGGTTTAAAACTGGTTCCAGTCTTGCTGGAACGTCAATCAGCGGCGCTTTTTCAAAAGTAAACGATATAAATCAATTCGAAGACAACTTTCACGCTTTGGACGCTTGCACTTGATGCTTGCTGAAGCGTCTGTCACGTCTAAAGAATTTGCAGTTACATAGGCTTACATTGATGATATTTTAAATGTTTCATTTCATAGAAAATTCTTGTGACGTCATAAACACAAAAAAAAATTACTGCGTAGGAATCGAAAATATAATGGTCAATGATTTAAAAGATATTTCCAGAAAATTGGAAAATACCAATTTGTAGCTTGGATCGAAACTTATCTGCATAGAGTCAAAATTCCAATCGTGGAACTGTAATCGTGGAAAATATAAAGAATTCAAACGAATCTTTGAAACAAGTAAAGATACTCGCAAAGAGCCACAGACGCGTTGCCTCAAGCAAACAAAAACAATAAACGCTTTTCTGATCTGCAGAGAACAAAACAATTCCATATCATTAAAGCATTTATTGAATGCTATTTTACAGCGTAGGTCAGCCCTGTATGTGTTAAGTGATCACTTAGATTCACTTACCTAGAGTGCCTAGGAGCCCTATCTTATTTTATGTCGTTAAATAACAATGCAATTCGCTTTATCTTCTCAGGTTACTGGGGCAATTGTTTCAAACGCTACCATTGTGTCTGTTTATTTTTACAACTCAATTTTTGACCTTGATTTTGGCATTTTTTGTAAAATGTAGTAAACAAGGTCTTAATCGTAAAATAATTGTTTCAGAGTAGGTCATTTTTTTCGCTAAATATGATGCATGACCATGCAACTACCTACATTATTAAATCACAGTTACCGCACCAATTTCGGACGTATGGAAATCAGGTCATTGCATAAAGTAAAGTAAACGAGAGTGAAAAAAATAACGTTTTATTTTTTATCGAGGCAGCTGTAAGTGGCCAGTTACTTTTACTTTCGCCAAAGTGGTGCATTGGTTGCAAGTTGGCTGCACTGGAGCACCAGTGACAAGGTTGGGAAACACATAGAACCTGTTCCTTGTAGGCCTAAGAAAACCCTGAAGGACATTCTCTTTTTGAATTTTTATTCTTCTTTTGTAATGAATTTGTTTTTAGAGGCCATCTAGCTGTCTAGGTACGTGGTAATGCAAAGTTGAGGTTCATTTTCATTAGGTGGAAATCTGTGGGAGTGGAGAGTATTTTCAATTCTAAGTTTTAAGACTAGGTTTTAAGAGAGATTGCGTGCTCTACTCTGAATTTATATTTGAGAATTAGGATCAATTTATAAGTAAAATGTGTAAATCAGAAACATAGTACCTAGGTAATCGGAATCGAGTATGGTGATTGAAATTATAGAGCATGTTTTTCTAGGAACAAGGATATAAAAGGTATTTAATTGCTGAGAACTAGGATGCTGTTTAGCATTCGCTACGAGGCGCCGATCGCATGAGTTTACGAAATAAATAGCATTTTATATCTCACCTGAGCAAGTTCTGAACAAGCAATTTACAATTTATATACGAGATCAGACAAGACGATCAAATTACATTCAAGATTAAACGTGATATGAATCTACATTTACACGGCTATTTGGCTTGTAATCGATCTTAGTTATTTGTCAATACGATACATTGAATTGAGTATCAATTTATTAGCTGTCAATGTTCACACTTATAAGTTCAAATTGGTGATGACAAATTTGTCTTCTTTTTTTGTAAATCTGGTTCTGTTTTGGCCAGTGCGCGTACGCAGCCGTTTTAAGCGTAAAACGGAACGTAACTGTACCCACGTTCACAATAGTCGATCGCATTGAACGGCATACGCAAGGATACTAGATTTCAGATAAAACCCGGTCGCTTTAAGCTAACTAGATTTAGAGCGCGTTTACAAATTAGATAGGAAATAAGTTTTGTCCCATGCGTAGGTTTTAGATATAAAGTACAAGAAATATAGTTCCCGTACGTAACCTACGTTGTAAAAATATATATTTTACCTATAGTGATGAAAGTGTGACATACAAAATACACCAACGTTTTGATAACTTCTGACAAAAATATATTCTTAACTCGCTGCGCTCGGTAGATTGAGTCGGCGTACTTGTAAAATGAATCAATCAAACATGGGCTGGAATAGGCCGTTGTTCATACATCTGACAGTTACCCAATTATTTTAGGCGCAAACTCCACCAAAAAGACGAAGGGCATAGGACGTAAGAATGACAGTTGACAGACAAGTGATCGTCAAATATTCTTCTTAGTTTTTGACGCTAGCTGTCATAGATGCGACGCTTTGGCGACGCTTGTGTGTGCCTTTGTCAATACTTTTTCGTACATTTTGTATGGAAACGTCGCGATGTCAAACGTCAAGCGTCATGCCCTACGTTCTATGTCCTCTCCATGTCCTCTCTGTGGAGTTTGGGGCTTAGAAATGCACCTCGAGCTGTCAAAATTAATAGTTTGAAGTAATTTTTAAAATAAACACAGTATACAGTTTTTGACTACACTTTTATGACGGCGCCTTTGGATAGTGCTTGATCTACCAAGAACAGGGAGGTACCTAATCATTTATCTAAGGATGTATTCAAGGGGATGCTTGACTTAGGGGATTGTTTTAATATTTAAGTTAATTTAAATTTATTTCATAAATTGACCTTACCAATAAACAGCTATATAAAGTACTTAATATAGTACGAAATAAAATCTACAGAATGCTAATCATTATTAGTAACGCAACAATTACCTATCTCATTCCAGGTGCTACCAAAACCGCAACGGAATTATTATGCTGCGAATTATACTTTGTCCGAATCCGAGACACGCACGACAAAAGCTATTATAATTTCCGGACCATTAAAGGCCCGAAAGCAAGGCCACCGTAAATGTACAATCCACGACAATTGCATTCCATATACACTTAATGAATTTAGCAATTCTCAAGCAGAAGAAACCAACAAAGCTAAACCATATCTAAAGCGACTCTCTCACGTAACGTCCGTTTCTGCGCTATTTTAGCGCAACGCTAACGCATACGTTTGTCTGTCATGCATAGAAATTTCAAACCATTCTAAAAACTAACGTCAAAATAACGTCTGTCAAACTACCAAAGTTCATCTGATAAACGCATGCGTAAACGCTGTGCTAAAAATGCGCAGCAAAGGACGTAAGGTGTGGGCCTTAAACTTAAACCAACAACGCTAAACCATGCCTAAAGAGCGGCACAACATCTTTTGATCTGACAGGTTCAAAAGCGCACCCCCTATGCACACTTGATGAATTTAGTAATTATCACGCAGAAGAAACCAACAACGTCAAACCATGTCTAGAGCACGGTACAACACCTTTTGATGTGACAGGTTCAAAAGCGGATCCAATCGATTTGAAAACAAACGCGACGCGACTCGAGGCGGATGTCGACAAGACACCGCCCTTGCATAGATCGTGATTGCTTATCGATTATTTATAGATGCCGATTGATAGTACTTGCAAAGATACCATACAAAGTTGTTGAACTAAATTCCTTCGCGCGTCCAAGGGCGGTGTCTTGGCACGCAACGCGCAATTTCTTGCACCAGATAGAGGTCTTTTGTGAAACACGTATAATGAATAGCACTTTCCGAAACGCTGGGAAAATCAGCATGTTTCACGCTCGCAAACTTGCGAATTCAATTAGTGAGTCAGCGAGACGTAAAATGGACTGAAAATGTGTTTTATGTGACCACAAAAACGCAGGTCAGTGTCTCGATAACAAAGAATGAGGAAAAGGATATTATGTCCAGCAATTGCTATAAGAATTTTTAATTATATTGGTAGGTAGTTTGGAAGGCGGATTTCGGTCAATACTATGGCGCATGATTCATTATGGAAACGGACCATTCGATGTCGTGACCGACACGTCCCACTGCATAGCCAATATTATTCAATACTGAATGACATTTAGTGCTATAGTAATAGCCAATAGGTAATCGTTTCTACGTGAAACACTTCAGTTGAACAATGAACCATTTAATTTTAACGCAGCGTGTGTAACAACTGATGCCGAAAGTGATAATAACGAAACATGTTACGATGGAAGTGCTGTAAAAACTGTCTAACAAATTGAATATTAACTAAAAGGTCAGAATGAAATACATCGTTCCATTCGTAGTAATAACTTCAGACCTATTTGCTCATTACCAAATCGTATGCCTACAAAATATCAAACCCTAATGTCGAAATACCAACAATGTCTGGCGGCATACCTATCGGATGTATATTCCCATAAAGTTCTAGTTGCGACACAAACATGTCACCCGACATCGCCTGCGACATTCAGCAGACAAGTGAATAGCAACATTACCCAAACTCACAAGCACACGTGAACTTGACAGACAATGCGACAACCAAGCTTTCTATTATTTCTAATTTTCTTGTTCACGAAATTGTAGCGAAAGAGAATCAGAACACGTGCCCATACAAGGTTAGGCCCCTCGAAATGGGGGCCTAAATCGAAATGGCTAGTAATTAAACTCGTCGTAATGTATTTCTTACACTATCTAGATCATGGTGGCATACTTAGTTTTTAATTATCTAACCGTAAACTGATGGAACGACGCAAAATAATTCTTAACCTAAAATGGCATAACCTAACTAAGAATTTTGGTACGAATTATAAGGTGAAAGTATTTATACCCGCACACCCACAACGCACTCGCCGAATTTCGGATTCTTTGTATGAAAATCTGTGGAACCTCGAAAATATTGCCGAGCCGTACGCGCCTAACCGAACGGATTCCCAGCCAGTGCTAATCATAGACTATAATGCTGATGACGTCATCAGCGCACGCGGACAGTGTAACCATTTAAAAAGATTCAGTTTTTGACAATGCTGCCAGACTGTCCCATTAACATTACCTCCCAGTAAAGTCTGCTGTTCACCGTCCGTGTTCCAGTTTTTCTTTTCGAAAGTTTCGAGGATTTTGGAGTCTATGTCACTCTTAAAGAATAACCAAATGACATTTTCACATTTTGCTTATTTGACATTTGCCACTTTAATTTTAAGCTTTTTTGACATTTTAATATTTGAGATTCCGTCCTTTTAAATTCAATTGACATTCTGTTACCTTTACATTTGGACATTGGGACAAAATGTTTTCTGCTTCTTCTTTGCATTTTGTTACGTTTACATTCTAGCAATTTTACATTTTGCTACTTTGACGTATTGGCATTTTGCCTTTCTGCACATTCTACTTCCTTGAACAATAATATTTTTTTTAAGTTGAAACAGCGGGACCTGTAATATGTTCAAAAGTTTTGTTCCACCGTAGAACAAAGAACGTAGAAAATATTCCGACCTGTTCTATTGTAGAAGTGATCAGTTGGACATATGGGAACAAAGGGAAGCTGCGTGGTGCACGGAGAAAGTTCTGCAGTTACGAAAGTTGGCTGCTTGAACGTGCCTCTGGCGTAAAATGACAGCAATTATTAGTTGAAATAAATTTCCGAAAAAATACACACATACGGCAAAATTACCCATTAAATTGGGAGGAAAGTACTCTCTTGGCAACACTAATTCTATTCAATGCGGCTGTGCTTGCGGTTAGGTGTGCGAGGTCATCCGCATTATTCAGCGCGTACGGCGAGTACGTTGCGGGTGTGCGGGTATACTTCCTTTTGCCAAATGACAATTTGATGACAATAGGAAAAGAGGAAATGCAGAAGTAAGCAGAAGTTTTATTCTCTATGACAGTTTTAAAGAGTATGTAATACTTGCAGGGTAGATGGGGTAAAATGGTACCTACCCTGATCAGAAGTTTAAAGACATTGCAAAGAAGTTTCCTAATACGAATTCGTATCACCCTATGCAGTTCCTGTGGCGTGGTCTGTTATATTTTTCCGTTGTAATGCCAGTGGCAGCTTGCCTATTATTATTATTTATTTAATAAAGTCTGCAAGTATATAAATCATTAATCTATCAATATTGTTGCTGTAGTCGCTTTGTTGCTTGTCTTACGTACGAACCCGGCTATAACATAACATAACGTAACATAACGTAACATAACGTAACGTAACGTGACGTGACGTCACGTGACGTGACGTGACGTGACGTGACGTGACCTGACGCGACGCGACGCGCATAACATAACATAACATAACAGCCACAACAGTCCACTGCTGGACATGGGCCTCCCTATCGGGGTATTGCCATACTCACCACGCTTGGCAGGCGGATTGGCGAGCGCAGTGCATGATGGTGCATTAACAGGAACGCTGCTGCTCATTACCTGAATGAGTATCCCTTAGTCGCTTTTACGACACCCACGGGTAGAATTGGGGTGATGCTATTCTGCCGGCATCACTCGGCATACACAGGAGATTGTCTGCGCTGTAGTTGTTTTGACGCATCCTGGGTTCTAAAAACTGCTCCATTTTACCCTTATTTCCTCTTAGTTGCTCTTAGTACCTACTTTGTGTTTGTGTCACAGATGTCAGCAGAATCAAGGAACCAGAATTTTGACCGGAATAAAACACAAAAATATACTTTTTAACATAAATTCTGATTCCCGTTTCGTCTGAAGATGATTATTATAAGATTTTGGTCCAAAAAACGTATCATCTTTTTTACATTTCATGAGATTCTTAGCCGTTACCGAGAGGGGGGCCTAGATTTGATTATTTCCTTTAATTAGAAACGCAGAGGAAATAATTGGTGTGAATAATTCTCGCGAAAATTTCGCCATTCAACTACCAGCTCGCACGAAATTTGTGGGATGATGGCAATTTCACAACAAGACAAACGAGAACAATTATTTAAAACAACATGGAGACAGGTACGGAACAGCTTGTAACAGAAGTTGACAGGTGTCATGAAACCGCTTTCTATCATAATCATGAAAGAGCCGACCAAGATCCGGAACAGGGCAAAACAAATATGAACTTGTACCATCTGGTGCTGTCTTTGCGTCGGATTGACGGATTAGAGCAGCGTGTTCTTTTACTAGAGGTACAGTCAATAACCCACCTGCCAAACGAGTGAGTAATAATACCTATTGTGGCGAAAATCCTTCAGTAGGAGTTGACTCATGTCTATCAGTACGCTGTACTGTAGTACTTAGCTATTGGCGATGACGCTGAGTTGTCGACGAAATTAATCCTTGCGTCGGTTACATGTTCCCCCTATTCATCTATCAATCAATTTTAGGCAAAACACTGCAATCTGGCTTGATAATGATTGCAAAGAGAAATCTTCTAGGATATATCTAAGAAACGATTCGAATGAAAGCTTTAGATCGACAAGTGATTGATTTAGCAATTACAATATGCAAATAACATTACAAGATGTAATGATAATGCAAATGAAGAATAGTAAATAGTGAATCTAGTTAGTGCGGTAAACACTCTTCCGATGGAATCAATGAAGTGGAGAGTATTATGCAAAAATGGTGCAACAGTCGATGCGTTATGGCAAAACGAGTATCATTATAAAACCAGTCGACAAGATCGTGTGAATTTCACTGCATATGCAAACAGTGTAGGCATAACACGTGCGTCGTGCTCAGTGTTGTGAGCATTATTATACTTGCACATATCTATACAGGATGTAAAAAAAACAACTGCAAATGTTTTAAGGGGTGAACCAGCCCATGAAACTGAACAACTTTTCCCAAGGAACATACGTCGAAATATGATAAAAGTTTTTGGACCTTCCATACAAAATGGACCAACCGAACCGACCGAGTGAATTTGTATGGAAGGACCAAATTTCTTTTTCTTATTTCGACCTATGTTTCTTGGGGAAAGTTGTTCAGTTTCATGGACTGGTTCACCCCTTTAAATATTTGCAGTTCATTTTTTTACACCTTATATTACGCTTGCCATAAACGCCAAACTTACTTAAAATATTTGATATAACATTAACATAATATGATCGTCGTTACATTCGATATTCATGACTCAGTACGAAAAAGGTACCTATTCTGTATTCTATTTATAGTATTAACAAGTAATATACAAAGTGATTAAGGTACTCATATTACGTTGCGGCAGTCCATAAAGATTAAATTACGGGGAGTCCAAGTTTAATGCCGTTCCGCAAAGCAAAAACAAACTTTCTACTGTATGATGTGATGAGTTTAGTGTTGTATAAGGAAATATGTCAACACTATTAAGATATATGTTAATTTGTAAACTTTATTACTGCGACATGCCTTTGCCATAAAAAAGTAGGTAAAAACTGCAGCTTATTAAAAAATATCATGATCTGTGCGGCAAAGCTGATATCTACAGCATCCACAATATTTAAAAATTGTAATATTGCTATATTCAGCAGACCGGTACAAACAGTAGCTTTGTATAATTTTATTTATGTAAGTTTTCGTATCATTATTGAACTTATGTCGTAGAAAATTTGTACGATATTTTTAGGAACAAAGTTAAGAAGCAGTAAATCGTAATAATAAAGTTGTTTACGTTTGTTAATTTGTTTGTTGATAGGTGATCATTTATACGGTTCTTTATAGTTCGTCGGAGATCCATAAACAGTTTACGAGACAGAGACATCCGGTTATATCTATACGCCTCTTGTTGTCACCTGATTTACATAAAGTGCTTTTCCTTCCTATTTTCTAATAATATTCCAGTACAAGCTGTTTTTCTCGTAAATTTCAACTAACCACTGCTGGCGTGTTATTAACAGCATATGTGGCGAAGGCGACAAATCGAAAGTGCTGAAGGCGAGAGCAGTACAAGTACCAGCTAAACAAGGAAGTCAAATAAGACACCACGACAACAAAACTAAACGAACAAACGGCAAAAAAGAATTAGACTAAGAAAAAAAACAAAGCGAGAAATAGGAAGTAGGTATTTAACAACACAATTAAAAACTTTACCGCTGGCATCTAGCACCCACGAATGTGCCAGACTCTAACAATAAAACTAAAGTGATTTAGCGAAAGTTACTCTAGATACAAAAATAAAGGTATCTAGCAGTGAAACCTCTTGGCATTGAGGAACGCGTACTGAAATTAAACTATAGTGAATGTACAAGTCATGTCCAAGCGTGGTCTTGAGTTGAACGTGCGTGCGCCTGCGCAGGCCGCCGGACAAATGCGTCGAGACAACTACGCGACAAAGACGTAACTATGGTTTATATCAAACTGTTTGAGAGGCGCATCCGCTTGCGCTGCGCATGGCACAACACTGCGTCGACGGATGCGTCTATCAAACTGTTTGACATAAAATGTATTTGTATGGGAATAAGGCAAAAATTCGTATTTTCCTAAAGCATACGTTACGTAGAATAAAAATAACGCACAAACGGATGTTACCTGTGTTTCTCACCTTACCAACGCCACCTCAACATTAATTGTTTTACAACTCCACTGGCAAACAGTACTGAAGAAGATTGTAGATAATCTAGACACAATTGTGTACTATATAGATGATATCGCTTTACATTGAATTAAAGGTAGCTTAGACATAATGAAACCATACTTTGCAGCATGAAAATAACAATTTTTATAATTAGCTCAGGAAATGTTGAGCAAGACATAATAGTTCGTCTAAACGAATTAAATGTCTGCGAGAATGATACTGACAATGGTAGCGCAATTCGATACCTAAACGTTTAGTTTATACAGTGTGCCAAGTCAGGCGTGAAACGTTCATTATTTCGAATTAAGTAATATTAATTGCTCTATCCAGCTGTGTAAAGAAAAGACTGTGTTGCCAGCACCGATTAGTCTGCCGCTCGTTAACCGGTGATGCCGCAACCCTTGTCAGAAGTTACGAAAAACTTAATTGGCAACACTGAGGGGAAAAAATTGTGCGTTAATTTCGCGGCAGATTCCTCGGCTTTGATTGATGTGTTAACGCGTGATGAAGATGCTCCAATTCTTACTGAACAAGCATTGTAACAGTAGCATGGTATTATGGAATCAATCATCATTACAAGTGACGCAATGTTAGTCATTCACAACTTCAATATGTTTCTGCTCGCTTTCCAATCTAACATTGTTTAATTCTTGTTCCGTCATTGTTAAATCTATGAACAAAACATTACACATACACTACAGATCTTTTTACGGACACTTTGTTCGAGATCTTTACGTATGTGTAGGAGTTTAACTGCGTTTAATCAAATGGTGATTCAATCGCAGAGATTGTTTTTTTGTTTTAATTTGGCATAAAATATTTAATGTAAGTTGTCATAAATACACACAATATGTATGTTTGAAGCTCGGAATGAACTAATATACAATAACTAATCACATCAAATATTTTAAGCTTGACTTGTCATATATTTTTTAAGCAATCTTATATTCCTTAACTTAAAACAGCTGTAGAATCTAGGATCTAAACGAAAAATTCAAATCCAGTATACCTAGGTATATCTATTTCAACCTCACTAATTCCGATGTCGTCAAGTGCACCACTTAAATCAGACATGTCAATATCTGCTACAACGATTAGGTAGTAAAGTAAATACTATGTCAGTAATACTAATGATTAGGATTTATATATTTTAATGGGTTGTCGTGTCAAGAGTTAGGACAGGACCGGTTCAATGTATAACGGAAACTGTGACTGCGACAAGTTTAGTTGCTAAATATGTTTCCTTTCTGATGGTAGGTACTATCATATCAGCAGCACTTTGAGTTCCCCTGGATCAATATACACCGGTTTTACAAAATATATTTGCTAAGACAAACCAGTACACAGGTTTTACCACATGGGGACTCTAGGCCGCTGACTGCTGATTCTATAAATTCATATTGAAGGCATTACCTACAACACAGCTCTTAAGGGCATTTTCATATAGGTATACGTTCATAATATACGCAGTTCATATATGCTATAAAATAAAATTGACCACTTAAAAATTAATACGCACCCAATTATTGCCCAAATGGCTATTATTGATAAAATTTTGAGGTCACTTAACGTACTTGTTTCAAATTTTGCAACCAATCAGTCCCGACCCTTGTTAGTTACAATTTTATTGTTATCTAAATCAGTAGCCTTTGATTGGTTCAAAAGCCGAAACATAGTGACAGAACAAAGAACAGGTTATACCAGTTCTAAATGTAACGGAAACTGCAACAGCCTAGATTTCGGAAAAGCAAATTTTATTTCCGAGTTAGGAAATATTTTTTACACTTATGTATAGGTACAGAAATATGACAAACAAGTTAGCCAGCATAAATTATACGACTGATGTAAGTGCTAACCCCGAAGAGGTAGTTACACTTTAGATACTATCCCACTAAAACATCACTTGTCAGAAAATGAGACAACATAATATAAACGTAAGTATAAGTGATTTTTTCCGATAATGATGGCACATCTCCAAGCAAACTTTGTATACTTATTACTCCCAAAGTATAGTAAGTACTAGACTTGATTGTGAATATACTTTACAATCCGTGATGCCGTCTTTGAATGTTATCACCCCAATTCTACCCGTGGGTGTCGTAAAAACCGACTAAGGAATAATTACCTATCCAGGGAATGAGCAGCAGCGATCCCTGTGAATTAAACATCTTGTACTGCGCTCGCCAATCCGGCTGCCAAGCGTGGTGAGTTTGATAATACCCCCCAACACGGGGGAGGCCCATGTCTAGAAGTGGACTGTGGTGGCTGTAAAGGGTCTACTTCTATATTCGCTTTATTAGTATTCTATAGTATCACAGTTTAGCAACACTATAATAACTAGCCACATTTCTCATTGAATGTTTCTTAATGTTAGTAATACTAGGCAAATTTTGAAATTTAGACCACGCATTAAAGTGACTGGTTTTTAGATTAATGTTTACGTATCAACTATATTAATTCAAGTAATATTCTTGATTAAGGCATTGATAGTCCAATATATATTATTTTATTACAGCTAATGAGAATTAAACGCTTTAGTATCAACATTAGCTTAATGGAGATTTAGTACCTATTGCCGACGTTATATCTTTCTTTTTGCACATCAATTTAAAATAGATCCTAAAGGTATTTTCAAATATTTCATGACCATAGGATATACCTACATAAAATTTCAAGATATAGTTAAGTTTTAAATGTGAAAACTAAAGGTGACGGTCAAAGGTGCACTTCATCGGACAGTAAATAATTATAAAGTTTATTACTTTGAGAAAGCTGACAAATCTAACATTATGCTTTTTATATCTTTATGGCGAGCCATTTTCATTATAGGACTTCCTTTATTACTTGAGTAACTAAAATATGAAACTAGTGTTATTGTACAAACACTATCTCACTAACACGTAAAATAATATTTAATTTTCAATAATATTTGCCTTGCAATTTACGACAACTTACAAAGTTTTCGTATATCACCTCAAAATGTTACATGAAATTATGCTCTTCATGTTTTGAGGAAAATGTAAAAACTCACAATAAATTGGTTGATCACAGCATCCTTTACGATGGCTATAGCCTCGTAGTACCCTCGCAAATACAAAATGACCAACATAATGACTTCATTACTTACCTACTTACTAGCTACAATAATCAAAACATCCGACAGAACCCATCCGCAAAACAAAGGTAATTTGAATCCAAATAGACCATCTTGAACAATTTGACGAGATGATTTTGACCCAAAGCTAACCTTCGTATACAATAATATGAGATGCTTTGTTATTTTCATAATGATTCAATATAAGACGTGTGAAAACAGTTTCGGAGCATTATTCTATTGTGTTGTTCAAGGTGTCGATATTAGATTATCTCACATAAGCTTTGTTCTATCTTAAGTTATCATCAGTGAAGATAGAATCTTCTAAATTGTTTTAAAAACCTTCTAGGTCAATCAGTATTGTGTTTTGGTTGTATTATTAATTAATTTCTATTTGTACCTAAGTACTTAGAATCATGTTAAGATAGTTTCTTTATAATATCCTGTATGGTATCTTTTCCAGGGTAAAGAAAAATTTATTTCAAATACAGTGTAATCTCCCATTTTAATGTATATTTTCGTCACATTATATACGTATATACTAATATAAAAATATATCTATTATACTTCTATTTGCTTGACCTTTTAACTGCCAGTAATCACAATATTAGCTACAATAAATGTTTTATCTTTTAATCATTTAATTTGCTAACCAACAGACAGACAGTGATGAATCATTGTAATTGAAATTAAATGATTTTGTGCAACGTTTATTATTTCTACACTTTTTCCGCCTTGTTAACCGTGTTGATGATACCTCTATTGCAAACTTTGAATACACATCTGCCTCACGATTGCTTCTTCAATTCAGTTTTTGTATTTCTTGCAATATTTTCAATGTCATATTTAAATACTTAGTTCTTTTTGCGTCGTTCTTTCTACACTATTCAGTATTTCCTTTTACCAGAGCTTCTAAATAGTTTTATGCTCTTTATGTTCTAACTCACACACAGTGCTAATGAATTCTTGTTAGTTTTTTGTGTGGTTGCAGAGGCTTAAACCTGGGACCGTCCCAACTGCTTATTCCGTTTCAATTTCTTTCATTCCATTTTCTGTTCTTTTTTCTTTATCAAGATCTTCATATGCGTTGTTTGTATCATCATTCTAATGCCTTCCACCCAGATGCGTATTTCCGGTCGTTGTCAAGAAGTCCACGGTCGCCACGCTCTCTGGCACCATGGCTTGACAATGTTAGGCAAATAGGCCTTCCGGTGTTCAACAATACGCCTCTGACGCAACGACGCTGGTCATTTAGCTCTTCTTCATTGTTTTATACCTTCTGTTTATTAGTCTGTGACCCGGGCGATAAACTTTCTTTGTTTCCAGCAGTTATACCTATTACTGAGAAGGTTTCTTGTTTTCTTTGCGTTTCGAAGCATGTACTTTAACACGTATGATTTGTGCGATAGCATATTTTCCTTCCTGGCAGAAAAGGTATTCCTAAGGAACTTTATTATTCCCTTATGCAATACAAATCTGTTAGTCTTAGGGCAATTTGCAAATCAGTTTATTGTACCAGCGCAATAGTAGTAAATCAGTGACAGTAGTCACTTGCGAACGGAATTATGGGATTTCTAAAGGAGGAAGTATGGCAGATAAAGCTCTGCTATTGAAATGGTACGTACGTTTTCAAGAAAATTAAGGCTACCTAAATTCTAAACTGCGGAATATAAATTCAATGTGAACTAATTGTAACAAAATATGTTGCGCCTACCCCAACTGATTTGGATATTGGCAGAAAGATGATCATGATGATGTAAACTAATTGTAGGTTGTAGGCGTACCTGAAGTACAATACATGGTATAAAAATCACCGTGATGAAACTGGGTGGCGTAGCTGCACTACTGTATAACATAATTTAATTATTATCTTATCATTTCTTGTCCTCTCTTATCCAGCCGTCAGGATCCCACTGCTGTGAAAAGGCCTCCCTCCCTTTCTTCCACTGATCTCGATTCCGTGCTTTCATACATACCTAATTCAATTAGGTACATTATAGTTATTCGCAGCCACACTTTAACTTCGTGTAATCAGTTCAGATAAATACTTACCTTTTGTGGTAAGGTAAAAGAAATTGGCATAATATATGCTTTAAGACCTTACGTATGAACTATATCTCCACAAAGGTTTTGATTGCAAAACCTATAAATGTGAGTTATGGTGCAATGGCGGAAATGCGACATGAATCCATTTATCATGGTTAGGGGCAAATTTGCAGACAAATATAGGGTACCGATAGTGTAAGCTATTATCACGATCTGTATGGTGCTGCACTTTCGAATTATGCACGAAATGGCGACTTAAATCATACAGCCCAGCATTCCTTTTACACTAACAGTGCTAGATTTAAGAGACCATTTCAACAGTATTGAAAACTTTCAAAATTTTCTACTCAGCTATAACACCTACCTTTTGATTTTTTCTTTGAGGATTTAAATTATCATTTTAATTATTCTTGCAAAAGTTTCAACGTCATAACTTTTCGTATGGTTTTCTGAACCTTCCACTGTCGGCAATACTTTTATTAGGTATCTAGTTATTTATAAGTATCTTTATTTCTATTAATCTTTTTATCAGCTCCCTGCGTAAATACATGTAGTTAGTGAGAATACTAGGTTACATTCTGATTGGATGAAATGAATACCTTAGTTGCATATTAGTTTACACTTATGGCCAATAATTGCTATGAGTCAAGTCGCCTTAGGCTTTAGCTAGAATAGATACTTATGATCGATAAATACGTGTCGTGAGAACACTGACTGTGTTATTTTAGCATTATTTCTGTCGATGTACTTATCTAAGTATCTTTTTCGAAACCGTATACAATTTTGGACCTACAAAACAAATATGTATGTAGATTTTTTTATTTCGATCCCTTATTTCTTCGGAAAATTCTGAAACATTTTACTTCAAAATATTAATATTGCGATATTACTCCTTAATAATCACGATATGATCTAGCTACTTACCTTCAATGGAGATTGAAATATAATGCACTTGTCTAACGGGTAATCGAACTGCCGTCCCACCGATCTAATCTGCCCGTAGGACCCTTTACCAGTACCGTCATTACATCGAAGTGCACTGTTACCCGCTCATTACTGGATTATCGCGCCTAGCTTGCAATTTACACAAACCTACAGTAAGTACAGGTGTAATACAGGGTGTAAGAAAAACAGTGTCTGTGGAGAGCGTGTAAAAAGCCATGCCGCTCCCGTATCGGCTTGACTAGCCGTGAAAAGTCTTGCCTAACTCACTGAATGAATCGTCTGACACAGACGTATGAGACCAATGATGATGATGAAGGAAAACAGTGTTATATTTTCATAAGTGAAAATAAGAAATTGAAATATCGGAAGAAAACCGTCTAATTCTCGATCCTAAACTCGTCTCGGACCGACGGTTAAGTGATATCTAAGAGAAAGTATTTACAACTATCGATTTGTTTTTCTATAATGACAGAAACAAAAATAGCACTGTAAGGGGGAGGCCCATGTCCAGCAGTGGACTGTTTTAGTTGTAAAGATAAAGTAAGGTAGGTGCAAAAAAAATTAAATTCAGTGTAAAAGTTTAGTAAGTTTTCAGTAACTGACAATGGTGGCTATAAACTAAACTTTACTATAAATAAGTATAAACATTATCGAAGCAATGCACTCTACAATCTGCCAGCGCTTCACATTTGAATAGCTAACCTTTGGACAAAGTTGCAAATTATAGTTTAACAGATTATGTCAAGGCTTTGCATGTGTATCTTTGTCTTCAACATTATACAACGATTTTAAATTGACTGAGTCTTAACAAACTTTGCATACTTAATCCATATTACCTATCTTAATAAATCTTATCATATCACAAGCCAGTCATTATGATCTCCTAAATGAAATTTTAGGTTTAAGTGATTTCCTTTCTTTTATATATTTAAGAGCTTAGCTGTTGTCGGTAGAGTCGTTTCCATTCTTGTCGTCTCTCTGCCATTTTTGACCTCCCGATACATTATCTTTTTCTTTTATTTGGTCAAAATAATTTCGTATTGGTGATTTAAAGACAATAAAATATTTTAAATAAAGCTGAAGTTTATATAGTAAGGTACAGTAGGCATCTAAACTTAATGTGTACTTAGTGACGTTAATGCGATCGACTTATCACGACTGTGGGGCGGGGCTCACCACCTTTACTACACTGGACTGAACTGGACTTTTGAAATCAGTATATCCATCTAAACGTACAATTCATACTGCTTTTTCGTACAGTTACTATGTTATGCTAGTTTCGTACCAGTATAAATTGATACCTTAAACCCCCAACCTACCCAGTTGATCAGCTTACAAAGTTAATTATAACACACACAACACACACACTAAAACAAAAAAATATCTTGGTATGGGCATGTAATGAGGAGCATGTAACAAAGAAAGTATTGAACATGAATTTGGAGGGACGCAGAAGAAGAGGAAGTTTGGATGGATTGTATAAAAGACGATATCTAAAATACAGTGGTAAGTGAGGATTTGACTGCTGATAGTTACAAATGGATGAATGATGATGGGATAAGGGCAGATGATGACTAAAACAAAAAAAAGTCTGTCAAAACGAGTAGGTAGGTACTGGCAGGTACGAATGTAAAGTTCATCCTACTCAACATTTCAAAAACGAGTACTGTTGGTCGTACACGTAGTAAGAAAGTGCAAAGTAATTCATCAATTATGAGATTAATTTAACCCTGTCAATCAGAGGTTAACTTTCTTGATTTGTCGATCGCCTCGATATTTAACTGTCAATGAGCTTATTTAAATAAAAATAAAACAATATGTTCATTTACTTAAAATTAATGCCATGAAGCCACTGTTTACTTTTTCTAAAATTACAAGCCTTACTTATAATCGCTGCGTATTTTTTTTGTCAAGTAATACCTAGAGCAGGAATATAATTTTTTAGAGGCTAGATTCATGACAAATGGGCTTTGAAAAGAGTTTAGCCACAGATCATCAAATCGCATATCTCGTATGCGCAAAATAGATTCATCTTTTCTGTTGTCAAAGTTGTCACAAAACTCCTGAACTTTCCGCTAATAAACACCAGTACCTTTTACATTTAAAACACGCAAACAATTAAACAAGTTTTCAACAATTTCAATACTTGTGGTCGTAAGTCACGATTAATCAATTAATTTAGACAACTCAATACTATTTTAAATACAATAATATGTATCAATTTGGAGTAAGGACTCGGCGCTGATTTGCATTAGATTCAAATTAATTTAAACTGTAAGTTAATAGCAGTACAGTTATAATCGGTGTGATTAGAGCTAATCTACGTTTAGTAAATTCTGCGGAACCGGTGTGACAACCTGTTACTAAACTGATATCGACAAGGCTCCGTATCAAATATTCATTGAATTACAATCTTGTTATTTTTTGTGGTTGTTTACTAACTAGACTAGAAAGGTGTTAAGTAGCTCGAAGCGGATTTTCAGGTACCTTGTCAACTACTTTTTCTCTCACTCAGTTACATGTCTAGGTAATTGCATTACTAAGAAGTTACTAACACTTAAAAGCTTTTTTTGTACGAACTTTTTCGAAAGTTAAACACATTTCGCAATGCCAAAAGACAGGTCAATGATGAGGTCAGAAAAGGGTCGCACAGAGGCACAAAAGCCATTTGAAGTAACAAAAAATACACCTGCACCTATGTAACGAAACTGGTGCAAAGAACAATCAGAAAAACTGCCACAGTAGGGTGACCATGAGTTGCGAAAGCGCTGCAATGGTCGTGTCAAGGTGCGCCTGTGCTGATAGCAGTAGGCCACTTGGGGATTAATCGTGTCATTGTCTTATCTACATTCAATAGAAAAAAATATTATCTTATGCCGGATTGTATTGAATCGTCGCGAACGATAAGGTATTGTTTTTTCGGCTCTAGTTTGCAACACTTTAAGACTTTGAACAGACACGAGAACCACTTGTACAATTCAAAATAAAAACTAAGTATGTCAGAAGCGTAGCTAATTCGTAAAAGCCATTAGGTACAAAGTCTAATACCTAGTCGTTAAAGTAGAAAGAAAAACGCAGGTCAGCGCAATAGTAATTTTATTAAGCTTCAGTCAAGTAGTCGCTACGGCGACGTTTTCTCAAGACATAATCCACCATGAAAGCACATTAGCCTAAGTTGCTCAATGACTCTAGTAGATGTTCTATAAACGTGTAATACAGGCTGAGTATCTTCATTTTGCAAGCTGGTTACTATTGCTACGGTGCAATCGAAAACAGCTGCACTAATTCCTAGGGCCGTGAGAAGCGAGATTTGATTTCATGCATTTTCATTTCAACAGAAAGGGCCCAGAATTATTTCTCAGTCATTTATGATCACTTTGTTCAAATCAAACAAAACATTTGTTTCGGAAAAGGCAAAAAGTATATGACATATCAAGGTCAATCTTCATGAAAAAGTCTGCTTAAAACAATTTTGGCATCCATAACAAAAAGAACAAATATTAAAATGAAAAGTAATTTGACATTATTTCAAAAATAACTGATGCATATAGTTATTCAGCAGTGGATTGTTCTTGATGATGATGATACCTATATAAAATAATAATTGATCACAAAAAGCCATATAGCTCAACCAATTTTCAACAAATGCCTTTCATAAAAGCTTAACGTGTCTGGGACGTATGGGAATTAAGGTTAAGGACAGCGCATTTCAACATAAGCTATTTTGTTATTGTTTTTATGACGACCTCAAAAGTTTTAGATACTTTAGTAATTAAAGTCATTTCGGATATTTTTATCTGACCGCAACATGCAACGGTTTTTTGTTCGATAATTATATTGACAGTGCACATTTAATTAGATGTCCTTGTCAGAGCTTAACGCGTGGTCACTTGTCGAATTATTGAAAGGTTTTGTACCGGAATGGGGAAGTGTGGTGTAAGGACAGGCCTGCAAAAGGAACTGTCAAATTTGACCTCTCTTATGTCGTGTAGGAAACGGGCTTTGTGGATTTTGAAAAACAGCGAGAAAAGTCGCTCAACAGGAGTAAGATATTAGATATCCCAAAACATATTACGAACGTTGGGAGCAGAAAGAAACACTGATCTATATTACCTATAATAGAGATCAGTGAGAAAGAAAACTGTCACTGGCTTGTAAGAACATTGAAAAAATACCTATACGTCAAAACCGTACGTAATAAATCCAGCCAGTTACCAACAGTAGCTATTGCAAAAACAAACAGTTTTTTAATGCTCTTGACCGTGTAATAGCCTCTATTTGACCTTTACATAATAAATAAAGACATGTGTAAACTTGACCCGACACTTATATTAAATAAGATGATGTAGCAATTCATGTTGCACAAAGTGCTTGCCGTAATAACACTTATTATCAAATTGTATGAATTGGATTAATAGAAGAGTAAGTAGGTAATTTAAAAGTAGCTGAATAAGATATAAAAAGACATAAATATTTAAAGCCAAGCAATGAACAACTTTTTTTTAGAGGAAAATAGGTAAAATATTTTATTTCGGAATTTTAACGTTTTGGGTAATATTTTCAGCTAATTAAATTTAGAATTACGTCTGTTAAACCCACGTTAAACCATTTAGCACTTACAGACTTGAGTCGTTGGTGCGCTTTGAGTTGTGTTAGATAAACAAAGACAGTTGATACTCTCTCTACCCCGTAAAGGGTACAGACGTGATTTTATGCATTTATCTTGTGCAGAAATTCTTGTTCTCAGTCTGTCGTCAGCTGCAGACAATTAACGTCAGATTACACGCGTTTTACACGCAAATTGTTGAGCATTATATGTTACACACACTTCATGATATGAACTGCAATATGTCCACTTTATGTTTTATGCGACGTAAAACCGCTGCTGTGCTAAGATAGAAAATTTTGTCCTAACAGCAAAGAATACAAACTACATAGCTATCTACGATGGTCAGAAATCACCTTGCGGAAAGTTTTAAACATTTGTATGAAATATGACTGTATTTTTATGACATCGTACTTATTAAACAATTCAAAATTCTATGACTGACATTGATCATGCCTGAAACCAACATTTTCGAAATAACTAATTTTGTGTTTCTTTTTATTACAGGTAAACAAAAGTTCTGTTTGTCACCGAAACTTAATAGAAGAGTGAACAAACGACAATGAACAGTGTGAATGGTATACATTATGGGGTGTAAGTACAGCAGCAGTAACTTTGGGCTGTCAAATGTATCTAATATCTAAGCAAATACTTTTAATCGGGCAAGAATCGTATTGGATCAGCTCCGACGATTTTCACGAATTTTTGTAAGTAAGGGTAATTTAAATAATTTATCAAATGTTTCAATCCATGGGAAATTCTAATCTCTCACATATTTTTTAATATAAAAGACATAAAATAGATAATTATTATTTTTATTAGCGCAATAAGTCAAAATTTTCCCAAACTCACGAATTCCCAAATTGTAAAATCTAACAATTGGCAGTGACCGTCAAAAAATGCAAAACTATGACCAACGAGCACCGAAATCACCGTGAAATCTTTATAGGAACTTTTAAGTACTCATACAAAAAAGCAAGATGATAGGTATCAAGTTTGTCACACACAATTTTATTTGACAACTAAGATTATATTTCTCATACTGAAAAAACTCGGAACACTGCGGAAACGCATAGAAATAGGAAACATTTAATGTCAAATTTGAAATAGCACGACTGGTCTGTGTTTACGAATCATCAATAAAATTCATCTCCTCATTTACGAAACGGTGAGTAAAATTAGATTAGCTCATAAAGAAGACTTTAATGAGTTCTCGACTGAGAATGTCCCTGAGTGGGCATTATAGAGCAAATCATCATCAAATCTTTACAGCTTTACACAAATAGCAAAATAATAACTAGTTTAGGTCGCACGCAGTTTATATGGGACCCATAATTATGACAGGCTCCTTAAAAGCGTGTTCTCATGGGCTTGCGCAAGCGCAGCGAAGAACAAAGCGATGTGGAACAAGTAATGAGGCGCAAGAATTCGCCTAATTATCGCGAGGGTTAATGAAACTGACCCCGTGCACAGAGAAACTTTGTAAACTTGATTTCAGCGAAATGTTGTGCAGACTTTTTTGGCAATAAATTCATTATCATCTGCCTGCCTTTTCCCCAAATCAGCGTAGGTCGGCGCCACATGTTTTGTTAGAGCACAAAAATATGAAGCAAAAGCATTTGTCAATGTTTTTTGACCGGCCGCTTGCCAGACGTATAACCTCTTAGCGAATGCTGTTGTAGGTGTTATCACCGCCACCATGCGATTGACCATCGTCGTCAGATATTCAGCCGAGGTCAAAAACTCTACGTCACCTTTACGAAACACCCTGAGCGGGCTAGGGTGGATTAGGGCAGTAGGTATTCTTAGCCGCTACCACACGGTATTTTTGGTCACACTAGAGTAAATAAATGCTCTCTCGTCACGTAGGTATTATAAAGGTAGTAGGCTCTTTCCATTGCGATTCCATTAACTGATTTATTATGTAAAAATCAAAAAAGTTCTTACGTGCACCGCATGATTTTTCATTGTTTTAATTTACTGGATCTAGTTTATTGACGAATTAATTTTGGACATCTGAAACAAAAACCGGATAATTACACTACCTAACAAATTATACATTTTTGTATGAACCTAACGTATTATTATTAAAAACGTTTTTACAACTTTGAGCCAGCCTAATTTCGCAAAAATACTCACAAGTTGAAAGAAATTAACAAATTCACGCTTTAAACGTAACATTATGTTGCAACAATGTTATAAAGTTGCAAACGAGAACACTGTCTGCAGTGTTGATACTTTTTACTGCTTTTTCATTGGTTTAGCATAATTACAAAATTCTTAATAAGATTAAGTAAGAAAGTCAAGTAGAGTAAGAAAACGGCAGGTATGCCGTAACTTCCAGCAATTTTATTGAGTAGCAAAGTTTAGGTAAGGCCGTGCGCTGCGTCGCGCGGTTGTAACGCGCGTGAAGTTCACTTCACTCCAAGCGTTGCAGATGAAGTAAGTGAACTTCTCACGAGTCCTCGCATTGTGGGTCTGCACGGCCCTATGTGCGATAAATCAGGAGAACATCAATATAGGATGAAATTTAACTAGTGACCGATAGCGAAAACTCAGAACCGGCTCGTGATAAGGAACAACTTTCCCAAAGGAACATAGGTCGAAATATGAAAAAAAATTTAGACCTCCCATACAAAATTACCGATCAGCTGATTTGAGTTTCTATGAGAGGTACAAAATTTTGTTGAAAGTTGTTCCTTATTACCAGCCGGTTCTGAGTTTTCGCTATCGGTCACTAGTAAAATTTCACCCCGTATAGTACCAAACCTAATAAAAATATAAACTATTCATTTTGTTATAATCTACTCGCTGAGATAATGATAAAACTTCCGCCATACGAAAAACTAAAATAACTTATGAATTAAAAGAAATACCTATTCAAAAGCAAGTCATGCTAAAGAAAGTGTTTAATTGCGTTGCATAATCTTAAAAGGAGCTTAACAAGCCGAAACCTATAACAGACTGCAACAGAAAAAAACAAAGGCTTATTTGCATAAAACACTGTAGCGTATTACGTACATGTGCGTAGATTACTGACAAACAATGAAGGGGAATGCAATACATACAGACGAGACGGTTTGTAAAATATACAACTTTGAGAAAATTGACAGGCAAATATTATGCAGGTTTCTACAATGCATAGATATTGTTTTGTTAGTAGTAGCGGTATCTTTTATTTATAGGCTTCAAGGTTCATTCCACCATGACAACGGACGTGGGCCTAACCCCATCGGAGGGTATACTTACCTACCATTGGCAGGTGGATTGGCGAGCGCAGTGCACGATGTTGCATTTACAGGGAACGCTGCTGCATTCCCTGGAGTATCCCTTAGTCGATTTTTACGACATCCATGGGTAGAATCCAGGTATTCTAAAATACAAAATGAAAAATTTGACAGGCAAATGTCAAAGGTTTCTACAATGCATAGAATAGCTATATGTTTGCTTAGTAGCGGTATCTTTTGAGGATATTTTTGTCCCCTATTTAATGGAAACAAAAAGTTGTGCAATTAAAGAGTTAATTTTACGCGGATTTAAAATAAGATCGTTTCATAATAGGGAAAGTTGGTGCATTACTTATTTTGCAACGGTAAGTATAAAACTAATTAAAATTTATAAAAAACTATTTACTACTAAAATACCTATGTAGATATTTTAATTCAAAAGAAGACTACGTTCCATTTTATGAGTGTTATTATAACTCTACCCTGGTGTTAGAGTTTTGTAGCAAAGATTGTAGTGCTTGGATTCCACTGAGTTATTGGTAGTTTAATTGTGTAGGTATGAGAATATGACAAACCTCACGTAAAGTCTTTGTGTCAACATAAATCAAAGGTGAGTGACGTCATATCTTGAGAAATCTTGCAAGATTTTCTACCGCAGATGATGGTGATTTCATACCCATACTAACTAAATTTTCGGCACTGAAATATATGCAAGTGAGTTTTGACCCTTCGATCTATGACCGTATTTTGATAAATCAGGGTTCACAAGTAAAACTAATAAAAACAAGATGTAAACAGAACCAAACCAATGCAAATAGTTGTATTGGATCACGTAACAGAAGGCCGGTAATAGGTAGGCTCATTACCATTCGACGTAAGAGTAATTTAACGCGATTATTATCCGCTGAGTGCACTCTGCACACCTCCGCTCAGGGTTGCCACACTTGCAAAAATAAATGTTTGATCAAAGAACTTAATTATTTAACCATTTATTTTACACAAAAACAAATACAGGGCAAGTAAAAAAATAAAAAAGACACAACAGGCACTACTAATTTCTAACAAGCTATTTCTTACAGCAGGCCTACAGAAGTGAGATAGGATTCGTATTTCATACTTCATTTATTGCATTTATATTTAATTCATTAATACAAATTGAAACTCCGTATCTTCCTATAAGAAAACGCTATAAAAATCACTTGTATCATAGTTATGTGCTTGATAGATCATAATAATATCCTCAGCTGCAGCAAACAAATTACTTATTATTTCTGTGGATAAATTAACATATAACAAAATAAAACTACTAATAAAATACCGAGGTTGAACTTTCCCCAGGCAAGTTTCATTCCATCACTAACTGAATGTTAAAAAAATTGTTCACTTGATATTTACTTGACTTACCTCCTTATACTTACACACTTAAAATTATTCAAATTAGGTTAACGACCAATAGATTTAGGTCACCAACTAGATTTCGATCATCATAATTATCATCAACTACCATGCTGTCGTTGGTAGGAGGTCTTCCCTGTGTTTTTTTATGATGCGTGGCATTATAATTATCTTAAATAATTTCTATTTCGATAACCCTAGTGAAGTACTTTCACTGGGCTCCTTGCTTGCATTGTTACGCTTTTAATTTGCCGATAGCTTGCACCGCAAACAGAACAGATAAGCCAGTTTCCGACAACTTACTGTCGGGCCTACTTATGACCGAATCTGACGTAGATTGCGTAATTTGATATGTTTGATTTTGCTTTATGAACTTGCCATGATAATTTGGTCATCCCATACAAAAGCGCCGATCTGCTGATTGACCTACTTAGAGATATATATTTTTTTCATATTTCGCCATTTTTCATAATATTTGCCATGGGGAAAGTTTTTCAGTTTCATGAGCACTCTGGCCTCCTTTCGGCGTGTTATACCATAGGTATTTGTTACTCCCGGTATATTTCATTATAGAAACAAGAGTCGCTCATTTTGAATTTATAATTATTATATTTTAACCTACTCTCGTGTAATTTTGTCGAGGAAAAGTCACAGTGTTCGACAGTCAGTACGAGTATGTGACCTGTCATCCTCCTTGAAAAAGGACATTTAGGTATAAGCAGTCGAAAGTAGTCGAAACCATCGGATACCTACTCTTCTCGACAGAATTACCCAAGAGTAAATTGGTTGTTAGATTTAAAACTGCCATTAATTGTATCAAAGAAAAAGTTTAAGTTAGAGGTTATAAAAATAGGCATGTTAACTTCAACTTTTTCTTTTTCTTATATTATTTTTATTTATTACTAGCTGCCCGTCAGCGGTTTCACCCGCTGCAACCTATCATTCCGCGGGAAAAAAGCATTATTCGCCTAGAGATGTCGCTGTAAGTTTTCGGCGAAAACGTTTAAAACGCGAATCGGCTCAGTCACGCCACCTATTTCAAAAATATTGGAAAATGCGTGATCCCGTGGGAATGAGACATTTTTCCGTGGTAAAAAGTATCCTATGTGTTATTCCAGATGCCCTTTTATATTTCTGCAAAGTTTCATGTCAATCTAATCAGCCGTTTTTGCTTGATGTCGTACCAAACACACACACAAACATCCGCCTTTATAATATTAGTAGGATTAGTAGGATTTACTTATTGTAGCCGTGCTATGCCGGCTTAAAATGTTTTTTTGCATACAAATTTGAAGCACCCTAGTAAAGGTATTCAAGTAATGGTAAATGAAATACTCTACGGAATGGAATTTAGAAACTTAAAAGCTAGTTGATCTAGATTTTGACATTGATAGGGTGTATAACGTACCTAAATTAAGTGCAGCTTATGCGTATAAACTCGCTATTACCATATAAGTCTGTGCACTCTGCAGTATACCACCTTAAACGTATGATAAAGTCATTCTCATGTATTATTCATTGGTAACTTCAAATACCTCTTGGTACCTAGTACCTACCTACACATAAACAACTTCAAATCTGGCTCTTGCTACTTGTTCGAAACTTGATATTTATTGCTAATCACAATTTCACATAAATTAGGTAAGTGATGAAATTACGAAAATTTAATAAGTATTTTGTAGAGCAAATTATTCGACTAGTGTCGGCCCTGTTTGTAAATTCAGTTGACTACTTTGGCGGGTATCATATTTGACGTGATTTGCTGCGTTTTTTATCGCATGCGTTAGGAAAATGCGAACTTATCTTACCATAAGAATGCGGTGTCTGTCAAATAGTTTGGGAGATACATCGGTCGACGCAGCGCTACGAGCACCGTACCTATTTGTATAGGCCTAAGGACAAAAATCGCCTTTTCCTAACACATGCGTTACGCAGCGGCAAAAATCGCAGCAACGGACGAAAAATGTAATCTTCGCCTTTGGTTGACTATTCATGAGAGTGATTATCCTGTCGGCACAATCCAGTACATGTTCAAATATTTTCGACAGTAATTTGACAGGAATACTAAGTAAAGATTTGTAATGTACCTAATGATCGATCAATATTAAATTGTTGCGGTAAATACCTATCCTGTCGGATGTTACATATTCGTTTGTTCTTTTTGATTCATTAGAACCTAATCTAGTTTTAACGAAGATAATACCTACCTCGGATAATAGCGCTGCGTAACGCGTGCGTAATCAAAATGCGTTATTTCCATTTTATTGCCATACAAATACGGTATCTGTCAAACGGGTTGACAGACACATCCGTCACAGACACCGTATTTGTTTGATTATGGAAATAAAGTGGATACTATTTTTTATAAGGCTGAAGATGTCTTTAACAAGCAAAGTAGTGTCTCAAAACGAACAACGGGATTCTTCCCGCATTAAATAATGATTTTTGATATGTCGAAAAGTTATCTAAATATTCTATCTACGTATTATTATGTGGGAGATGTTTTTTATACAAGGGATTAACGCGCGTTTATCTTTTTTGTGGTAAGGGCTTATGTGTGACCAAGAAAGCTAACTATGCTCGCTACCTTATATCTACCAATTTTCCTTTTAAAACTCAGTATAAAACGTTTAATGGACTTTCAACGAAACATTTTCACAGGCAAATGATGGTCACCATGTAGTTAACTCAGAGTTACGACCGCTAAGCATCCGTATAATGGTCACTTTCTCGGTTCCGGTCGACCACTTTTAGGCGGGGCCCACACGTAGCGTCCGTTACTGCGGATTTTTAACGCAGCGCTAACGCACGCGTCTGTCAGATGCAAGGAAATTTTGGATTCCCTATACCTTTGCCCGTAATAGAAACCGAAGCAGAAACGCAACGCAGAAACTTGCGTCGTCTGTGAAACAATGCAAGTTCCTGCGTTGCACTGTTTCTACGTCGGTTTTTAGTATGGGGAATATAAAATTCCCTTGCATTTGACAGACGCATGCGTTAGCGGTGCGATAAAAATGCTCAGCAACGAAGGTTACATTAGGGTTAAGGAAAAAGAGGCAGTTAAAATAAAATTGTAGTAAAGTATGGAGGGGAAGCTGGTAGTGCCTAGAGAAGATAGATACATATTTTTACGTGGAAGAGGAAATAAGACAAGAAAATAAATACGATTAAATCTTATATAAATGGTGTATGAATAATGATGAGTTTAATTATGGAAGCTTTTCGCTACGTTAGCGAATTGACGAGTGCAGTGCGAGGGAACTCTGCTGCCCATTCCTTGGATAATTATCCTTTAGTCGCTTTCTACAACACCCAAGGGTAGAACTGGGGTGATGCTATTCTAAGCTGGCATCACACGGCATTTGCGCCCTATAGACTAGTTATTATGACTACTGGATGTGTTTTCTAAACAACCGCAAAACCTAATTGAATCAATTTCAGTTCAGTATGGTGTTAATGGGTGAGATACCACTTAAAGTAGCACTTACTAAGTAATGAGAGAAGATTACATCCATCTACTACTGTGAAAGAAATTTAGCTCACTTTTTTATACAGGGTGTAACGGATGGTGTACCGAAAACTTTGCAGGCATAATCACACCATTGTACTGGACAACTTTTACTTTTTAGCTTATGTTGGACACGAAAAACTTTTTCGAGTTTTAATAGAAAGTCAGTCAGTTAGCTAATGGAGAATTTATGGGAGGTACGCCTACGCAGCACATAACCCCTATGGAAAAAAGTTGTTCAGTTTCGTGGTCTGATCATGCGTGTTAAATTTATGGTACAGTCCCTTTCTCCCCGTGTAGGTAGGTACATAGTTCTATGAACAGTACTTTTTGTTCAACCTCCTTTTTGTCTGTTTACAAAGATGTAAAACTGACCTAACACAACGTAGAGCTGTTACGATTGGTCACGCCTTTAAGAGCAAGATTTGCACACGTTACGTAATTACGTAGACGAGAAAGGTGACGGCATTTTTGTTGTCGAAATTCGCAGGTCAGAGTTTTGTCTGTAATGTGATAGGTTTGCGAGTAAAAGGTTTCTTATTTCAACTAAAACATCCGCGTTTTATACCTACTTAGTTCAGTGGTAAGATTACAGATCGTATTATAATATTTTTTTGCCGCAAGTTGCAATATTGCATAAACTTAGTTAGTATCCTAGGAATTAACTATTCTTTCTGCATGGACAAGTTATTAATTTTCGCGTTATAGATTAAGTTATTATTTTTACGTGCTAGCTATGATAATTGGTATTTCTTAAGCTATCATAATAATTATTGTACTGGACAGGACCTCAAATTTCGTTTTAAACATTCCTATTTCTGACACAGATTATAATAATGTTTATAATTAAATCTATACGAAATAATCAAACAACCGTAACTAATTGCAGAATACTCGCCTACGATCAACACCTAAATACTAAATACTATTAAATTCTAAATTATTATCCTAGACACCAGGATAATAAGCATAATTCTATCGAAGCGAGTCTGCCTTAGCAATTTCGGCAAATTCCCAAATTAGTGTTGGCGAAATGTCGATAGTATACTATTATCGACAGTTTTCATTCGAGAAGCCCTATGCAATTAGTAAGCCAATTGATAAGGGCTCTAGAACCTATCAGTGGCCTAAGCATCGAAAGTACAGGCTATAATTCTACAGGAGATAATCGATGTACATTACGTAGTGGGATAGCCACTTTGATTCCATTCTTAAACCGGCTACGCAATGTACATATAATTTTGCCTGTAGAATTGTAGCCTGTAGTTTCGTAAAATTGGGTACAGGTAGAAAACTGGAAAGCTAACGGCGCCACTACCGACGGCGGTTTTTTGTGATTGGTCGAAAATGTGTCAATGTCAAGTTTAATTACCTACTCTTTATTGGTTGTCTTGTATATAGTTAAAGTTGCTCCTGTTGTCATCTACAGTAAGCTTTGAGTTTTCTTACTCATTGCTACGTTTTAAAGTATGGATACTATTTTGATTTTGATTGATAAACGAAAGAGTGAACAGCAAATTTTTAAGTAATATAGTAAACTATCGATAAACAATCGATAGTCCACTATCGAGTGGCAACACTATCTCAAATGGTTTAATTTGGCGTAGGTTTAAGTAATTTATAATGGTTGCTGGTTATTGCTACATAATTAAATGGATGAAATTTAGTTTAGCCGGCATTTATAAACCTTGTTAGATGATTGGACTAATAACTACTACCTTCAGCTTGATTTTTAACCGACTTTAAAGGAGCCTTCTCCTTCTCAAGTATTTCACCAGGTACATTAATTGAGCTTTAGAGCAAAAAAAAGTTCTAAAAATGTAAGGCGAGGAACACACGCAACGTCGGTTTGTGCGTCGTTTGTTCGATTTTCCACCTTATTTTTATACGAATACGGTTTATGTTAAACGATTTGACAGACAACGCAGCGTTGGGCGATGCCGTTTGACACAAACCGTATTCGTATGCAGGTAGGGTGGAGAATCGAATGAACGACGCACAAACCGACGTTGCGTGTGTTCCTGGCCTAAATAATTTTTATAAGTACGATTGTTATTAAGTAACTTACCTATTTCAATACCTTTTGTTTTTTAGAGAATATCACTCAGAAGGTGAAATAAATTGTCTTAACTAAATTAGTTTGCATAATATCCAAAAATAAACTGTTAGGTGTTTCTCTGTAAATACAGTTTAACCTCCTGAAGCCCAGCGCCTGATTGCTAAGCTTAGGCTTTTTTTGCTTAGTTGCAACTAGTTACTTTATATAGGGTGTATTTTTATTAGTGGCGGATCCGTTAAGGGTGTGTTCTGTCAATGAAACTGAACAACTTTCCCCAAGGAACATAGGTCGAAATATGAAAAAAAAATTTGGCCCTCCCATACAAATTGACCCGGCTCGGCCAACACTTAGTATGGGAAGACCAAATTTTTTCGTATTTCGACCTATGTTCCTTGGGGAAAGTTGTTCAGTTTCATTGACAGAACACACCCTTAACGGATCCGCCACTAATAAAAATACACCCTATATATCACGCCCACGTTATCATATAAAAGCATACCTGTCAAATAAAAGCTGTTAACGTTTACAATACCGTACACCTTGACCGTACCTTAATCAAAATAATCAATTAGTTACTAAAAGCCGTTACATCGAAGGCTAAATATCAAAAAGTCAGCCTACAATGGTAACCCACAAGAACTTAACAATTGCTATTCAATTGATTGCTCAATCTATCAATCACTATTATGATTGTCGATTGTAAGGTTTGGTACGATTTATCGAAACAAGTGGATGTATGGAAATTAAATACAGATCCGTTTCGTAGAACAAAACCTGTTGGAGAATTTATTTAGTATTTGCATAATAATAAGACCAATAATAAAAGATCTCTGATGGAGTTGCTGCGTTTTAAATTGCATCAGATATGACAACTTGCGTAGAAAATTTTAAATGACAGAGAAATTCAAACAATTTAAAATAACGCGTCAAATATGGTTACAATGTAATCCCCAGAAAATCCACCCACCCATTAGCCCCAAGCTCCACAGAGAGGACATAGGACATGCCCTACGACGCTTGACGTTTGATATCGCGACGCTTTGGCGACGCTTGGAAACGGTTTCCATATAAAATGTATGAAAACGTATTGACAAAGGCACACACAAGCGTCGCCAAAGCGTCGCATCTATGACAGCTAGCGTCAAAAATTAAGAAGAATGTTTGACGATTACTTGTCTGTCAACGGTCATTCTTACGTCCTATGCCCTTCGTCTTTTTGGTGGAGTTTGCGCCTTAGAGGGACCACTTAAACTGGTTTTTCGTACAAATACGAATAAAAAACAGTATAGGTTTGTTGGTGCCTTAAACGGGCAGGCAGATTTTCTGGCGATGATAGTACCTATACTTTCGTACCTGTCATTTTCGAGAGGGCCGTTATTTAGATGATGTTGTTTATGAAAAAATAAACTCCGTTTATTTACCTAATCGGCCTATCTTTTATTTCAACTATATCTTTTGTTTTATTTTTATTAGCATATACTTAATAAATGCACGTTCTATTGTACCACCCTGTATAAAAATATGTTTTGTACTCAACTTTACAGCTCTTTGACCACAATAATATGCGAAATAGAATGGACATAAAATCACAGCAACGTTCTGTTTTATGTAATAGGGAAATACCTGATTGCTATTATAGTATTATTTTAGTATAGTAATAAAAAATATATCTATTTCAAATCACTTACGATACAGTGTTCATTTGAATTCAAATATCAAGAGAATGTAATTCTTGTAATGAAATTGGTATTTCCATGTTCCTTATTATCGCCAGCACACCAACCTACCCGCTTAAGGGACCTACTTATACTGGTCTTTCATACAAATACTGAGAAAAACCAGAATACGTTGATCCCTTAAATGGGAAGGTTTATATGCTGGCGATAACTTAGGTAATACGTTTAATGTAGGCACCTATCAGAAACAAATCGTCTACGTCTAGCAATCAAAGCAAACAGGGACCACAAAAGTCAGTGATAAATTTATTACGGAAACCCAGTTACAATTGATTTACAATTTACTCTCAATATATCTATGTAGTTAATTCCAATTTACTACTGAAAACGGTATGCGTAATATTCTTCTAGATATGTAAAACTAGGGTAGAAAAGGCAAGAGGGTTGGCAAATCCTACCAATCGGTGAATCGATCAACTAGTATAGTCACTTTAAGACTTGTTTTTCAGAAAAATTCACACTTGTCATTCATGAAGCTAGCATGACGTACTCCTTTAAAATAAACCTATAGGTATTGGTGTTTATAACCTGTATCAATAACCGGTTCTAGTTGATTACTTAAAAAAGCAGCTTTATTTACTGCTTCTTCTTCATCTTCTTTCGTGTCGATGACAAATTTTTAAATGTGCCCAGACCTTTATGTGCTGTTGAATTCGTTGATGAAGTGTAGCAATGAACTTTAGTACTTGCAAACAATCTTTTCAGTACAAATTCACGGTTAGCAACTAGGTATTCCGTGTAATAAATTGCAAGTTCCGCCTGACCAGGCATCTAGACCACAGTCGCAAGACTAGCCAAAATTGATGACATGCCAGCGGGTGTTGAGGTGAGGTGAGGTAAGACTGTCGCTGGCAATTCGGGAAATAAATTCACTCTGACACTATGCGTCAAATAGGATTAGAAAAAGATAGAAGATATCTAAGTCCTGTCATGTTATCGGATTCTTACCCATATCTAGGCAATTTAGTCGCCCTTACTTTCATCGCCGTCTTATTTTTATTTTGCGTCAAATTATAAGAAAATTTCAGTCGTGATAATCTCCTGTCCTTTTCTAAACCTATTTGACAGCAAGAGACAGCGCTAAGACAAATGCTGTCATGCTAGTGGTAATAAGGTAAGGTAGGGTAAGACTGGCGCAATGGCAAGACCAGCCAAAGTTGATGACTTCTTAGCTGTTGTAAAGAAAGATAAGGTAAGACTGGCAGAGTCGCAGGCAGAAAAATTATTTTGACATTCCACAAAAATGTCCTTAGGGTCTCGTGTTTAGCAGAGGATTTTATGACTGTTGATAATCGTAATGTTTTCATAATCGTTAGTCATCACATCAAATACGAACTAATAACTTAACTGCCCTTGCTAATAACCGAATTCTCTTTCTTAGTCTTACCCAACCTTAGATACCTCTGTTATTTGCTTTTTTTCATTGTAATACTTGTCGCAAAATTAAATTATTTATAAGCCGAAATCTTTCTCAATTGAGGTCTAGACAGTTTCAGTTGACTAGCGCTATTTAGACATAAATTAGGTAGTCTGTAAACTGTTAATAAGGACGATTAGGCAAGTAAGACGACAGACTTTAATTTGACAACTAAATTATTACGTCACAAAATACTAGATTTGCGCCCCATGGTGTCTACCGCAGCTTGTGGGAGCAGTTTGTTAGCCGTGTAGTAGCGGCTAAAAATACTGCCACCCCAAGTCCACTCAGAGTGTTTCGTTATAAGTAGACGACGTAGAGTTGAATATCTGTCGACTATGGTCAACCGCATGGTGGCGGTGATAGGTACCACCTACATACAATAGCATTACCAAAAGAGGGCTAACGTCATGCAGGCTGCTGGTGATCAAACGTTGCCAAACCCTTCTGCTACATGATTTTGAGCTCTAATAAAACATGTTGCGCCGACCCAACAGATTTCGAATAAGTGCGGGCAAATGATGATGATATTGGTTATGATCCTGCATGTATGCCAGTTCAAGTGCTTCACATACGACACAATAACCTGTTACAAAGTCTGCTAAAAACCGCGTAAGTAATATATGTAACATCCTCCTCACCTTATCATAAAGTCATACATCCCCAGTCAACTATAACAATAACGTGCAACAAAAACACCATTACGAACAATAAAGTGCTGCCTACCATAATCGGCATAGTTACGTACCTGTTACCGCAGCCGAGTAAGAAACGAAGTACAGTCAAGAGCGAATCAAGTTATAAAATAAATAACTGTGTATAGTTACCGGAAGTAACAAAAAGGGTACGACAAGCCGACGAGGTCAAGGTACTCACGAAACTGAATAAGTTTCCCCATGGCACATAGGTCGAAATTCTAAATATGAGAAAAGTTGGAGCTTCCATGGTAACTCAAATCAGATGATCGCTTAGGAGAATTTGAATTGTTTAAATATGACATCAAATCTTTTCTATACAAGTTATTTAAACTGAATTGCATGCCGCATTGTGACTGTTTCTGCATTTTCACTAACTTGTAAAATTATAACTGTTGATGGCTCTATTTTTATCATATCACTCCATGGGTAGCACCGACACCAATCCAATTTGTCTCTAACGATATCGTTCTAAGTACGTATGTACCTACTTCATTGAATATTAAAAGGAACTTTCGAACCCACAGGGTCGAAATACGCCCACTGGGTCGAAAACGACCCAAAATTGGTTGGTGCATTTGAAAATTAGCAAAACAAAGTAACACAAATTTACTCATCTACAA
The DNA here is from genome assembly GCA_024500475.1 of Phthorimaea operculella. Lineage (NCBI taxonomy): Eukaryota > Metazoa > Arthropoda > Insecta > Lepidoptera > Gelechiidae > Phthorimaea > Phthorimaea operculella. The sequence goes on from JANFCV010000254.1 coordinate 381,263, forward strand.
AATTCAGATATAAAAATAGTTCTGGGCATATGGGTTAATGAATAATGCATGCAGTGATAATTTATTTTTATAAATTAGATTTTAATCTAAAAACAGAAATTAAAAAACTTCGGGCAAATCCTCAAGTTTGAATACGGTCTATAATAAAGCAATTATTGCAAGTATTATTTTTATTGTGCCGTAGACTGTACTTATAAAATTACCCTTTGTTACGACATTTGACATAAGGCTGGGGAACTGAGCTGTTATCAAGAATTAGCTAGGTAGGTAAACGCGGTTAGTAGGCTTGGATTGCGGTAATTTGATATGTGCCATGAATATTGTATATTGAGTCGAAAAAACGTATCTAGTAATAAAAAAAATACGCAGTCGCTACTTTCACAGATTTAGATTTTTTTTAAATAAAGCAACATTTTGTTACAGTAGTATTATTCCGCGTATGGTTTAGTTTTGAAATGAACCTACAATTCAGTTGCAGAATTTTCAATTTGTATAAAAATCTTTGATATTGTAGTTGTATCAAACAAATGAGAATTCTACTCAGGTGAAACTCTATGGCTCTAGCTCCACACATAAGGCCTGAGACATGAGACGTGCGACATCGCGACGCTTGAAATTGTTTTCGTATAAAATGTATGAAACAGAAGAGCCAAAGCTACACACGTAAGACGCGCCTCGCATCGATAACGGCTGACGACCACTTCTCTGACAGATGGACGTCTTACGTCTCAAGTGTCACTCTATAAGCTTGTGAGCTTATGTGACAGCCGATGTGGCGCAGTGGTTAGTATGCCTGCCTGCCACGCAAAGGTTCCGGGTTCAATTCCCGGTGGGGTCACTCACAAAGTTGATATTTATCACTTTGTGAATTTGTTCCCAGTCTGGTTAGGACATTGCAGGCTGAACCACCTGATTGTCCGTAAGTAAGATGGTTCCGTGCTTCGGATGAGCACGTTAAGCCGTCGGTCCCGGTTGCTGTCTATGATGGCGGTCGTTACACAACCATGTCAGAGGCCTGCTACTTGCATTAGGCGGTTGAAAAACTCTGACACCAGAGTTCATCGAGTCGTTGAACGACTCGGTGTCCCACACGAAAAGAGAGAGAGCTTGTGAGCTTGCAATCATAAGTGCTTTTGAGTCTAATTGAGCCATATCACAGAGTTTCTCAATAAGTATCTATGAAGGAAATAGATCACAAATGTAGGAAGTAAAAATAGACAATCAAATCAAAAACCTATTATTCTGTTTTATTTTATAGCCAGTCTTGGCTAAACACCTACAGAACAATAACTTCAAATTGCTTACAATCACAAATAGCTCGCGGCCTTGGATTAGAAGTCACATAGTTTCAAATCGAGTACTGTTTTGTGGCTAAACAGGGCGCGGTCGTCATAATCAGTATTGTATCAGTAAATCATTAAAAGCCTTCTAGGTTCTAGGTATAAAATTGTTGTAGGCGAAAATTATGCACAGAGATTAGATCTTGACTTGTAGGTCTTGACTAAGTAATAGGTAGTATAGGGTGAACGGTAATTCATTACATTCCCTGGAGAGGGTTAAAGGGGAAGCAATTTTCACTAGGTATATCTGATCTTCCATAGAACTTGGGGTCGGGAAGCACTACAGTTATAAAATTATTAGGTCCTATAATTTTGCAAAATATAGGTATGACAGACCTCGGTCAGTTGCATTTATGCAACTATGGCAAAAAATCAAAGGGACAAAAACTTAACAAAAATAAAATACTTCCGACCGAAATATGAAAGATGTTGGAAATAGTAGAAATAGTTTAACCTCTTACATCCTCCACGGAACGTATCGAATTACCTTTCCCCTGTAGTGTCTGTGTCGATGTCACGGTATAAGTTTAACCGCAAAAACTATCTATAAACTTACTTTAGTTTCAAGCGTTCCTTCTGTGGAACAACGAATAGAACGAAACCATTTGGAACCAACAGACTACTAAAAATTCATGCATTTCGAGTTGAATATATAAGTACTACATCAAAGTTCAGTTGGGGTCAGCGCAACATGTTTTTTGTTAGAGCACAAAATCATGTAGCAAAAGGATTTGGCTATGTTTTATGACTGGCCGCCTACCTAACGTCAACCCTCTTTGGGAATGCTATTGTAGGTGGTATCACCGCCACCATGCGGTTGACCTTAATTGACAGATAGTTAGCCTCCCTGAGTGGACCAGTTCCCTTAGCATGCGACCACGTGACATAGATTTTCTCTATACGCGTACCTATGTCAAAATTCTTGAATTGTTTTGATAAACTCCATACGATTTGACATGTCTAATGTCGTCTCGTGCGCGAGACTTATGTCTTTCTTTGGTGCGCATGCTGCGTATACTGGGATAGGCAGCAGTATTTTTAGCCACTTCCGTAACAATTATAATATGTAAGTAGGTAGGTAAATAAATAAAAACTGCAACCTTTTCCTGACAGATTTTACCTTGACAGAGCGTTGTTGGTGGATAATTTATGACATTCACACAAAACTTTAATAACTTAATATCATATTCTATCTTATTGTTTACCTTGCAACATGCAACAAGTGTAGAGAATGTATAATAACTTGCATGTGCCTGATATTATAATCACATATCATGCAAACTCTACCTTCGTTTTTATATCTGCGACCTCTGAAATCAAATTAAATGTTTTGCCAGCATTATAATTATATTTATGCTTGAATACGACTTTTGTTTTTTATTGAGTAGGTTTTTTCTACAGTTTTGTGGTCCAGCCTTGAACCTGTAGATACTTTTACTTCCTAGTTTGTAAATTTATTGTAACAAAGCGATTGGCTACGTTCAAGCGGTGAATAAAGTTCAGATTTATATCAGTTCCCTTACTTTATATTGCGTAATTCTATTACATTACAATTCGATTAGTGGTTTTTGCCGGATGTATTATAGATACCTACGATATTTTTTGACGAATAAGTTTGACGATTTACCTATATTAGGTAAGTAAGTAAGTAGGTATTATGTCGTTGTGCTCCAAATTTTGACAGTTTACTAGGCTTGCTACTACGTTCGAGTTATAATGTAAAACATATTACCTTCTTAAACTTAAACTAGCTCTTGCACTTTTATGTATTCTACTCAAGGGTTGTCTGTATGAGATCGTTTTCTAGCTATAATGCCGTCTGTTTACAATAGAGGGTTTTTACTTGCTTAATGACTAGGTACATATATCTTAGAGCATCGCAAGACCCCTGTGTGTGTAGAATCTGACTGGTCGCTTACCAGACCATTATCAAATAGAATCCAAGTAAAGATCATACAAATTAACATCCGCAAAGCAGTCGGCGTAAAATTTATGCGTCGAGGAGAGAATAATAGAATAGTGTGAATCGTATCCGTCTTAGCACTATACATTATTATTCGTTGTATGTATGTACGTATGTATTCAACTTACTTTATTCTAACTTATATTATTAAAAGAAAAAAGGTAAGAGGCACAAAGGCGGACTTATCCCATTGAGACATTGTTATCATACTTGGGACATGTAAAATAGTAAGAGTATTCAAATAAAAAAATGTGTACATAAAATTAATATACTTAGATACTACCTAGTTGAATTCCACCAAAACTGTAGTTATATAGTGGTACAAATTATTTTGGATTGTTAGAATATGACATCAAAATTTTTCTGGGCAAGTTGTAACTATCACATATTATCCGCGGGTGCATTGTTTTTTTTAGTTACGAAACTATTATCTATAAAAATGACATATTCGAGTGAATCCGCTTGCAGAACGCTAGTTTCTATTATATATTCTATGGCACTAGAGAGAACAGCTGTTATCTGCCATCGCAGGCATTTTCCCAAGCCATGACTTGCGACAGAAGGCCATAAGCCACGTGAACTGGTTTTATGGTATAGTGCAAATTGTAGAACGAATGACTTATTGACCATTCTAACTTTACTACCTTAAACCATTCTACAATACCACTCTACTCTACTTTGTGTACACATTGAGACAGAATCAAAATAAGTCAAACGCATGAGTTATATAAAGTCCTATCAAATTCAGTACAAATATGTTCAGGGTGTGTTCTATTTGTAAAACTGGATAGCTTTCCCCAAGAAACATAGGTCAAAATATGAAAAATAAATTGGACCTCCCATATAAATTGACTCTCGTTGACTACATTACATTTTGTGTGGGAGGTCCAAATTATTTTCTCATATTTCGACCTATGTTCCGTGGGGAAAGTTGTTCAGTTACACGAGTAGAACACGCTCTGAAATTTACAATTAGGTATACCTACAGAGCGGAGGACTGAAAATAAAACTAAAATGTACGAACTAGAGATTCCAATTTGTATAAATATGACAGCTACGGCTAATTGTCTTTCAAGATGTCTACCGCTTCAAGCAAAACGGTCACCGTTCCGTCCGGAATGCCATGCTGCAAATCTTCCTACCTACATGAAATTTTGTCTTACCTATTTATCATTTCGTAAGTTGAAATCTATAAACCGGATTAAACCAGAAAATTTAGTCATCGATAAAGTTATCACATTCTAAATTATCACATCAAACCTTTGCCGTCAAAGGCAAATCTTGCCTTCTAGCTTATAGGTTATTAGCATTGCATTGGTTATGGCATATCGTGAACGACCCCTGAGGCTATGCATTCTGATAGCTTTATTAGATAAACCTCCGGTCGGCCGACAGGTGCGTTTTGATGCAAATTCCTTTATGGTACCGTAATGGTAGGTTTATAAACCAAGCGTCGCGACAACGACAACGTCAAATTTTGACGGCGTCGTTGTCGCTGCGGTCTTGTAGAAAAACCCGACCGCATCCCATACAAACCCTGACCTTCTCAGCGCGCTGTCAACGTGACGGCGACGCGGCGGCGTCGTTGACGCTGACGCCCGGTCTTTCTGGTATCCCCATACAAACCCATACAAACCAGTCATTTGACAGCGACAACGACGCCGCCGCAACGCCGCGACGCTTAGAAAATAAGGGTACCATAAAACCTTGCTATAGGAACATGTAGGTGAGGTGTAGTGTAGAGGGACAAAATCTAAGTTTTTTGAGCCTGGTAACCCCTTATCCAACACGCTGAGTGGAGAGAAGGGCAGAGTTACAAAGTTGCGCGGTAGCGAGCTTTAACAAAAAAGTATGTTCGTTCGAGTTAATGCTTTGAGTTTGGTATCAATTTCCCGTAAAGACGAGACGGACGAGAGGTAGGATGTCAAATAAGTAAGTACATAGTCGTAAAATATAATATAATCGTGTATCTGGTAAAATGACAACTAGGAAAAATATGTTTGATTCAAAGATAAAATATATTATAAAATGTCTTGAAAGACTTTGCTAAATATAATAATATAATATACACCAAAAATCCCAGATTTATCTGTACGTATGTATACAGGATGTAAAAAAAATCAACTGCAAATATTTTAAGTGGTGAACCAGCCCATGAAACTGAATAACTTTTCTTAAGGAACATAGCTCAAAATATAAAAAAAATGTTTGTACTTCCCATATACCTGCCGACTAAGTTAATTTGTATGCCAGCTCCAATTTTTTTACACATCAACACCAATTATTGACCATCAATATCTGCGCAGCGTAAACAAAATAGCTTTCAAATAGTCAGAATAAGTTCTAATTGTATTCACTATCTATAAAATGGAACTCTACATTTGAATTCGATAGGACGTGAAACAGCTTAAATGGCAGTTTGCATTTGAACGGTACCTACATTCACGAGCACCATACCTTAAATTTCCCTCAGTCCTTGTCCCATTAATTGTGCCGGCGAGTGTAATAGTTAGTTGCGTTCTAGACCAGATATAGTTAGTTAGTTAGTTATAGTCCATTCCAAATACGCAAACACCGAGACCATAATGGTCGTTTACCGTCACGACGATCTCTTGCTCTTGTGTAACATTACGCAGGGCAGCCAATTAGTCCCTTAATACTTCGCCTGCCTTCCCTTTTATCTTCTTTCGGAGACACAGAGTGGACAAACGTCCCGATAATTTGTCACTGAATTGCCATTGTCATCCCAGCCGCACTAAACTGATATTCTTTTGCAACTATCTTAAACGTTCAGCGGAATACGAATCTAACTGACACACACACAAGATAATTTGGATTTTGATATAGGTTTTTTTCCACCACAGTTTTAAGGTTATATCAAGCATAATAGAATAAAACGTAGCAACTTTGTTTATTTCTTTAGTAGGTATATGGGGTGAAATTTTACTAGTGACTGATAACGAAACCTCAGAACCGGCTGGTGATAAGGAATAACTTTCCCCAAGGAAAATAGAACGAAATACAAAAAAATATTGGACCTCACATACAAAACTGCCGATCAGCAGATGGGAGGTCAAAATATTTTTTTTGTATTTTGACATATGTTCCTTAGGGAAAGTTGTTCCTTGTCACCAGCTGGTTCTGAGTTTTCGCCATCGGTCACTAGTAAAATTTCACCCTACATAAAGATGATTTGTGTATGATTTATGGAAGTCGATGGTTTTCAATTATGCTGTTAGGGCTAAAAAGAAAGACAAAAGAGTATAGAATCAGCATTAATTCAAGCTTAAATAGGATTTGTTTTCTGCCGGGTTAGCATGTGCACTGTAGAGAGACATATCTCGAGAAAACTTCAGATAACTGTGTCAAATTGAATGTTTTTTTTTAAAACAAGTGAAGAATTTTGACAGACAAGTGTAGAGAAAACCGAAGACCTGCCGCCGCATGCTAGGGGGCTAGTTATTCCGAATGCATTTATAACTAGAATATGTTGATCCCTTATAAAGTTTACTCAAACTAAAAAAACTTACTCGTATAGCCAGCAGGTAGAGTGTTACTTGTCATTACATCTATTTCCCCAAGATAGCATTACTTATAGCCTTGTTACTAAATAACAAACCTGTAATTATCTTACAGCCGTAATTACTGAAGTAATAGTTATTACACGATATCTACAACTAATAAATGTATCGACAGTTAGTTTATTTCACGTCTCCTAGTATTTCGTTTGTAATAATGTTATTATCATTAAATATAGATCATAATATTATAGGTATTTGCAACACTAAATATCCTACTCGAAGAACTTTGCATTAATAGATATGCTTACCTACACAACAAATTGTCGAAAAGTAGGCTACACCTTTCGTCAAATTTATTTTATGAGTTACCTACCAATTGCAAAGTCACTAACATGCGACATTTCTTCTATTCCAGAAGCCATCCCAGACGACCAGTCAACGTCAGCGTCATGGTGGCAGGCGGGCACAGCGACGCCCTTCAGAGAGTCATCAAGCAGCGGCTTCTCCGCCACCCACGGCATTGTCCAGACCCACCCCTCCATCGCTGACCCCTTCGGCTCCTTCGGCAGCATAGGCAGCACCGTGGGACCCTCAGCGAACCCCTTCGCGTCCGCCGGCGGCAGCGGTCCGCTCAGCAGCGGAGTCCGAAGCAACCCCCTCCCGCCTCTCGCCAGATCAGCCACTGGCAAGAACACCCTGAAGCACCTGGACTTCACCAGCAGCGCGACTGCTGAGCTGAGGAGGAACCCGGCGTTGTCAGCTCCCGACGAGTGCGCCAGAGCGTGCAGAGAGAACGAGCCACCCAGGATTTGCTACTACCACTTCACGCTGGAGATGTACAACGTTTTGGGAGCGTGAGTATTACTTTCTACTACCCCAAAACTAAAACTAATAGACAATGGTGCAATAGACGCAATACCAAAGTATTTGTTGCTGATCTATTGCTCAAAGATTCTTTTAAACGACTTTTACGCCTAACAGGAAAATTCTTTTAAAAATATTTTGTTCGGCTAATCAATCGGTTACCTAAATCTCTGAAGCGTATTTCCTATGAAAACCTGCATTTATCGAGCATTGTCTTGATTTAACGGAAGCAGATTAAATTGGTGGTTTTGAGTGGCTTTGATAGCAAAGTGTATAGCAATTATGCTGAGTGACATAGCACGTGAAATTTATAATGAAACGTTTCTCTTCCGCCACCAAAAAAATAATAGTTAGATGCCTTCTTTCAATTAGAGGCAGGAAGCAAACTATAACAATAAAAATAGACTATTGCAACTGTGTTGTGCCTATCTAGATCATTATCAATTAGACATGAGCACAAATAAAATAATGAACACATTTTCTATTATACGTACCTACCTATTAATTTGGTAGGGTTGATACCTTAATGTTATGACAAAATAGATACAGAATTATAGTGAAGTAATTCTTACCTCAGAGACAATCGTTGATCTGTGTCACGATCCCGAAATAAATCTCGAGATTTGGTTAAGATCACGCCGTGTCGTGATTCGTCAACAACCCGACGACCAACTTCTTTTGTTTCACACGTTTTCACGGTTGCGATAACTATGGCCTGGAACTATTGCTTCGCCTCGAAAGAAATAGTACCTTTAGGTAATTTGACCGAAAATTGCACCATAGCACCACAGGGTATATTTTCATTGGCAAACCTTATGACATCGGACTGATTCGAAGAACAATACCGGCCACTATTTACTGCCAAAGGGTCAACGCATGCCAGCAAATTAAGGCTTCACGGTCCGTTTACCATAAGCGTTCCATATTCACGAACTTGACTACACTACACAGCCGGTACCGAATTCCGTTCGACCGTCGTAATTGATAGGTGACGACACAAAGGTTATGCAAACGTTTTGCGATAGACGCACTACCTAGGGAAATCATGGAGCAATCCTGATAAGGAAATCTAGTCACTATATCCGACTGCCTTGTGTCATCTTTCTTGTTTTGCAATAAATGCTGCTAAAAACTTGAAATCTTAAACTTTGCAAACACGTTTTGCCATAAACACTGTAGGTGTCATTATAAATTTGCCCTGGCAATCTAGTCAGCCATTTACTGACCTTTACTAAACTCCGACCTTAATTACAGGGCCTGCCAGGTTTGCACACCTAATGCAACCAACGTCGTCTGGTCTCACTGCCAGTGTGTGTTGGCTGACGGAGTGGAGCGAGGTATCCTCACCGCCAACAGAATGTTGCCTGGACCTTCCATCCAGGTCTGCGAGAACGACAAAGTTGTGATCGATGTTGAAAACCACATGGAGGGTATGGAGGTCACTATCCACTGGCACGGAATCACCCAGAGAGGATCGCAATACTACGACGGAGTGCCATTCGTAACGCAGTGCCCCATCCAGCAAGGAAACACCTTCAGGTAGCTAAATCTCAATCACCATTAAAATGTTATTAAAATTGTTTATCAAGGTGTGGTCTATTTTGTTTATTTAGGTGTGTTCTGTTATTATTATTTATCAATCAACATTAAAATATTAATTGAAATTGTTTATTAAATTTCTTGTTCTTTCCCATTTCAGATATCAATGGCAAGGAAACGCCGGTACTCACTTCTGGCACGCTCACACCGGTCTTCAGAAACTCGACGGTATCTACGGCAGCATCGTCGTTCGTCAGCCGCCTTCCAAGGACCCCAACAGCCACCTTTACGACTACGATCTGACCACGCACGTGATGCTGATCAGTGACTGGCTTCACGAAGACGCCGCTGAGAGATACCCCGGTCGTCTGGCTGTAAACACCGGCCAAGATCCCGAGTCTGTGCTCATCAACGGAAAGGGACAGTTCAGAGACCCCAACACCGGCTTCATGACCAACACGCCTCTTGAAGTATTCACCATCACTCCAGGCAGGAGATACCGATTCAGAATGATCAACGCGTTTGCTTCCGTGTGCCCCGCTCAAGTCACCTTTGAAGGACACAACCTCACGGTTATTGCTACCGATGGTGAACCAGTCCAGCCCGTTTCAGTCAACACCATCATCTCGTTCTCAGGTAATGTTATCTATCACGTTTTTAGAGGATTTGAATTTCCTTCCTATGCAGGTGGTAATTGGGCATGTAAAGCTTAACTCGAAGACGTAAAATAAGAAATCCATTTGGAGATATTTTGGTCTTTTATAGTATTTTCATGTTTTTAGTTCTAAAAAGTTAAAGATCACTTTTATTTTTGCAAAAATCTAAATAACCTTAATTTGACCTTTGTGATATGCATACTGTGCAAAAAATTAAATGAAACTCTTTCGAGACGCCTATAACGAACTTCCTCCCCAATAAAAGTTACCTACTCTTTGCTTCACCCTTGCTTGCTTCTGTCACGTCAGTTGGACGTTTGATGTAGTGTTGCAAAACTATCGATAGTACCTACTACTATCGATAACACTGAATTTGCCAAAGACATTACAAACCTATGGACTGGCTGTACCCTCTGAATGTGCGTGAATACCTAAACAATGTTGGACTCACAAAATGGCGGATTTTTGTAGGGTTGTAATCATTTTGGACCCAAAATTCGATATCGATAGTCGATAACTGTCTACTGCCTAGTTGGGATAAGGGTAGGAAGATGATGATGGTTTTGACGGGCATTCTACCTACGCTGTTGATATTTTTTGTGTAGGTACCTTACTACTGTATTATGCTTATGTTGTTGTGAATTTTCATAATACTTAACTGCTTTTTGTGTGTAGTAAATGAATTGTTAAAAAGAAAAACAAGTTGTAGGGGTAAAAATTTATAATAATAATAATCAAACAAAAGCCAAAAATAATAATTTATCATAACTATTCATAACAAAATTTCTTGTGCTATTCCAGAAATTTTCCTTTTCCTTCCACTTTGTTCCTGTTGCTGTTCAGTCAAAACAGATCTATCATTTTCCTTAGGTTTTACCAAAAAGGGGTTGGCAAGGCAAGGCTTTTTCACGTTGGCATAACTTATCCAGAGTTCTGTTATAATAACACTCGACACCAAAATACAGGAGCAATGTCAATATTTGTCCATGACGTGGATTTATATTTTCGGTGCCAATAATATCAAGTCATTTCCTTCTTTTAACTTCATTTTTGGTTATCTGTAAAAAATATTTAAATTATTAAACAGGTATATACAAAAATAACTTGGTAACTTTGGCACATTACCTATAACTTTCTGAATTGAACTCTCAAGATTCATTATTTTCTTCCATTCTTACGAATTCTGGCAAAATATATCGATACCGTGACTATGTACTACCCCAACCCTAGCCGACGATCAGTTTGTATGAAATCGGCAGAAATAAAGAAATTAATGATATATTGGGGAAAAAAACGTTTATAGTTTGCTGCTTTATAGCGAAAAATAGCTGCTCGTGGCTTTTATTACATATAATCTTATAAAGTTCAAGTAAAATAGCAGATTTGTGTACTTACGTGTGCAAACTAATTTCAGGGTGATTTTTAATAAGACGCACGCCGCACTGTATTAAGGAACAGCCAGCACAGCAGCCAGGCATGATGTCATTTCCTTAATTTAGTCTTTTATCACAAAAAAATGCACTGCTAAAATAATATTTCAAGAAAAAAACTGATAAATCGCACTTTGTTTACAAGACTTTGACACTTGACGTACCATAAATTGTTGACACTATAAAATGGCGAAACAGTCGCGTTCGAAAATTAAAGGGATTTGACAGACAATATTTTATCTCAATCTCCTTACAGAAAACCGTTTGAGAGAAAAGGAAATAACTTTATTTTTCCGCATTCTACATTGACAGAACAGATCCAGGAATTTGCAATAAAATTTGCATGGTGGTTGTACGCAAAGAGTATGTAAATAAAGTTGTTTGTTTCATTAGTTGCCCAGTAATGACGTCATCAATGAAAAACTTTTAAACAATTATAAAAAAATAAGGGTTAATCAAATAATCAAAAAAATCAAATTAGTTTCGTAAAATTGCATAAAGTTTTAGAAAAAAATATTAAACCTATACATTTTACATACCCAATTGCGTAGATACGCATGTTGCAATACGTCGCTCTTAAATTTTGTTGAAGATTGCGGATTTTTTGCTCCATTTCCTAACAAAAACTTATTTAACCAGCAACTTAATCGTGATAATCAAGCGTGAGTAAGAAAGACACGCCTTTGTTATGTTGTAATATGCATTCTATTAAGTAGTGCACCAACTCAAGCGGAGAGAATTGAATAACAGTGTTGCAACTTCTTCCTCTTTACAATGTTCATTAAATTTTCTAAATCCTTCGGAATCGAACGCCTGCATAAGTGGCGGGAGTCTTCAATTTTTTGAATAACGGCAGGCTGACTAATATTCGATGTCCGCTCACAATGTTTCAGGTGAACGATACGACTTTGTGATCGAAGCGAACAACATCCCTGGTGCCTACTGGATTCAAGTGAGAGGTTTGGGCGAGTGCGGTACCAAGAGGGCTCAACAGTTGGGTATCCTTCGGTATGCTAGAGGTCCTTACCAACCATCGTCTCAACCCCCGACCTACGATGTCGGTATTCCTCAGGGAGTGGTGAGTGAACGTGCTGTATATAATTTTCTGTACTATATAACTTGATTAATGTAAAAAGAAGTAGGTATGTAGTTACACTGAATCTCAAACCACATTTTTCCATGAGGAAGTTCCAAGCATGTGACGCCATTAAATATCCGGACTAGATTTCAAATATGGGAGTGATAAATTAATTATTTCTAACATTTCCTAAAGATATAGAAAAGGAAAATACTCATTACGTCCACAATTTTATCATCAATTTATTCAGAAGTTGGCGCACTTGGCACGAGACCACACTGCTCGGTTATTAATTAACGGATATTGCGCACCGGATTCTAGGCAGCGGCAAAACAGCCTCGATAAACTTAGTCAACACGCTGATTGCAAATACTTAAAGACCGCTATCCAACCAATATCACACCAGTTACGCAGTGGATTAAACACACAACCCTGAAAATTATACGCCTACAGCCACTCCAATCAGGCCGTCACTTAACTGTACAGTCTCATAAGCTGCAATTTGTAAATATACCAATATTGCGTAGTCCATAGTTGACACTATACAGTTACATGACTATGATGTAGATTTGCTTAGTATAAATATCTCCTGCACGTTACCAAACAATCCACTCGGAAGTATTAGAGACAAGTATTGTATGCGTAATGGATGGTTAGTGTATTTACAACAATATAGAATTATTACCACCAACATGTAGTAATTAGAGAAAGAGAAAGTAGACAGTAATGTAGCATTGTGTATGCACGTAATATTTAGTAATTGCACGAACCTTTCTCCCCACTAACTATTCAGGTGATGAACCCATTGGATGCGAGATGTAACACTCCCAGGAATGACGCTATTTGCGTAAGCCAGTTGAAGAACGCAAAGAACATTGATCCTGCTATCCTTCAAGAAAGGCCCGACGTCAAGATCTTTTTGCCTTTCCGATTCTTCGTATACAGACCTGAGATGCTCTTCCAACCTAACACTTACAACAGATATTTGGGTAAGCATTTGGGTTTAATATTTTGTTACAGCGAAATATCATTCCTTCTGTAAAATTTTATGACTAATCCATTAATGTATTCGCAGTTGCCCCGCAAGGAGACCACGTGATCAGTTTGATTGATGAGATCTCGTACATGTCTCCCCCCGCACCCTTGATCAGTCAGTACGATGATGTGAACCCTGAGCAATTCTGTAACGGAGACAACAGGCCTGCCGACTGTGGCCAAAACTGCATGTGCACACACAAAGTTGACATTCCTCTTAACGCAGTTGTTGAAATTGTACTTGTAGATGAAGGTACGTGTAATATAAGTAAAACGAAATTTTCTTCACGAGTTTGTAAATTTATTGCATAATCTCTAATTGACATTATTTTCTTTTCCAGTCCAAATTGCCAACTTGTCTCACCCATTCCACTTGCACGGCTACTCGTACAACGTAATCGGTATTGGCCGATCACCCGACACGAACGTCAAGAAGATCAACCTGAAGCACGCTCTCGACCTCGACAGGAGAGGTCTGCTTGAGCGACACCTTAAGCAAGGAGACTTGCCCCCAGCAAAGGACACCATCGCTGTGCCCAACAACGGTTACGTCATCGTCCGTTTCCGAGCCACCAACCCCGGCTTCTGGCTGCTCCACTGTCACTTCCTCTTCCACATCGTTATTGGAATGAGTCTCGTGCTCCAAGTGGGCACCCAAGCCGACCTCCCGTCCATCCCTCCCAACTTCCCCACGTGTGGAGACCATCTGCCTCCTATCTCACTCCACTAAAGCGGTTCCTACAGCCTTCAATGCAAGAATTCTTACAGCAGTTGAATTATTATGTTAACTAAGTGTAAATTAATGTTTGTTTTGTGTGATGTGTGCGGCAGATTCGAAGTGCTCGATTCTGTCGTGTGTTACTTTGTATTCGAATGATTCAACGGGAGATTATGACATTGACGGTATGTGATTTTATTTAACGGTGATACTCGTCTCTTGTGTTGATTTTAGTTTCAATTTTTGCCATATTCGGTAATTTCTTGTGATTATTTTGAGGCTCTTAAATCATCGACATCTTTTTCACCCAAGAGGAACCCATTTCCTTGAACGCGTTTGTTCTGTAACTAACAACTTGCCATTTTAATTTTCACCAAGGATATTTATTACGTGTATATATTTAATATACTTATATATAGATGTAGATATTTAAGAATTTCGCCCAGTTACTAACCAGCGACTCACGAAATACGGATGTAGGTAATGTAAATAATTTGACAACTGCTATGTTTGTAAATACACGTAGTTTTGAAACAGATACCGCACCATTTTAAATAATAAAGACTGTAATGTACTTAATGATATATGAAATAGCTTTACAATAAATGTTACCAGTTTCATGTTACCATTATTTTAGGCAAATGTACTTTTACTGCGCTACAAGTGCCAAGTGAAAATGAAATTATAGAAACATTGGCGAACCCTAGTCTACAGAAACATCGTCATCTCATCAATCATCATCATCGATTTGCTTTACATAATTTATACTTTTACGAATATCAAGCGTACTTAGCGTAACTGCTAAAGTACAATGAATTTTAGACAATATTTTTAACTATCGATTTATAATAATTATTTTAAGGAATGTGTAAATTTTTATACTCTTTAATAAAATTTTAAATATATTGTTTTTATTTTATTTAAACTAAAACAGGTTTCTTGTATGTTTTATGGACTTGTACTTACAAATAAGTATGTGTCATAATTTTTAAATTAAGTGTAGTTATTATAATTAGTATTGTAAATAAAACAGACATTATTTAGAAAATAAGTGCCTGCACACCCTACACCCTAGAATTTCACATGTCTGAGTAGAAAGTAGGTAACTTGTAGATAGCATCCCTAAACCATAGTGTGATATTCTAGTTTACAGTTCTAGCTTAGATAGTGGACTTGACTGGACCTGACACCTGGTATAACGCACGAGGTGCACAAGGAAACAGGTTGTACATTTTATAATATACATAAATTTTGCTTGTACAGAATATGAAATATATTATGCTATGCTTCATACCTTTTACCGCATCTACTGCTCAAATAAAGTCTTGTAACTGACAAGTTCATTATTCCTTAGGTAATGAACCCCCTGGATGCGATATGTGACAAGCCACGAAACGACGCAGTGTGTGTTAGCAATCTGAAAGCAGCAAGACCTGTCGACAAGGCCATACTGCAGGAGAGACCCGACGTGAAGATTTTCTTACCGTTCAGATTCCACTTCTACAAGCCGAAAGATCTTTTCAAAGAGAACACTTACAACAACTTCTTAGGTAAGGAAATTTATTGTAATGAAATTTATTAATTGTAGGTATGTAATGTCGCGGGCGATCCAAACGTATATGGCTAGACGAACATGACGAATTTGCATGCGTAAGCACAGAATCGAGATCAGCAGAAAAAAAAGGAAGCCTTTGCCCGGCAGATGTGATCCCGACGAAAAGATAATAGATAAGGTTGTCAACTTAATTCACTGACATTATGCGTTGAACCAGCAGTCAGAGCGTATCATTTCATAAGCCCCCTACTGCACACATTGCAATACCATATCCATTTTTGTTAGATACCAATACAAAGCTGATTTTTAAATTATCTGTTTGTCTTCCTTCTTCCCAGTCGAATATACCTAGAATACATTGAATTTACTACTTTTTTGGGAACGTTCTTATATAGATGTCTCTAACAACCTTCTCTCCAAACTTACAGTGGCTCCCGGCGGTGACCATGTGCTGTCCCTGGTCGACGAGATCTCCTACCGCGCCCCCCCAGCGCCTCCCCTCTCCCAGATGCACGAGCTGGACTCCGACCTCTTCTGCAACGGCGACAACAGACCTGCCAACTGCCCCGTCGACTGCCGCTGCACCCACATGATCGATGTACCCCTGAACTCTATCGTGGAGATCGTGTTGGTGGACGAAGGTATGCTTTTTTATTTCATACCTGTGTTCTTCTTCTGTAATAATAATGAAAGCAGATTTGCCGACTGCCTCATCATTGACATATTTATAATAATATAACTTTTAAAAACAATTAATTTTAAAGACACAATTATGATATCAATGACATCATAGTACTTTGATATTTCAAATCATATGCAGATTTGTGACAAGTGATGTCAAAACTATTTGAAAACAAATTTGAAAAGTTGAAACAACAAGGCTAATAAAAAGGTATCAAAGATATATTTTTTAACAACATTTTATTATCTATTACAGTTCAGTCTCCAAACCTGTCTCATCCGTTCCATCTTCACGGAACCCCCTACAACGTCATCGGTATGGGTCGATCGCCAGACAAGAATATAAAGAAGATCAATTTGAAACATGCTCTGGACTTGGACAGAAAAGGACTGCTTCATCGGCAGTATAATCTGCCACCCTTTAAGGACACCCTAGCTGTGCCAAACAACGGTTACGTTGTATTGAGACTTAAAGCGGATAATCCAGGTAAATATTTTCCTACTCTATAAAAACCTTCGCTTTCTTAAAATAGTAAAACTTACCTATTTATATTCTGATGTGCCTAAGGTACATTTTCCCAGTTTCGTTTTTGACGTATTTTCTCCTATTTCTAGGATATTGGCTCTTCCACTGCCATTTCATTTACCATATCGTCATCGGTATGAACCTGATCCTTCACATCGGCACGCAGCACGACCTGCCGCCGGTGCCTCCGAACTTCCCTCGCTGTGGTCACCATCTGCCAACCATCACACCACCGACGACAACGCCACACCATTCGATGCCCTTCTTCCCATACCACTGATTATCGTGGTGCCTGGTGATCTCCACAGTTAGGTGCTAAGTGACCTCACGAGTGTAATCGAACACGTACTGCCATATTTTATTCTGTTGTTGAAATATGAACAACGTGCGAGTGGAAGAATGCAGACGAGACTTTGTAAATATATGTGCTAAGTATCTCAAAGGCGCTAGTTTCATGTAGTGACTAATTTAGTTTAAAATAAGCCTTTCGGTGATACGTACTAATAAATGGTGCTGATATTAAACGAAATGACAAAGTGACTAAAAGTAGATAACCAAAGGTTGTATAAATAAAATTAAATATCACTGCTTAACCCGCAATCAAGAAAAACGTTTTACCTAAAAGTTGTTGCGTGATAGTATTAAATTACTTTTGGTGGCAAAAAAAGTATGTGATGCCATTTCAAAGATAACTAATTTAATGTAAGGGTTTGTATATTAGTTTGATGATATTTTGTTTGTTACTCGTTTTATAGTTGTGTAAATAGACCTAGACATAAAATTTTAATAAGTTGATGTAATTTTAATTGTAATATAGAGTAACAAGGGTAGACCATACTACAGAAATAATTTTATGAATTAACCACTCAATAAACAACAGTTATATAGAGAAAAGCTTAGTTCAAAATTTGTGCATACTATACAGAATGTTTCCTATAATTTTACTGACTCGTATTTATAGGGTTGATAGCTTTTAAGTTTTTTATTTTTATATGAACCATTATCCTAAGTATCTCTCGTATCATCAGCAAACAACTTTAAACTCAAGTTCGTAGTGACTTGGGTCCGTAATTCAATTTACGGTGCTTGTTTTGTCTTTCTTCTGACACATAATGCATTTTAATTTGTATTGATCGTTTTATCTTTCTTTATCTTGTGTATTCTATTTTATTTCATATTTATTATCATTTTCATCACTTTGCCACTCTTTGATTGAATATAAGTGCTGTCTGGGTTTGCATGTAGGTAGATTAAATTACATATTATTATTATACTACATGCAGATTATAGATGAGCAAACTTGATCATATTGACACAGGGTAGTATTTTGTATAAAATATACATCTGTGGAAGGTCTGTCACAAAAAGAAGATTGCTTATCTTGATTATTTCATTTCCTTTTCCATACATTTGTATTTCTGCTTGTATGCTTGATCATTATTTTACTAAATCTTTATTAATCTTTTTTTTATTATACTTACAATATTGTCATTAGCCGAAATATTCGTCATCAAAATTTAAGTAACTTATCCCATTTCATGTTTTCTCTCATTATTGCTATCATCTGTTACTCTCTCGAAAATATCATCAACATAATGTAGTTTTTATTTCATTATCAAACTGTGTACCATAACGTTATTTCACAGGGAACATAGTCATTTTGAAATAAATAAAATATTGTTTTATAAAATGTGTTTTTATTTTAGCCATGTAATAATACTTAATTATATCGAATCTTCATAATTCTTATACCTGAATGCACCATTCGTGCATTAAAATCGTAATAAACTGGTAGGATTCGAACTTACAGTGCGCAGACGCATACAAAATTGCAACTCGTTTGAAATGTCATCTGACAGTCAAACAGATTACAGTGATGGATTGTGATCTAAAATTTGAGATATGTAGGTAGTTTGTCCTACTGTCATAGTTCATTGTGATTGTGCCCGCATACAGTCTCTAATAGAGGCACACGTGCTCTTCGATGCAAATAAGAATCAGGTGTTACAAACATTTTCATAAGCTTGATAAATATATCGGATATATTTTCAATGGATAGAAAATCTCAACATGACTAACCTATTTTTTGGAATTATATGGAATGGCCATTCATTGCAAATCTTTGTAATTTTAGGCGTTGTAAAACTTCCACCTGCCAAGAGCGATGACTTTAGTTTAGCAGTAATAGCAGTTAAAAAGTTTGGTCAAACACGAAAAAAAAAAGCTAATAAGAGAGCCCCTGTCTAACAAAGTCCCATGTCTAGCCTATGTCTAATAATCATTCACTTGTTGATGTACCGAGCTCGTTCGGTTTCAGTAACTCCGCAATAGATGGAGTTGTAAAGTATTAAAACAACTTACAAAAAAGGGTGAAGGAACGTTTTATTCGAAAAATGATTCCTAGATTGATTTACAGCCCTCGAAAACGTCTAGATACAAAATTTTGAAAAAATCGTTGGAGCCGGCCGATGGCGAGTTCCCGGCAACGGATTTCTTACTCGTTTAAAGGATTAGATAGATATGTAATACTTACAGCCCAGCTTCCTTACCTCTGAAAATAATGGCAAAAAATGCATTCTAAATACCGATGCAAAATGTTATATAGCCATGTGACTTGCATAATACTTCAGTTACAAAAAAATAATTACTAGGATATCATGAACTTAGTGTGTGTGGTAGTTTTATTTTTGGCAAAATGTTCACTCATGTTTGCTGGTAAGTAAATATTCCATTTTATTCAGGTATAGATTTCTGAGAGCCAAGATACCTACAGCTTTGTTTTCTTGAGAATTTTGTAGTTATCCAAAATTCTATTGGATGAAAAATATAGTTTTCAAGTCTGTACCAAGTTATTTTTAATATTACTCAATGATTTTGCACAGTCTTACTAAAAATGGCAAAAATGATTTTCTCAGCTTTCACAAACCGCTGGGACAAATCACTTGGAACCCCCAGTAAAGATGCGCCTCAAGGTAAACTGACAGGAGGGCACGAGGCAGCGCCACACAGCCATCCATACCTCGTCTCTCTACAGATGCGGTTCCTCTGGATGCGAGCTCATCTCTGCGGAGGAACACTGCTTAATAAGTACTGGGTGAGTTGCAAACTAATGGAACTCTTCCCGCAGGTGCAGCGTGTTTCAGTCTATAGCTAGAACTAAAATTAAGCTACACGTCGTCACTTTGTGATATCAATTGAAGTCGGTCGAACGGCAGTCATAATTTTTTCGATTTCAGCATTATGACGATATCCTACCATACGCGGATATTATAGTTATACGCCTGACTGCAAGAGAAGAGAAGTTTGACGTTTCTAAAATGAAAGGCGCTCGTTTATGATATCAAAGATTTACGAGCTTTAATTGGTAAAAAAAAAATATGTTGTTTTTTAATAAAAAGTTTTAAGTTGGTCTAGTATTTCTTTTATCTGTTAAGTAGCAATTTTCATCATGATTTTCAATTGTATTTCTAGGTCCTGACAGCAGGACACTGTGTTAAAGAGTCATGGGTAATAAGGTGGCTGCCGATGGATGCGGTAGTTGGAGCACATGATGTTGACCATTTTGGACCAGAGACTCAAGTTGCAACAGTTAATAAACGAATACCACATCCTCACTATAAGGGGTAACATAAAGCTAATTTTTTATCATAGTAAAAAAGGATGCTATGTGTGTATTTCAATGCATAATGGTAGATTATATATCTCTTGCTCATTGCTAGATGCAGTCAATTCAATACAATTTCTTGTTTCATGGCGTTTTCACAGATTAAGTCCAAAGTGACATAATATTAACATGTAAAGACAGTCAAAACGAAATACTTACAAACAAAATAAAGATTTAATAATTGTTTTTGATTTCAGTGGTATTGGTCCAAACGACATAGCTTTACTTCTAACCAATACTCCCTTCACCTTCTCAAAGGCAGTACAACCAGTCAACTTACCTATTAACTTTAAATACGAAGATTTGGACTATCTGAAACTAGCTGGATGGGGAGTTTTGAAGTCTACATTTTTCTTTCCTGCTCTACCAGGAAAGTTACAAGAAGCGAATGTAACCTATATTCCATACGACGGTTTGTATAATCTTATTTTAATTAGCCTGTATTTTTCTATTGATAGGCAAAAGCCCTCTTTACTTTCCACCCTGTTCTGCTCTGGGCGTCCAAATGTCAGTCTTTGCTAAAGGCATCTAACGCGTCTCGTCACTTGTCTCGATGTGTTTAGCCCACAGATTATTTTGTATATAACGTGACAAGCATAATCACTATTCCTCATAAATAAAATCCCAATTTTGATAGCTATTATACAATCTGGTTTGTTTTATCTTTACTCTAGAAATGTTTTAAATTTCCAGAATGTTACGAAGCCATAGAGAAAATGAGAGAGGACAACGAAGAAAACCCACTCAATAGAAAAGCGAACATTTGTACTGGACCTTTAACGGGTGGAATAGCTGGATGCAACGGTGATTCAGGAGGGCCACTCATACACTTCATGAAGAAAAGGAAATATAATGCCAATACCAATAATGAAGTTGACGGAGACACACAAGATTATCAGGAGGAGGACTACACAGATTACGATGAAAATGGCAACCTTATCAAAGTTGACGATACTCTTCCAGTAGTACTAGGAGTAGTTTCCTGGGGCGTTCAACCTTGTGGTCAAGAAGGAGCACCTACTGTTTACACAAAGGTTTCTACATACTTAGATTTTATAAATCAGTACGTCAAAAACTACAATTGATGTTTTTTATAGTTTTATTATTAAAATAAATAAATCTTATCACAATACCTTTTGTTGACTTTTACATTACACTTGAGTATTTTAAGTCCCTTTTTATAGAAAATACTCTCCTTCATTCCTCAATTTGATCATCAAACATTAAACATGTGAGTATCTTGTTTTTCTATCGAAAAACACTGGATTTGAACAACATACAGCTTATCAACAAATCCTACCTATACTTAACCTACTCAGTCATCTTATTATTAGTCAGCTTATTTTATAAGCGGATGCTATGTCTATGCTCGACAAATATGGTTTTAATTTGCAAAACAGGAATGTGCAACAGACTATCAACGACCGCCATACATTGACGGAACACGGAACGGTATCCCTATGGGTACTTAGGTAGCGGAACACTACTCGATTGACAATGGGGAGGAAAACTCAGGAAAACCAGTAAGAAATACATTTTCAGTGGCGCCATTTGTATTCCAGTTTTTTACACCAATTAGTGTACAGCTACCAAGTACCGCGCGGATACCGCTTAGGTTTCAATATCCTCAAGGCGGTTTACGATAGATCGTGATCGTTTTGCACATTGTCGCATGACATTTTAAACAACGTCGCGCATAAGGCTCATCCAAATCAGCTCTCTTAGTTGAGAAGCACATCTGGTGGCTTATAGCTGCCGCACTTGGGTAAGGCGTCGATGACCTTCTTGGGAATGACCTGCGGGACCTGGATGACGATGGCTGTGGGCAAGGAGTGCAGCCCACAAGACCTGCACTCCAGCAACCAGCTTCCGCCATGGTGAAGCGGTATCCTCACGATGGCGTAGCCTTTGTTGGGAACTGTGATGGTGTCCTTGATTGGAGGGTTTTGGAGGTTCCTGTTGAAAGAGGATTTTTTTTATAACAACAATAAAAAAAAGCCTGTTACTATTCTGGCCTTTACATAATCCATCTCAGTAGGTGCAGATTTACACACAATTAGAACAGAAATTACAAGGTACAAAAACAATTATGTCAATAATACACAAGAATTAGGATTTTTATACAATACATCAGCACTATCTTTGCCCCACAACGATTCATAAAATTCACTGAAATCGATCCCGGGACCTGTGTATAGCAGGTAGACAACGAATTACTGTGCTACATCAGCTTTTGATTTTCGTGTTCTTCCGTATGAGACACCTTATTGTCGATTGCTTACCTTTTTATTTTCCCAGCTTGATCTAACTTCAAGAATTCCTCTTTGGACAACGGCTGCTCACCAGGCTCCGAGCTGGTCGCTACCACTTGCATCCCATTGCCGTGCATGTGAAATGTGTTTGAATTGTTACTTCGGAACCCTGAAATAAACATAGTACATTACTTACACTTTTAAAGAATTCATCACAAATAATATAAATGAAAACAATCTGCTGTCTATCATCATGTGTAACTCCAACACCACCTTTTTTCCTCTAAGTATGATGTGCATAGTAGAGAGACTAACTTATCTCGCGCTCGAGAAGACTTCAGACGTGCCATATCCATACGATTTTATCGCGATGAGTTAAGAATTTTGACATGTAATAGGTGTAGCTAAAGAAAGTCGAACTCGCGATGAACATCAAAAGCTTACTGAAGGGATGTTAGCACCCGACGGTCGATCTATGCTAGCTAAGGATGATAAACAAGCACTTATTTACCTTCGTTAACCAAAGCCAATTCTACGACCTCTCCTTTCTTGGCTTGCAGGACCTGCAGACACTGAGGTCCCGTCGTCATCAGATTCTCCTCTCCTACTGGGCAAATCGGTACCCGAAGGTCGACCTTGTTCAGTAGCAGAGGGTTGCTTGGGTACAGGAAATTCTTACGGTTGATCTGAACCACGACGGTACCTTTTGAAACTGAAAATGTCAAAGAGAGGTATTAATAATAAAAACTTTAGCAGGAACACTCAATCATCCTCTAAAATCAATATTCTATATCTTGAGTATGTTATCAACATTACCAATGTTAACTTAAATATATATTCTACGGATCGCGCACTTTCATAAAATAATGTCCATTTAAATTTTTAAATTACCTGTACCTTACGTTAACAAGTCTAAGAATTACCCATTGACTATAATAATATGTTCTTCTTGAGAAATTACCTATTCTTCACAAACAATAGTAAACTTACTTATGTTTTTGAACAAAACATCTCCCCTACTAGATTCATTAACATCAATAGGGCATTCATTACATCATCCTCGTAGCTTTTTTTTGTTATGTTATATTACTTACTTCGTATGCCATACAAGAATTTGTAAGTAATAATTAGTCATATAACTAGGTAACATAAAGTGTAATGTTTTACGAGTTTCGTTCAATAGATCGCTTTGCCATTAGACATTGTGATACAGTCATGCTTTAGGATGGCCGATTATAGTTTGTGATTTTTTGAATGTACTAGTACTACTAGTGGTTTCAAACTGAGCGGAAATAATGTTCAACTCATACCAGTGCAAGTTGGGAGCACGCATTTTAATGTAATACAGAATTCAGGGTTGAATCAGTACAAGTAAAGAAACATGGGTATGTTTCTTGAGAAAAGTTGTGCTATCACCCTTTGTGATATTTTTTACACCTTTTAGCTGGCATTGTTAAGTCTTCAAACTTTTCAAAGCATTCCTAAGCACGTCGCAAAGTAGCTTGCTTGTCGGTATTCTACAGGATACATTTCGGGGAGTGTGCACAGCCTCTCCATGACCTGATACCTCCGTCACCATTCCATCTCCGGTGCACGAGACGCCGGTTGGGATTCCACCCTTATATCGTAGACATCCCGCAAATTCGCACAAAGCGCTTCGCTTCTACATTTTTAATGCGAACTGCTAAGGAGTGGAACTCCCTGCCTGCGGATCTGTTTCCGGAACGTTATAACCTGGGCCTTTTCAAAGCGAGAGTCAATAGGCATTATCTGGGCGAGCATGTTCCATCATCGTTTCTATCGTCACTTAACATCAGGTGAGATTGCGGACAAATGCTTACCCATTATTTATTAAAAAAAACTTACATAAAGGGGCAGGGAAGAAAGGTTTCAACGGGAGAGCGTCGCTGATGTATCTAAAATCGACATCATTATCATTGAACTCCGAAACTTCATCAATGCCGAGGTAGTACGACTTCACTTCAGGATCTGGAATCACCTCTTGATAGGACTGCAACATTTGCCCGAAAATAGCTTTTGGAATGATGTCGGTTGTATTTGTTTCACCCTGGAAATCAAAGAAAACAAGATATTTTTATTCTACATATGAATCCCTTGAGTTTGTTAATCTACCTCGAGAAAGAATGGGTTTAATTATTTTAATCTGGTATGTATCATCATACGACAAAAAATTCAGCTAGAAATACAATAAATAAATATGAAAAACATACATACGTAAAATTTACGAAAATTGTGCTGTAATTTTATGGAGGTAGAGGTAAAGTATCTTATTTTCAAAAGGTTTTTACATGTTTTACGAGTGCATGCCCCACCATGACTGTTCTTCTTCTTTTCGTGTGGTACATCGAGTCGTTCCACGACCCGGTGAACCCAGGTGTCAGTTTTTCAACCGCCTACTGCAGGAAGCAGTCCTCTCACATGGTTGTGATGCCTCGCCTTGGGAAAGGCAATTTATAGGCAAATAAACAGTCAATTGAGCAGGATAGATGAACGCTGTTGATCAGGGGGAGGTATATAATATTTTAGTTAAAAGTGCAGTATTTTCTAGCGCAGGCAGGATTTCTACCTGACATTTGCTATCAGTACCAGCAAGTAGGTACAAGCGATGCCTCTACCTACTGGGCTACTGTGGTTTAATCGTTTCCTACTAAATTATGCAAGTGTACCAATAACGCGTAGCTTAGCTCCATCTACCGGGATAATTTTACAACTGATTTCCAGCAACTGACTGGGGAAATTAAGGTAAACAGGTAATAAACAGTTCACATCTGCAGAAGTGGTGTAGTTGACTCCAGCCTGCAGTATACAGGAACACCGTTCTGATCTCCAACTAGGCACACTTTTCGGTGCCTCTTTGTCGCAGCCAGTTACTACCCGTCTTCACCGAGGCTCACACATAAAGACGAAGTGAGACAAATAAGAAACCAGGACTTTCACCTTTGTATCTACGGAAGTGGTGTAATTGGCTCCAGCAGTGTACAAGAACACCGTTCTGATTTCCAACTCTGCACACTTTTCGGTGCCTCTTTGTCGCAGCCAGTTACTACCCGTCTTCACCGAGGCTCACACATAAGAGACAAAGTGAGACAAATAAGAAACCAGGACTTTCACCTTTGTATCTACGGAAGTGGTGTAATTGGCTCCAGCAGTGTACAGGAACAGCTTCCTGGTCTCCAGTCCAGCACATTTGCCGGTGCCTCGTACCCGCAGCCAGTAGCTCCCAGTGTCATCTGATGCTCGCACCACTACGTCCATTCGCTCTCCTGAAATAGTGTAAAAATAGAAGGTCATTAAAATAGGTAATCATCACATAACCTTTAGCAGTCCACTTCTGGACGTAAGAGGGGGAGGCCCTTGGGTACGCCTCAAGGCACTATCTCTCTTTTTCTTCATTCTTCATTTTCGTGTCTTCTATAATATTGCTTTCGAAACTAAAATTCATCTCATTGCATCATATCTCCAGCCACAAATCTAAAATGAGTCTTTTCTTCTCTTCAAGTAAGTACGTTTCCTCTAATTCGCAACACCCCAACCGCAAAATGATGCACTTTCTAGGAAAAGCTCTAGTTTTATACGCCATGGAGATGATGTGATGAGATTCAGTCATAATTTAATCTTAGGAGAGAAATTGAATCTCCTACGTTGAGCTGTTTTTCCGTGTGATGTTATAATCGTAAGTTTAGTATAATTAAAATCTATGTTTAGCAGAAGACTGTAGTGGCTGTTAGGCGAGAAACACACGTACGTAACATCCGCTGCTGAATTTCTACCATATTCCCATAAAAATACGGTTTATGTCAAATAGTTTGACATACGCATCCGTCAACGCATTGTTGTGCGATATGCAGCGCTAGCGGATACGTCTGACAAACCGTTTGACATTTTCGTAATGCCTGCGTTACGCAGCACAAAAGTAACGCACAAACGGATGTTACGAGTGCTTCTTGCCTTAAGAGAGAAAATGTATCTCCTAAGTACATTAAGCTTAGAATAGTAGGTATCACCCTTCGAGCAACGCGGATTTCCGTCCCATTCTATGGTATCACCCCAATCATTTTCAGCAGAATACTGTTGTGGCAGTTACTTTAGGTAGGTATCTATGTCATATAAATTAATCAAACTCAAACTTAAATGGATTCATGTAGAACTAGAGACAACTTACAGTCAATCAATACTCTCTCTAGTTTTTGACTTACTATGTTATAATCATAACACCTCAGTACTACAGTATTCTTTGGCATTACTCTACGCTAGCACAATTTCTCCAGTCTCGTTTACACAAAAGCACTCTAAAGTAAAAATAACAAAAGTACCAGAAAGAAAGTGAAACGGAACGTGAGCCGCGGCCGGTTTGCTGACCTTAAACTCCGTCTTGATTACTCTCATACTTTCATGCTTAGTGGACATTCACTTGCCTCCAGTATCGATATGCAGTTTGTGGTTCCCACAATAGACGAGCGTGGTTGTGCATTTTTAACGTAGCCATAACGCATGGTAGTTGTGAAAGCGGCTAAGAATACTGCCACCCCTAATCCACTCAGGGTGTTTCAACCTTGGCTGAATATCTGTCGACAAGGGTCAACCGCTCGGTGGCTGTGATACCACCTACAATAGCATACCCAAAAAGGGTTGACGCATAGCCAAATCCTTTTGCTATATGATTTTATGTTCAAACAAAATCATGTTGCGAAGGCCCCAACTGATTTGGGATAAGGGCAGGAAGATGATGATGAACGCATGCAGCTGTATCTAATATGTAAGAATGACGCATGAGCAAGACAGACGTAGCATTGTCAAACGCGTCAAACACGGCAAGTTCATACATCAGCATTGCTTTTTGTATGGAGAACTCGTAATATCTTTTAATCTGACTGATGCATGTGTTATAGATGCGCCAAAAATACGCAAGCATCGGACATCAAATGTAGTTCCCGCCTCTTTGTAGGTAAAGCAGTTGCTTGTCATAAATAGGGTTAAGTATTAGAAGAGTGAATCTTTGAATGTGTGTTACTTGCAAAGGTGAATATCGACATTCGACGGAAAAGTGTAATGCGATTTTAAAACCGCCACAGTCGTTTGGCTAGGCTTCACTACGTAATTAAGTTTCATGACATTTCATAAATTAAAGAACTTTCCCATGGGTTTCGTAAAAGAGACTAATGGATTTAAGAGTTGATGTATTGCAATTTTAGCCATCCGACTGATAACCTGTCACTATGGTGTCTATAGTGCATGTGGCCGTTTGTGCTCTGCCTACCCCGCAAGGGATATAGGCGTGATATATACAGGTAATTATTTGAGATAAATAAAATTATGTATTTCTATGACACCAACTTACTTTCTTTTTGTATGATCATGACATGTATGTATAATTTAAGGATTCTGTAGGTACCTATTTAAAAGAAAATATAATCTTTTTATGGAACTCCTTTTGGGCAGGGCATGGCAGCCTAGAACTTAAACTGCTTACTGCTCCTAAACGCAACAAGCGTTTAGGTATATTTTCAATATTTGGTTTTCTGCTCATATTATGAAATATTGTTGTACCTATTGGACAACGAAAGTTTAAAAAATTCTCTAACATGTTTATAATTGTCAGTTTTTACCTGTTTCCAATCGTTGACCAGCTATGGCGTAAGTTTTCAAAAGGTGTAATACCTTATAGCTGTTTAACAAGCAAAAATCATCGGTAGGATAGTTATTCAGGTACGAAGACTTTCTACTTGTAATGAGATGACTATTCAAAATGCAATTATGCCTTTTGAAAGTCATTGCAATTTTATAGGATTTCTTAGTACCTACATCTGTATTTCCTAGCCACGTTCCTAGCACTAGAACTCAAGCACAGCACCTTTCTCTTTAGTCGTGTTATGGCTGGCGTAAATGCTACGATAAATGTATTTCTCAAGGTGCATATTTACTTGGGCATTTAAACAACTTATTACAATTTCAATGCTGCCTGCAAGGTGACGAATATGCGAAAAGAATTAACACTTTTCTGCTAGTCCACACTAAATTAAATCTCGCTTCAGATTGTTATACGATTCAACGCATTAAAAAAGCAAACAAACATGACTTTTGATATCTAATGTCGAATGGAAAGTTGTTACATCTTACACGTCTATGTTTGTTTATTGCACTGTACTGCAATTACCATTAGAAGCTTTCTCTGATGAAAAACAGGATCTGAAGACGTATCATTGAATCATTTGGGATTAAGATTCGCATGTTTATGAAATGTGATCACTCGTATCGTGCGGTTAACACGTTTTACTACCTGAATTCATTAACAAATATCTTTGACGTCAATTTGATTGATGGCGATCACGAACCTTTAAATGAGGTGGATGGAATTGCAGGTTCGCCCGTTTACGTAAAGTGTACGTATAAAATTTCACGCAGGGCGCCTATACAGATGGCTCACTCAGTACTAGCCATGGTAAATTTTTTGACCGTAGCAACCCTGGCTATGTAACAAGTGACAATCGCGAAAATCTTAAATAGGGTCGAGTGTACCTTCTGTAAACTTTCTATTTTGTGGTATAACTCTACTGCCCGAATTGATAAACAAATATCTTTGACGTCAATTTGATTGGAGCAATATATTGCGTTTACAAAGGCAACCCAACGCAATCTGGCGTATGCGAAATCGCAGTTCTACTGATTCAATAATACAAAATATTCTGAATAATTCTGATGTGGCACGTGTAGAGTGAATCTAAGTTCCATTTGACACCTTCGTTTATTGCATTAATTATGCAATTTTTATTTAACTACATAATTTCAATAGTTTTTAAAGCATACTAGATAGGTATGCCTTTTTTATTTTTTTTATTTAGTGTCATGTATATTATTATACTTACGAAACACGCATATCAATTTACCAACAATTCAAAGATTTTTCCAAAAATCTATGAATAGGTATGCCGTTTTTATTATGGCTGTAATTTTTATAGATCTTGAATAGCCCTTGCGTAATAGTATTAAAATAGTAAAACCCATAATCTTTAGGAAGTGTTTGCAATAATCCTTCTCATCCAGTTTAAGTAAGCGGAGAAAGATTTATAAGATGTACCTGCTTACGATTATGGCCATATTAAATTAGGTATATTTAGTACTCTTTTATATTTAGTACCTTACCTACTTACATAAGTAAGAATATAATAGTTGCAAACATTTTATGGGAAGAACTGACACTGAACTTTTTTCAAGGAATAGCAGTCGGGGAATTCTGGAAATTTAATGTACGGCATCTTTTTTTTTTTTTTTTTTTTTGTTGGACTCTATGTTTTCCGGTCCCGGGACCGATAAAACTACACCTGACTATTTGGTGGGGAGCGAGGGCTCACCCGGATGTGTTTGGGTGGTTGTTCAAACAACCAGCCCAATCACGCCCTTGGGGCGAGACTGGGCTTACGAGTTGTTCTGGGAAGAACGAATCGGACTATGTCTACCGGGTATATGCCGGTAGTTGCCAAAGAAGGGCACAAATGAGGGACCTCCGCGTCCCCGCCGGCGGGGACGGCGGTTGCTTGAAGAGCTTGTGGAGTGTATGAGTCTACTCGCGTTGGCTGCAGCGGCTGCTAGTGTGATGGGATCGTCATCATCAGAAAGGATATGCCTGGGGCGGCGTTTGAATTTCGAAGTTGGATGGGGGAAGTAATTGGATGCTTTTACTATGAGGGGATTCTTATGATGGGCAGCGTTGTCGAAAAATCGACGGGACGCTTCTTTCATAAAGTCTTTTATGGTGGGGAGACCTAAGTCGATATGGAGGTTGGCGTTGCGCATGTACAGGGGAGCTCCAGTAGCCCTGCGCATGAACCGGTTTTGGATGTATGGCATCAGTTAAAGCACGCCTTTACAACAATTTTTCTTTCTACAGGAAAATAGAGGGATAATTAGTAGAATGAAAAGAGAGGTATCTAGCCCTTGAACAATCTCCAGCAGTGGACCGTGTGGCTGTTAAAGTGTTTAATGTTTGTCGCACTTGACACCAGGATTCATCGAGTCCTTGGACGACTCAGTGTCTCACAGTAAAAAGAAAAGGTCACAAACCTGGATAAAGCAGCACGTGCTCAGCAGGCTCCGGTTGCACTGGTCTTCCATCAGACGCTATGATCATCATCTCATGTCCGTCGATGCCCACTGTCCAGCAGTGGACAGTTGTATCACAAACCTGGATAAAGCAGCACATGCTCAGCAGGCACCGGCTGCACTGGTCTTCCATCAGACGCTATGACCATCATCTCGTGTCTGTCAATGCTCATTGTCCATTGTCCAGCAGTGGACAGTTGTATCACAAACCTGGATAAAGCAGCACGTGCTCCGCAGGCACTGGTTGCACTGGTCTTCCATCAGACGCTATGACCATCATCTCGTGTCCGTCAATGCTCATAGTCAATGGACATTCAATGGCGATCGCATTTATCAATCTCACTCTGTACGAGAATCCCGGCATTCTGAAAGAAACATTACCCGTTCATTATTCTAGAAGAAATGACAACGAAGGAAAATGGACCTTATGCCGTAACATTTGCAAGGGCTTGACACCTTAATATAGGGTTTAAAATGGTCCGACCATGACACCTTACCCGCACGTGCCGCAAAATTTTGCGATACTTTGCCGGTCCTTGTTTATTTAAATTAAAATAAATATGTTTTATTGTACAAAGCAAAACAATTGGCAGGCAACATATTTTTTATAAAAGGTTATTATAATATTATGTGACAAAGGAAATACTTATCAACTGTCGTAAGAAATCATGATACAAAACATACATTGAATATTTGTTGTATATTTATTGACAAGGAAATTTTACAGCCAACGTGATATCACAGACCTAGATCTAAGCAGAAAAAATCATAGAGTCAATTTAACCCTCTTAATAACGAAAAAGTACTTACTTAAAGTTTTCCTCTTCACCAATAACCAGTCCGTCTGGCTTTAAAGTGTTCACCTCCTCAACGTTCCCTGTCATCAGCTTCGGGAACGTGGCTGCCACGATATAGGTGTGTTCCAGGCTTCGGTCGTAGTCATACAGGGGGAAATGAGGTTCGAAGGTCTGCGGCTGGTTCACTACGAGAGCACCGTATACGCCGTCACTCTGGTGAGAAGCTATAGGAAAATAAAACATAGGTAGGTACACTATGTAAGGAGCTACTGTTTCCTGCAGTAGGACGTAAATAATATGGCCAAGAACTCTAAAAACCTTGATTTGTGGACAATGAACCAGCAACTATGAATGGTACCTTATCAACCATAGCATTTTTAGTCTTTGATGAAAGTTTTTTTGTTAAAGATGATATGCGCAATGCAAACTTTAAATCCAATCAAAAATGCACTAAGTGCCTGTCTATATTTCAAAGAAGTATCTTTCAAATTTTCAGCCTTGAAAGCAATAATGAGAGAATCATTCATTATTTCAACACATCCTTGTAATCAAGGTTGACTATCACTTACTACTAAAATATTATTTTTATTTGTATTTATTATGATACTCAAGTGCAAAGTCCCGAATATGCTGACTGTATGTCTATTTCTGCTACTTGTAGAAGGCGGTTGCAAAACTCTCGACACCAGGATTCATTGGAACGTTGGATGACTCGGTGTCCCACACAAAGAGAGAGAGACAAATTCAGGAAGTCTAGAACAGCTGTTCCATACTCGTAGAACACCAATTTCCGCAAAAGTGATTGTAGTAGCTATAAATACCTTGCAGAATTTATTATTTTTAAATACTTTGTCAAACTTAGATAAAAAATAATGAAACAGTTCTTTGACTAAATCAGCGTAACAGAAGAAAGATGATGCAGACGATGTTGGAGCATGCTTGCCTAGGCCTTCTATTCTTCTTCTTCTTCGAGTGGGACATCATTCTATGAAAATTATAAACAGTTCTTTACCTGAATCAGCGTGATAGAAGAAAGTACCAGGAGCGGAGGCAATGAAGGCGTATTTGTACGTGGATCCATACGGGATTGGGCACTGAGTGATCATAGGCACTCCGTCCATATGCGGTGTCCCTTTCTGTTCTATGCCGTTCCAGTGAATAGCGAGATCCTGGTCCGGGATTCGGTTCCTCACGTCGACGATGATGATGTCGTTCTGGTGAATGAAGATAGGATTATTATTCAATAATGGAATACGTACTATAAGATTATCAGGGACAACCCTTCGAATACTGATAGAGTACTAGCAAACCATAAAACTAACATTTTTCACCTAACAACATAGTAGGTATGTCAAGCAACATAGATGTCAAGGCATGAAAAACAAATACGATAACTGAACGCCTTTACTATCGCTAATCAATTATTTTTTTAGTTTCGAGAATGATGGTCTGTTTTATGGTTTGAATGCACCCTTTCAGTATTCGGAGAGCTATTGCTTACACCCTGTATATTTAAAAAAGTAAGTTTCTAATTCAAAATAGCAAAAATAAATGCATGCAGTGTCTTTAACACTGCCTCGGGGCGAGCCAGGTTAACCTCTCAGCACATTATTAATTTTAACGCGCTTAGAAAAAAATACATAATTAATGTAAGTGGTTCATAGCAAGAGGATATCCAAACCTGGCAGACGTGGATAGGGGGCCCAGGGCTCTTTCCATTGATGGTGATCGCTGGTCTTCCACCAGCAGTGAGGGTTGGCTCCACGTTGAAGCGGAAACGGCATTGGCGCGGTTTCGAGTTGAATTTGCACGGTCTGTAGCATGATGTTCCTAAAATATTTAAATTCATAAGTCAGTATATTTGCTGTTGAAAAACTCTGACACCAGGTTTCATCGGGTCTTTGAACGACTTGGTGTCCCACTCGAAGAATAAGTATAAGTGTTTGCTTAATGATTTGACTTGGGTATTAACCAAATGGATCGTATAATATTGCATCGTCGTGCTCGCTTGTTCTTTGCTTAAACTTGGTTGGACACGAGTGTCTCAATGTCTTGTCTAAGTTCCCAACCGGTAGAGACTTAAAACTTCCTCATTAAAAATCTCCAAATAACAAAGTCCAATTCAAAATATTTAGAAAAATCATTACTTACCAAAAGTTTTAGTAGTGTCTTCGTATAGGAAATTCACGGCTGATGGCGAAAAACTGTCGATGGATGCTTTCCCATTATTGCTAATGTTCGCTACCACAATTATGAAAAACACCATCAACTTCATTTTCACTTGAAAAATCTACACTATAGGATCTAAAGTATTTCAGAGCGACTCTGCATAAGGTATACAAAAGCCTTTCAAAAAACGTGCCGGAAGAAATGTCGTGAAAGTGTTTTGCGCGTAAATGCTCCGGCCGTGCGCACGCGAGCCGTTTTGCGTTCGACTGCCGAGAGGCTCCATAGCAGGTTTCGGTCGCATTTCATTTCATTTCATTTCATTTCGCCCACCCAATATGTTTACTTTACTCTATAGTATAGGTGATATGCAGGCATGTCTGTCTCGCGCAAATCACTGCAGTTTGTTTGGCTTAAGACTATCGTTTAGTGACATGGCTCGCGCGAAATGCGTTTTCCACATTTTATGTGCTATCTCGACTCCGGCGCGGCAAGCACCCACACAAACAAAACCTTACGCACACATCAACGCGCACCAGACCATACCGGACGGCCGCGCCGCGACCGCGCCATGCGGCAGCGGAACATTCATTACGATTTGAATCCTAGAATTTCACGATACCGACCAGTCAGAGAGAGAAAACTAACCTAATAATAAAATTATATATTTTATTCTGTTTCAAGTAATTACTTTTATTAATCGTTTAATTCATTCATTAGAAAAAATAAACTTAGTTTTTTATAAAATATAAATAATGAAATATCACACCATAACATAGAAATAAATAATACAATATCATACGTCAATTTGCGAATAACTGGAAAGTGGCCGACAGCTAATGGTGGCCGGCAAACCGGCACATTTACCCTATACACGAATAGTTGATAAGACCGAGGGGTGTTGGATCATTTTTGTCATTTTGCTTCGTAACATAAAATTCTATAAAGATAATTCGAATTTGATTACACAAATAGATACTAAATTTCATAAGCTTTCAAATGATGTACACTTTAGAAGTGTAGGTAAGTGTAAAGTCTTTAATAAAAACTCACCTTTAGTTGAGCAAGTCATTTTGATCCAACACCCCTCATACCGAGGATTGTTGGATCAGGTACAGAGGGGTGTTGGATCATTTTATGTTAATGTCATGTATTTAAAAATTTAAGTGTATTACCTCAAAATTAACCAAATAATTCATTTCAAAGAATTAACTGGGGGCACAGTAGTGCCTACTATCTGGGGGCACAGTAGTAGAGAACTACCTACCTTTTCTCGAAGTACTTCGTAGTTTTTTTTTAAACTCTCATAACTTTAGTTTTCGATATGTTACTGGCCAAACCCGATTTTAGGATAAAATAGTTTTTCCTAGGCCAAAGTAGTTTATCCTACATGCGGTTGGGTAAACCGGTATAGACTAAGCTCAACCGGTCCGTCCGATGGCCGATAGGAGAAACTAGTTAATCCTAGGCTGAACTAGTTGAGCCTAAAATTAATAAGTACACTTCAGGATAAACTGGTTGGGCTTAGTTAAAATTGGTTAAGGCTACAGTGACGTAGCTCTAGAGGGTAAAGGGTTACGTCGGTCATCCTGGAGACATCGGACACCCTGGAGACTCGAACACCCTAGAGGGTGGGGTGTAGCATTGGACACCCTGAAGGCTCGGACGCCCTGGAAGGACGCCCTACAGTGAGGTACTACGTACACCCTGTAAGGCTCGAACACCCTGGAGGATGCGGGGTAGCGTCGGACACCCTAAAAGCTCGGACGCTGCCTGCCGTGGGCTGGGCTCCCACAGACCAACGACACCTGTGATGTGACAACTGGTGAGAGCTATCGGTGACAGCGACGTTGCAAGTGCTCGCATCAGGACCTACAAGGTGACCTACAAGGTGCCTTCAGGGTGCCCGAAGCTACCCTGCACCCTCCAGGGCAATCGAGCCTCACAGGTGTTTGATGCCTCCAGGGTGTGCGATTATACCCTTTACGCTCTATCTAGAGCTACATCACTGTCGGGCGTCCCTCCAGGGCGTCCGAGCCTTCAGGATGTTCGATGCTACACCCCACCCTCAAGGGTGTCCGATGTCTCCAGGATGTCCGACGTTACCCTCTACCCTCTAGAGCTCCGTCACTTTAGCCTTAATCATTTTTAATTAAGCCAAACCAGTTTATCCTGAAGCGTATTCATTAATTTTAGGCTCAACTAGTTCAGCCTAGGATTAACTAGTTTCTCCTATCGGCCATCGGACGGACCGGTTTAGCCTAGTCTATACCGGTTTATCCAATCGCATGTAGGATAAACTACTTTGGCCTAGGAACAACTATTTTATCCTAAAATCGGGTTTGGCCAGTAACATATCGAAAACTAAAGTTATGAGAGTTTAAAAAAACTACGAAGTACTTCTAGAAAAGGTAGGTAGTTAGTAATCCTAAAATCGGATTTGGCCGGTAACAGATATACCATATGGATCAAACTCTCAGGATACCTTGTAAATAGTAAACATGCAATGTTTCAATTACATAGCTGTGACTTTTGATTTTATGTAAGGTCAGGTAGGCAACAGTAACTCGGATTAATTCAATCAATAAAATTTTATAGACAACTTTGAAGTATCAAACTGAAATTCATATCTAGGATGTATTGATTATTACTCTTTCGTTTTGCATCATCATTTTTTACAATAACACGACACTTAAGGCACCAGACATATATTTCTAGAAAAAAGAAATGTGAGTCACTGTGTACCGGTACCTACACAGACTCAACCCCTGTGGT
Source organism: Phthorimaea operculella (assembly GCA_024500475.1). Taxonomy (NCBI): domain Eukaryota; kingdom Metazoa; phylum Arthropoda; class Insecta; order Lepidoptera; family Gelechiidae; genus Phthorimaea; species Phthorimaea operculella. The sequence continues at coordinate 417,941 of JANFCV010000254.1, forward strand.
ACACATTGACTCTAACAATTTATATGGACTTGGAAACCCTGTCGTGCATGTATAATTTTTATTTAAACTATGCATTTTAATCAATTATATATGTCAAAGAATTCTTTTTATATCATTACTATTGCCATAAGAAATATTTAACAATTTTCTGTTAATGTTTCTAAAAATAGAGAGATGAGCCAGTACTGAATGTTAGAGTCACTGTGTACCACTTAAATTTGAGCCAGTGTAGACGCCGACGCTATTTTGAAATAATAGGCTACAATTAATATTACCAGACTTCTCTAAGAGCTAGCAAATCTGAAATGAGGATAAAAGTGAAAGTGAAAGAGAAATTGATAATGAAAATGAAAACAAAACGTTTATTAATAACGTATTCGGTTACAAGTCACAGCACGTGGTGCCTTTGAACATATACTTACACCTGGCTGGCACAACACGCGTGGTGTTCGTGTACGTCTATGAAAATAACCATACAAAATTTTACCGAGGGGATGAAAAATGGTGCCAGTTTGAAAAAAAAAATGGGATAAAACCACAGATAAACAAGACTTACCAGTGGTGCCATTTGAATCCTTTATATTAACGGTTTCATATCGTATAAAACTTAAATGAAAATATAAAAGCACCTCCAAAATATTAGACTGACAAATATCAGCAAAAAACTTACTTTTGACGATTTTTTGACGATGATCCAATAAAAACAAAACGGCGCGCTATTAGTCAGGGACGCTAACTAAGGGGTTAACAAGGGCAGAAAGAGGCACACTTGCATCGTAGTCTGCTCGTTAATGCTTCTACTTATCGAGAAAATAAAGCTGATCCAACACCCCTCTGATCCAATACGACTCCGTCTCTCATACTTATTACTCTCATCTATACATATAAAATTGTAAGTAAATAAGCTAAGTAAAGGAAAAATGAAAATGATACGAAAAATGGTAGGTAGTGCCCCGTGCTTCACGTGCCTCGTCTTGGTGGGGCACTGTCGTGCCTCAGATTTTCCGATGACATATCGTCACATCACCACGTCTGTCATATTTTTGAAGGCCGTCGCAGAAAATTCGTGTATTACTATAGTGACAGGTGGTTAGCCTGTCGCCCAAATTTGTAATACATGTAACCCTTGAGTCCCTTAGTCGCCTTCTACGACACCCGCGGGAAAGCATATTCTAAGCATAATAATAAAAAAAAAATATTAAAAATAATATACGATACTTTAACGTACACATTCATAACCCCCCACTAGGACCCCATCCCTGTCACGAGGTAACGGGGTGGACATAAGTGCACAGAAACACCGTAAAAAACACCTATACTTGGGAACAGAACAGATACTTCATACCGATCATTATTATTTTTGTCGATATTATCTCAAAATCCCAACTCTATTATCGTATGTATCGATGTTACTATCGTACATCCCTAATGTACGTTTACTTACCGTAACCCGCCCCCCGTCCCGATTGTGCGATAGGGACAGTTGCAGGCTTCCTGAGAAATTCTCTCGAAAGCAGGGCAAAATCGAGGTACGGGCGTTAACGTTTTACTACCCCTAAACTTCAACCGAATTCTATAATTTTGGTCTTAATCGCTTAGGTATGAATTGAACTAGGTTTGTACGTTTAGTTTTTAACCAAATTGTCTATAGTTTTATAATTAAACGTGCTCAAACATGAACATCTTTCATAACCGAAAAAGTGTACTTTGGGACCTTATTATTTCGGAAAGTATTATTAATATCAAAAAAGAAAAACGTATAAACCTAGTTTTTGTTGGTCTCAATAAAATATCAAAAAATCAAATCCATTGGTTACCGATAAATATGATAAAAACGTTAACGCTTTTTGTATGAAAATTTACAGCTAAACGATCCTCATAAAGCAATCTTTAAAGTTCCAAGACGTTAATTTGAACATCAAAAGGATGGACGCGAGGCCGGCATAAAATCATTTTGTGTGAAAATGTGTGCTTGTGATTATGGCCTTGAACTGTCTATAGCCTGGCTAATTTCATCAAAATCAAAGTCGGTAAAAAAAGTTTTGTCTAGATACCTACCTCCAAATTTTATGGCATATGTTAGATAGAACTCTATTTAGAATCTGATTATGCACAGTTTTCCTAATGCGCTCGTATACGAACTTCTGGCCATTACAACCGGACTAACCGTCTAGTTTGCGACAGGATACGATACGTTACACAAGAAACATTTTCCTACGTTCTATACTTAGAAAGGATCAGCAGTAGGTAGCCAGAGTTCAGATTACTGGCTTAGAACGTATTTCGTTGCCCAATGAGAATTCAATATCTTAGGAAAAGATCTAGCAGGTGTCGTAAGATGTAAAGTAAAGGACTCGAAGGTTTCATGTGTAGGTACTACAATTTTAGGCGAGAGGCTGATAGACAACCTGTCACTATAAATAACCGTTAGTTTCTAGTGATTCACCATTTTTCAAACTTCTGAGCTTATGTATTGCGATAGCCACATAATATAACTTTACGACGCTGTAAGGAAGATCTGCAAAATAGGGTAATATAAGTTTCACCTACTTGCAGAGATATCTCCTGAGCTACATTTCAAAACAGAAATAATGTACCTACTATATTTATTTACTATTTTAGGTACTTGCTACCACTTTATGAGCCAAGCGGTTAGTTTCTAAGGTTTCATCATATCCGATTAGAAGTGCTTACCAATTTGACCAACTCTATCTGCCCTACCTTTGAAACGAAACTATTTAAATGTTTCTTTTTCAGGCATTTCTATCTAAAATAAAGTAAACACGTTTTCTCCGGAAATTGGTTCAACACCACCAAGGTTTTAGAATGCCGTTCAGCACTTGTTACCTCAAAAACAAGTTTCAAAATATCTCTGTTAATTTTTAAGGTCAGAACCAGTTAGTGCTAAAAACAATACATGTACTTACAAGTCTATGGTACTTACACAGGGTATGACAAACATTTTTCGGAGTCTATTCTACTCAAATTATACGTAGGTATTTATGTGTCAGATGGGAGATAAAACTTATTGGAGAATAATAACAATAACTAAGTTAATAATCTAACTGTCAAATTTCCTTTGTCCATCTCCTCGTTGACATCTATACAGTGACAATGCCTGAATATTTTATTTATTTTAAACATTAACATTTTAATACTTATTGTTAGTATAATAACGTTTTCGATACAATATGTATATCCTTTATTAATGTGATTAAAACTTGAAGGAAAACCTGATTACAGCTATGTTCAGTAAAATAAAAAATACACAAAGCTGTTGCAGTTCCTAACATTTACTGAAAGTCTATAAAGCCTACTCACTACTACATGTGTATCATTTAGCTAAAACTGACTGTGCAGGGGAATATTTTAGTCCCTTTTTGCTAAGTTGTAATAAGATTCAATCTAAAATTTCATTACCGTTACAAATTTGAACATAAACTGAATCGTAGTTGCAAAAGTATAGATATTTACTGGTATTATATCAGCTGCTAGTATTTCTATCTTCGCTTGAGCATTCATCAGCATCAAATATATCGTCTTTTGGATCTTCACATCAAACTTTTCCCAGCCACAGCCGTACACCGCCCTTTCGAAAGCCTCAGCCGAATCTATCAATCTCTGGCCAAGGAAACAGTACAAAAAGAAAACGAGAAAGCAGTAAACCAAAATAGGAATAAACCCAAGCCATTCAGGAAGGGGTAAGTAAAAGAATAAGGAGATGCATGCGGCATTAGAGAGAAAATTGATCCCTATAGGCATACTGAAAAGCAGTTTGAACTTATTGACGATGCTTAAGCACAATATGTGCCGTTGCAGCAAAGACGGCAACTTCCTCTTCACGTAGTCATCATCGACGTCAGGTTGATTAAACGTTATCATTTCATCGGACAGCAGTTTGTACATGGCTGATGTGTGGTCAACAAACAGCAGCAGTAAAGCCTGGTAGTTCAGCACGACGGTCATGATGGACAGCTCTTGGAGACACAAGATGATTGAGCAGATTTGACGCTTTGGAAATGCTGACAATGGCCGTATACCTGAAAATGCAAGTTCTAAATAAATCAAAGTTTGATAATACCCAGAGATGCACTAATATCAAAGAATCTTACCAACACAAGGTGTCATAGAGAACTCGTTATCAACATCAGATCGATGCGGCAGATAAATGCAAGAGGCGTTGCCGTAGTTAACTGCGTAAAAGATAAGGACAATCCTGTAGACGGTCGCCATCAACTTCTCGTGTTTCTTGTGGAATTCAGGAGAGTCTCTCGCCATACTGTCGCTCTGTTTTACCTCCTTTATAATTTCTTGAAGAAGGGGTCTGGAGAAAAGTTTAATATCAAGCTCAGTGATCCCAAGAGAGAACCTTAGCAACGACAGAGTCCCAGCAAAAGAGACTTACTAAAGCAGAGGAATTTGCGTGCACATTTGTAAAATAAAAGAGTGTGTAAATTTCATTAAAAGCTTCTTGGTTCGTTGGTACGATTCTCAGATTCCCGTTTTGTGAGCCTTACCTTTGTGTCAAGAACCAATAGCTGTTGTTCGCAATCAGAACGAGGAGCGAGACGTTGACAAAGCTCTTGATGAAGTCACCAGCCTCTTGCGCGTAGTACTTCTGGTACACCAAGTTGCCCACACCATACACGTAGAACAACAAGCTCAGGTGGATGATCCAGAATGGAGCTAAAATAATTATTGTAGACAAAGTCAAAAGTAAGAAGTAGAAATAAAATCAATCTTCTAAGACTCCTGTGTTGTATTTTATCTGCATTATCTGCTACGAACTCTTACGGGACTCTAGGAAGTAAACTGATTAAAACTTTCGCGGCCACACGTAGTCACTCAAAATATTATGAACGGGGTTCTTACCGCGATACAATTCAATAATCGGACTATTTATTAAATCATCAACCTGAAAAAGAATTAAGTTCTTGTTATCGACTTACTAAAAATAGTGATGCGTTCCTTTTTAAGAGAAAACCCAGCCAAGGACGGAACGATGTTGATCAACCATAGCATGCTATCGACGCTATTATCGGTTAAACGGAATTTAACATACAAAACTTTCTTTTTCATATATTCGAATAAACCCATCTTGATCTGTCTGATGCCAATCTCATCGAATAAAACTATAAAAGACAGTGATAGAAAACCTACAGAGGTGTTAAATGGCCGTGAAAGGCAGTAATTAATGTTGATGACTAGTTTTGTTTTCTGGCTATGCTTGCCAATGCCAATGGGTCGAACGAAGCTCACTTGCGTATACACATGTATAAAGTGTATAAAATTAACTGAAAATATTTTAAGTGTTGAACCAGCCCATAAAAATTAAGAACTTTCCCCAAGGAACATAGGAATAGGTATCCTACTAATATTATAAAGGCGGATGTTTGTGTGTGTGTTTGTTACGACATCACGCAAAAACGGCTGATTAGATGGACATGAAACTTTTCAGAAATATAAAAGGGCATCTGGAATAACACATAGGATACTTTTTACCACGTAAAAATGTCTCTTTCCCACGGGATCACGCATTTTCCAATATTTTTGAAATAGGTGGCGTGACTGAGCCGATTCGCGTTTTAAACGTTTTCGCCGAAAACTAACAGCGACATCTCTTGGCGAATAATGCTTTTTTCCCGCGGAATAATAGGTTGCAGCGGGTGACACCGCTGACGGGCAGCTAGTAAAAAATAATTATGGACCTACACCTTGTAATTTTTTCATATTACCAACTATGTATTTTGAAATAGATGTTCAGTTACACGGCCCATGTCACCTGCAGCCATTTCTTTTACATTCTGTACCTATATTATGTACAAATTCGTTTCAAATACAAATTTATTTTTGGAGATGGTTGAGATATTATGACAATTTGGTCAGGAAATCTTTTATGTCAGATGCATACGACGACCTATCTACCCATTGTCACATAACTTTTATTTACACTAACTATAACATTTTGTACAGAAAGGTACTAGGAATAGTTAAAAGCAATACTACATCAAACAAACAAACAATATTTTTAGAGTTACATTATGTATGTTACACCTTGCAAAATAAAAGAAAATGCGATTAATAACCGTATTTAAAAAAAATGTACAGAGGGGTCGCTACAGTGACTAATTTTCACTTATACCTGCAATTAGAAAAATTATAATTATACCAGGAATGCCTTATTATGGCTACGGGCGTGTTTTAATAATAGCTAACTAAATTATACTATTATTATAACACAAAAAAAAAACTAATGAAAGCTGCAAGTAGCTACCCTATATGGTATGTTATACATTAATAAATAATAATAAATAAATAAAATAACTTTATTTACGCAAAAAGGGCACACATGTTACAAACTAGTCTTTAGCAATCATTTTGACTGTAATTAACAATTGGTGAATCCCTGACTCCCAAACTAAGTAAAAGCCTGTGGCTTGGGAGACAGTGTTCCATGGATGTTACGTAAGTAGGTACAAATATATAACTACATTAAAGTGCGTAATTTGTTATTTAGGCCTAAGTACAAAATACAATTTAAACAGAGTATGAATACTCTAAAACTCAACATAAAAAAAAAACGAAAAAACAAAAAATAAATAAAAATTGTAAGTATTAAAACAAAAGAAGTTTTCATACAACATTTTTCTGAGAGTGGTGGTTTTGTACATGGTATAATAAGATACTCCGCCTGGTATTCCATTCCGAAACTCGTGAACCACGATGGTTTTGTATGAATTGTTGATTTTGTGTTTTTTGTGTACCTAGGTTCTGCGGTTTAAAAATTGAAGTGATCTTTTCAGTTTGACATAAACACAAAAATATAATCTTATAGTGTCATCTACCGAATATAATATTAAAAACTTAGACACGAATACGCCATCTACTGTTATTTCTAAGAACTAAATTAAGAAGTCTCTAACCTCTTTCTTCTGAACCGAAACCTCCTTTGGACATGTAAGTACTTCTGTTGTAGAATAGATGGCGCTGAGTCACCTTTCTAAAGATGGAATGTATGAATGGATGACATTTACAATCACGTGAATATTTTTAAGGTCATCAACTGGTTTCCATTCTGATTGATTATACACCTGACTTCACATTCAAGTTATGTATTGTATTCATTTATAATATTCTTTTACATTCAACAATGTGATTTGAAAAGTGTTGCATGGAGTATAAGGTGCAACCACCAATACTTACTTTGTGGTGCAATTCTGAAAAACTATCATTCAGAAACTCAGTCGCTAATTAAAAATTTGTAAAAGTAGTTTTTGTACTAGAAGTATTTTGATGATAAAATGTCATCTTCAACATCAAAGTTACGTATAGTGCGTTTCATCTTTTAGTTCCTATGGCGTCATGTTGGTAGCATTGGAAATTTGTATGTAATTTTTTGGCGCCGTATAAAATTACATACCTACAAATTTCCAATGCTACCTACATAACGCCATAGGAACTATAAGATGAAACGCACTATATAAACATCTGACAGATGAAATCTTTCAAAACCGCCTCAATTAATAGAGAATCATAGCTAGGTACCTAAAAGGTATGGTAAAAATGCATTATTCATGTATTCATGATGTCTATCTACTACTCATTTTTATACCCGACAATGCAGAAATGAAACTCACAAAATATGCTCGTACATTATATAATTTTCAAGCAACAATTGACGAATCATTAGAACAAGCATAACATCAACAGCATAAATTATTAGATGACGGACAAGTCATTCTAAAATCGTTAAACGTCTAAAAATACTTACTTTGGAATAGAAGTCGTATTTTTTTCATAAATATTATGTGTATTTTTCTCTACTTATAATAAAATTAACCTATAATAAGAATAATCTCTGGTAGGAAATGTCTATAAGACAGTTAAAGCTTCAAGTAACGCTATTGTAGACCGGGAAAGCCCGGCAAGGCTCGTGTCAGCTGTGGCTGTGCTCCCCGCTGACGCTGCGCACTCTTCTGATTAGTTCTTCCACCTTCCTGTAGGGGCTCTGACATCGTTCAGAGCTGGTATGAATGAGGTAAGGAGTCCCATCTCCCTCTCTGCCCTCAGGCGTGTGCCGCCCGCTCGACCCATCGGCCCCAATTCTTTGTAAAAACGGCTCTTTGTCAGGTACCACCGGTGTTGAAGCCACCACAACATTACTGCCCTCCTCAGCTGCCAATTTCTCTTCTTCCTTCTGTCTTAACCAGACTGGCGAATTCACATACACTTTAGGTCGAGTCCTTATGGCATTACACCGTTCCAGATCTGGTCGTCGCAACGGTACTGGAGGTCTGTAAGCTGCTGGAATGGGGACTCCTCTCCCAAGAAACGTGCAGATCAGACCTTTGAGGGCAGCGCGAAAGTCTTTCAAGTGATACGCGTAGAGCAAAGGATTGATAGCAGAGTTCAAGTGGGAGACGATGATGCAAACGTAGGTTAAAGGGTTTGGAATGTCTAGTTCTGGCATGAAGGCTTTAATAGCGTTTATGGTGTAGAGTGGGATCCAGCAGATGATGAAGAAGAAGACAATGATGGCCAGGTTCTGAGTGGCCTTGACTTCTCTCTTCTGTGCAGCTCCGAGGACCCGGAGCATGGTGCCGCTGGAGTAACGTCCTCCGTGACCGTCCACCGTCATCACCTCACTCATCTGAAAATAATTGAAGAATATTTTGGATATTTCTTTGTTGAAATAGACAGGTAAATCCTATGATTGTTACCTATGCGGGCACCTACCGCAATGTTCTAACAATTTAACGTTCTTTTTCCTCATGCATAATAAATCAGTGTACAGGAAGGATCACCTGTACAAACTTTGAATTGTAATTTTATCCTCATTGTCTTTTTATTCAGTGAAGGAAAATGATGACGTAGAAACCTTTAATTTTGCATGTCACAAGTACCTACTTATACACAGTTTTGGATAACATAACAACCTTTGCTATCATTTCCTATACTTAACTGTTAATTACATAAATGCTCAAAAGCAATAAAGGTTATTTAATGTACTGATAACTAACGAGTTTCTTATCAAGCGGACGACATGAACAAAATAATTCAAAAACTATCGATTCGTAGCTAGCACAGGCATAATGGTCAGGCAACCATTATGCCTGTGCTAGCTACGAATCGCATCACCTCATGCCCATATCAACCAATACTACTGTAGTAGCCGTAGTATTCCTATTAAGTAAATTAACTCACTGAACTGCGCCTGTGAATCTAACTGCATGAACCCAATAGGAGAAAGGCTTTGTCCAGCACTGAACTGTTGTGGCTGCTAAATAATATGATGATGACAATGGTAATGAAAGAGATATTTATTATGATGATTACTCTGTTGAAGATGATTACGTTTAACCATAACTTGATAGATGTGAGCGTAGAAAGTCGCCAGCGTCATCGTCACCCCCAGCTGGTGGCGAAGTAAAGGACATGTCCAGGAAGAAACTGTTATGAATAATGATATTAAAGATGATTAAAATGATGTTGGTTACGTGTTGGACCACGACTCGGTAGATGTGAGCATAGAAGGCCGCCAGAAGAACGCTCGGGGTGACGATGGTGGCGAAGTAAAGAAACAAGAGGTAGTTGTAGTCCATGACTTCCACGAAGTAGCACCCTGGCAGAGTGTTGCCAACTGGAGCATGGAGATGATGATTATGATGATGACGACGATAAAGATTATACCTGTTTGACCACAACTCGATAGATATGAGCGTAGAAGGCCGCCAGCAGAACGCTCGGGGTAACGATGGTGGCGAAGTAAAGAAACAAGAGGTAGTTGTAGTCCATGACTTCCACGAAGTAGCACCCTGGTAGAGCGTTTTCAACCGCTGCATGCCATTCGAATCTTATTAGGGGAAGGCCCAAGTTTAACAGTGACCTGTTGTGGCTGTTGATGATAGAGTATAACGATGATGATGATGATGATAAAGATGATGACAATGATGACGATTACCTGTTTGACAACGACGTGTGCGTGAGCGTAGAAAGCCGCCAGCAGCACACTGGGAGTGACGATGGTGGCGAAGTAAAGGATCAAGAGGTAGTTGTAGTCCATGACTTCCACGAAGTAGCACCCTGGTAGGGTGTTTAACCGCTGCATACCATTCAAATCTTAATAGGAGAATCCCCTAGTTTAACAGTGACCTGTTGCGGCTGTTGATGATAGAGTATGACGATGATGATGATAATTATGATGATAAGGATAACAATAATTATGACGATTACCTGTTTGACCACAACTCGATAGATGTGAGCGTAGAAGAAGCAGCACACTGGGCGTGACAATGGTGCCAAAGTAAAGAAACAAGAGGTAGTTGTAGTCCATGACTTCCACGAAGTAGCACCCTGGCAGAGTTTTCCCAATTGTGGCACGCCATCCAATTTTTAATAGGGGATGCCCCAAGTTAAACAGTGATCTGTTGTGACTGTTGATGATAGAGTATGACGATGACCATGACGATGATGATGATAATGATGATAGAATAATAATAATAATGACGATTACCTGTTTGACCACGACTCGATAGATGTGAGCGTAGAAGGCCGCCAGAAGAACGCTCGGAGTGACGATGGTGGCAAAGTAAAGGAACAAGAGGTAGTTGTAGTCCATGACTTCCACGAAGTAGCACCCTGGCAGGGTCTCGCCAACTGCAGCGTGCCAGCCGAACAGTGGCAGCAGACCCACGAAGGCTCCCGACACCCAGCAAACCGAGATTATCACTGGAACAGAAGAAAAATAGTATTAAGATAGGTAATTGGAAGTACAAATTTTGTATAGGTAATTATTATTCAGTTTAGTTATAGTGCCCTTAATTTTTCGATTATTGTGTTGTGGTACCTACCTAACTTATAATAACTACAAATTAAGGAGCCGCGACGGTGCGAATGGGAGTGTGGTAATGGTAACTACATATTGTGTATGTAGATTGTAGGTACTATTAACCTGTGCGCCGTTTCCCTAATTTGTGCTATTAATTAGATATTTTGATAATTGCGCAAAAACAAACTTTGATGTCATATTCAGGAGATACACAATGGTACATAAATACACAGAGATATTCTTCACTTGTTAGCAAAGAATGTGTCAGAGTGTAAAATCCAAAGACATGTAAAACCTCTTGTAGCGTGTACCTAGCCTAGTCCATGAAATTTAACAACCTTCGTAACAGGCATTTTGCACATTCGCAAAGTGATATTGCTTGTGGTTTGTGTGCTTTCGGCCTGAAATATATCTTTACAAAAGCGCACATAACAGAAATTTGTACTTTGTAAACATTGGCGTTTCTCCAGTAATCAGTAGGTAGCGTATCAGCAATAAAAACCTGAATTAAATACTGCTGTATTTCTATTAGCATTTTTCATAACAAGATAACATAGTTCAATAAAACTTAAGTAGGTGCGTATGTAAAAGAAAAACACGGTCATGGTTTAACCAGCTGTTTGTATTACTAACTGCGTGTTTTCACTGTGACTCGGCCCATTGTTAATTAAGTTACGTCAACTAGGCGATGGTTTATTGAAGTTTACCTCCAGCCGCCTTAGTTACCATAACATTACTTACCTAATAAGGAATTCTGAAGAAAATATGTGTCATAGTAACAAGTACTAGGTAACACATAGCTGTGACTGAATTTCCTGAGAACTCTAAAAACATGCCACCTGAACAACTCTCTCTCACTATCTTCGTGTGGGTCAACGGGTCGTCCCACGACCCAATAAAGCCTGGTGTCAGAGTTTTACAACCGCCTACTACAAGTTGCAGGTCTCTGACATTGTTGTACCTACTGAACAACTCTCAAAGATCCCCAAAGAATATACTACCTAGATAAAGGTCAAAATATTTTAAAGACTGCTGATTTAGAGGGTTTTCTTTGGCCTTTGGACCTTAGAAAAAGTTGTTAAATTTTACCTGACAAGCTTGGCGTTTTCGGGAAAGTCAGTCGTTTGGTACCTCCTCTATAAATGTTACTGTTCGATGGATGTTGTAAGGCAGGCACTCTTCAATAGAAGGAGGTACATGTCCAGGAGTCGGCTGTTGTGTCAGTTGACGATGATATTGATGTCCTTGATGTCGAACAGGTTGATAAAAAGACCCTTCGTCGTCTTTGTATTTCCAATTAAGTAATTATTTTAGTATTGGTATAAAATTTGCCTAATTGAGTAAAATAACGTAAATAAAATTGAGTGGTTTTAACCTTGCCTGCCATTATTACAAGAAACAAAGAATTGCGCCAATTTCTTTGATCGTTCATCAAAGATCTTGCTATTAATAAATTAATAACGATTCTAAGACAATCGTCTATCATCATAGATCATGGTATACTCTTACCAACAAATCCACCTATCCATTTAAGGTTTTTCATGCAAATACTTATAAAAGTCAGTATAAGTTGGTTCCTTGAATGTTTAGTTAGTTTTTTCTATGTATTCTACTTACCGTGTTCCATTGTCATCTCTTCAAAGTTACCTACCTATCTTGTAATCGATTTTGTAGTTGTCATTCATCACCGCAACGTACCTAATACCATAAAATAAGTATTAAATTCTCTATTTTGTGGTAATACGTCAAATTTCTTTTTACTCGTTTTTGACAAATTGTGAGCAAAATATTGGATTGAAGATATATTTGGCAGATAAAATATATTTATGTCACCTAAATATCATACAACTGAGCAGTTTTCCCACGATCCTTATCAAATGAGGACAACTGCATTATAAAGTGGTACTTGAAGTTAAGAAATGGAACTACTATGATAAGATAGGAACTAAGTACTTACTTAATCTCTTGTCTGTCTTATCTCATTACTTATTAGCAAAATATTCAAAACAGGCTAAAAGGATATAATCAATTGGCCATACAAGTTTAGGCCCCTCACTAATGTACCTCGTTAATCAAAATGTATGGTCATGAAACTCGTAGTACGTATTCCTTGTACTACCTGCATTATGCTGGTATAACTACTTTTAAATTAAGTATGTAACGCGAAACTGATAAAACGACGCAAAATACAACATAACCTAAAAATAATTGTTTTGATAGCATTTTGCTCCAATGTGAATTAATATTGATATTTAAACACATAAAATCACACCTACAGCCTTTACGGTGTAGGCAGAGACTCAGTGGCCTTATAAATGACAATGCTTGCCACATTTCATAACATATAAAAATATCTTTTAATTTTGAATTTGGGATTCCCGTTTCGTTTATAGATGATATTTGCAAGATTGTGATAAAAAAATCAATCATAATTGGTTTTTAGTTTTAGTGTGGTTTTAGTAAGAATTTCATACAATACCGTTTTCGGAATTCAGCGAATTCGGGGTGGGCCCAAAATTGATTATCGCATTTAGGTACCTCTAAACATTACCACATTGATGTGACCTTCCAACTGTTTGTGGTGATACCTAATTTTAGCACGTTGAGTGTTTATTTTGGTCAATCCTATACATAAGCGGGCAGAATATTAAATTATCTTTATCTATCTCTAGTTTTATTTTATGCATAGTTAACAATAAGTACCTCTATCATCATCTGTTTTATCAGCTGGCTTCCCCCGATGACTCATAGGCATATGAATTACTCATGGGGACTTGTTGCTCACTATATTGACTGTTATTGCTGTTTCCTCGTATTATCATTATGATATCAGCATTATCAAGAGCAAAATATACTTTTGAACACAAAATAAATAAAAGCATTATTCTTTTTCTGTCGATGCACTACTGGTTTTTTTGGTAGATACTAGTTATATATAAAAACAAGTTTACTAACCGGTATTTGGGTAGTGTAGGTAGGTAGGTAGCACGAGCTGCGGGTGATATACCGTACGTAGATAAATATGGAATCTATTGCCCTGTGAACTTCCTATTATCGCACTTTTATGTATTCTTTATGTCGTTAAATACGTCCAATTATAAAACAATCTTGTCAGTACCTAACTTTTGTAGCTAAAATGTAGTGAAATGTTTACATAGGTATATATGTTTAATGACTTGTGATTATTTTTATATATAGGTACTTTTAATAGCATCAAAGATGATAACGGGAAAACGAAATTAGGTAATGGTTTTCCTGGGTTTTCACAATACTAAAACGAATATTTATTCATTCCTTTTTCAATTTATTCACAACAGAAATGCAAAACAACGACTTTTTACAATATATTTAACTAAAAGAAAATATCAGTACAAGATCGTGTGTTTTTCTCTTAAAATTCTAAAGCCAATTCATATAATATCACAATACAATCCCTGACATTACATAGGTACATATTGCCAGACCAAAAAAATCACAACACGGCACTATATTTTGAGCATGTTGTTGTTGAATTAACATAGCTGCTGAAACATGTTTTCTAGTATGGACGAAAGATAATTTCAACAATTGTGATGTCTATATAAAAATCTGATGTCGTCTTTCTATGCTAATATTATATTTCCAGTTTGTATGAACAACCTTGAGGCGATAAGTAAGAACAGAACATAGAATTACATAGAACTGCAAATACTAGATAATATCGGCATGCACTAAATTGAAACAACAAAACACATGTTTTCGGTGAACCAGTTCATATCACGCTTTAACTTATAAAAACAAATATACCTACAAACAGAGCCGGAATTAAGTACAATTTATATTTTTCGAAGCATGTCCACGAAAACTCAAAAAGATGACATCATATTTAAAGTAACAAGACGATCACAGGTGATTATCATTACAATGTACAGAGCGGTACAGAAAAGTACCTGCTAATATTAAGACAGGTGGCTTCACAGTACAAAAACATTTTTTACTTACTACTCATCGTTCAAATGAAAAACACTATAAGTTCAGAAAAACAATGTTTTTGAATTTATAATATCATACCTTCAATATATAAAAAAACAGTCATTTAGTAATCTCCTGTTATTATAATACTCAATTTACGAGAAATACTGCCAGTACGGCTGTCAATACGGCAAATGTTGGGAAACTTCTGCTTGCTGCGTTTCTTTGGATAGACTTGTCTGCGTAGGTCTGCAGCAGTTGGCACGGGACCTCTTTGCGCATGTGGGTGGTCGGTGTGGTGCGTATCACGTAGCACACCATGTCAGGGGTCACCTGCACTGGCGCCCCCTTCACATCGAGGGCGTCGACCACGGTAGTGGTATTTGTCGTAGTAGTAGTCACTACTGATTGCTGCATCGGGTTACTTGCGTTACTCACGGCAGGTGGCTCAGTAACGTTTACTGGTATTGAAGTGACAGCAACAAATGTACCGTTGGGAAGCTGCTCGTACAGAACTTTCTGTGTCGTCGTCTCTACTACAGGTTCTGTGTTGTTAACTATGGTGACATTGGTTACAGTGGTAGATGTGGTTATAGTGGTACGGTTTTGCGGCGCAGTTGGACTTGAAATTTTCCCTTGCTCGGCAAGAATGAAATTTAAAATCAAATTGCAGTCAATTCTTGTTTCCTCCACAGAAGTTTTTGTCTTTAATCCAAATTTGCAGACTTCACCTGGTTGCGCCTTGTAACCGCCAGAGCCGTAGGATCCAGAATTTCCGTGTGAGCCGGACTGGCTGAAGGCGTACGCGGTGGCTCCGAGTGCTCCAAGGTTGAGCAGGGCCAGTCCCGTCAGAAGCGTGCCGTACTTGCTTCCGGAGTCCTTGTACTTGTAAACGTACGTTGGTGGCGTGCCGTGGTACACCGGATATTCTACGCGCCTTCCATTGGTCGTGTAAGCAATACTTTGCGGGGGGTTGTAATGATAGTGATGATGAACGTTGGTAGTTGAACCCGCGGTTCCTCTATTGGAATTTCCAGATAATCCACCTGACGCTGGGTAGCCATGGCTACCTCCTGATGATGGATAGGCGTGGCTTCCACCTGCCGGGCGTGGTGGGCTGTTACCAGATAAACCTCCTGAAGGATAACCATGACTGTTGCTTCCAGATGAGGGATAGCCGTGACTGCCACCTGATGATGGATAAGCGTGACTACCACCAGACGAAGGGTAGCCGTGACTGCCACCTGATGAAGGGTAGCCGTGTCCGCCGCCAGAAAAGCCACCCGAGCTCGGGTAGCCGTGTCCTCCCCCACCGCCCGAAAGGCCACCAGACTTCGGATAACTATGTCTGCTTCCACCACCACCAAAACCTTTCCGTGCTGTTATAGGGTCCAGAAGAAGACACGCTAGAACCGCGCAAAACAGCGCGCACTTGTAAAACTGCATGATGTAAACGAAATTATCACTATTTTTAAAATTCGAACGCGTAAGCGCGTCGTATCGTACACTCTCGAATCTCTCGCGCAGCTGACTGACGTGAAGTTGGCCGAGGTATTGCAACACCGTGCACACTATTTAATGACGCAGCGATCAGACGACGCGATTCGTCGTGCCTGATTCGGTATACATTGCTGGTGATCTTGATTTAAATGTAATACCACCAATAAAATAAACAGCAATGTATGCGGAATGGCCTGATAACGTGTAGCTTGTGTAGGTAATATAATCGCTGCTTTACTGCGCCCCGATGATTCACAACAACTTCATGACCACTAAGGTGTTGCCAACATAATAACCAATTTATGCCAACTGTGAACTTAAACGGAGAGGTATTAGCCAGCACATTAACGTACAATTTAAATGACCCGCCTATACTGGTTTCATTCAACTACAAAGAAAAGTCAGTTTATAAAGTCGATCCCTTAAATGGGTTTATTTATGTGCTGGTACGTTGATGTCCTCCATTATTACCCTTTCGGGCCGCCTTTGTAACTTTTTGTTATGTAACTAGTTACAATTAAGTTTTTTTTTCTGTTTTCTCGTTAGTGAGTTTCAAACTAAAACATTTTCATTTGACCTATTAAACATTTTTGTAAAATAGCGGTATTTAAACGTCTGGTGGTAGACCGAGCTTTACTTTGTGCTTGCTCTTTGTTTTGTAAGTTAGAGGACTAATAAAATTATGAATTAACGTTACCTAATTCTCAACATATAAAAAAGATTTCGTCTGAATCATAATAAGTGGCAACACTAGCCAAGCTGCATTACGAAAGGGAAAAAGTCTCAAGAGTCGAGAGTTTGTTTACCTGCTACTACGTCAGCTGTGGGTTGCGGTGCGGGTACGAGACAAATCCGTGGGGTTTACCTTTGTTATGAACTGTTGCTGTTTCATTCATCCTTTAATGTTTTGAATATGACTTATTCATTTATTCATCCTTTACAGTAGACGTTAACGAAAACTGGAATGGCCGAGAAGTGTGAACTCATTAGTAGGGAAAAATAATAATCATTAAATATTATTACTTCGTTAATTTTTCTCAGATAGGTATGTAGGTATACTTATCTGTTGGTGAGAAATTACCAATCTATCACACTCACACCTACCCTGTAAAATAAAAGAATTTTGTTAATTGTAAATACCAGAATCAGTTTGAACAGGGTGCTAGGCAATGTTACGAAATTGCTTTAGGAACTTCTTACAGAAATGTTGGTAGGTAAGTAAGTAGGTTAAAATATTTTAAGCCTAGACTAGCCTAAGCCTGAAGTCAAGAGATTCTGTCACCAATATGTAACGATTATAATAATATAGCTACTGTGAGCAAGCTATCAGCCACAAATTTGTATATTGGGGGACGTACATAATTGTTAGAAAATACAACATAAAGTTGAAATATACATCCAGTAATGCCATCTACAGAATGATTAGTATACCTTCGTGTTTCTCCTTATACTACGTTCCATTGTATGTATCACGGTTGGTTGTCGTGCGTAAATAGAAGGTTTGCGGGTGTTTCCACAGATGGCGTTAATAAAGTGATTTACAATTTAACATTATTATTTCTCATTCCAGCTGTGTAAAGTGCTCTTTTCATAAGTGAACCCGCCTATGATACTGAATAAAATGGAACCTTCACATAAAAAATTACTTCCATAGGTAATTCACTTTGAATTATACCTATATTTTGTCATTAGTTTCATGGTCAAATTAAGGGGATAGTTTTTCAGTTTTCCCTGTTTAGCTTGGCGTTCGCAGGAAAGTCGATCTTTAGGTACCACCCTGTATATGAGTGTACAAAGTATATTGTAAACGAAATAAACAATTTTTAATTTTTTCTTTAACAACTCCTATATCATATTAATTTGACTAAAGCAACGTTTGTGACCATAGTATCTTTTTTAGGCGTTATGTTTTTTTCGGAATATGACATGAAAGATGCATCAAAGATTTTACGCTCGAGTTGTCGTCATATAAATATCATCATATTATTATTGTAATCAGTTTTGCCTCAACGCAATCGACTTTCCAAAATACAAACGGTATGATAACAAAAATATTGAACGCGCGTTTAATACGTTTAAATTGTATTTCGATATGATTTGACATTGGTAAACGAAGACTGATAGCGCTTTTCTGATTGATAAACAGCTACCTAGGTACTACAGAACTTTAAAAAATTGGTTGTTTTAACAGAGATATTTTATTTAATGAAAATACCTTCATGTGGCATTACTTATAATATTTTATTTTAGCATAAAAGTAAAAACACATTAAAAATAATCATTGTTCTTTGGTTCAAATGTGTCCTAGTATAAATCAGTTCTATCTTACTAATGTAAACTCTGACACCAGGGTTCATCGGGTCGTTGAACGACTCGGTGTCCCACACGAAAAGAAGAAGAATGTAAACGAAAAATAAGTTCTATATAAATGCTTAGCTTAGGTATAATGGCACAGTAATATCTTTAAGATAAATACACTTTTCATCATAAAACCAAGATTCTCGTTTTTATTGTTACAGAAAACTCCTATAAAAATTTAATTTTAGTTTAAAATATTAATCCTCTCATAATTAAAGTTACGTCTAAATTTATAAATTTCTCTGATAATGTGATTCGTACAAAACATCAATTTGCAAAATATCTCGATTTTTTATGATTAGTATACTTATTATTCTGATTATAATTATATTTATAATAATAATTACACACCTATGAAAACTGAAACCCACCAGGGCGGTTTTTGCAGCCATTGTTTTAAAGTGCTTCTTGCAGGCAACATACTATCAGCACCTTTCTTCGGTTCCTCAACCTTAGAATAGCTCAATAGCTCTTTGCAGTTTACAGGATTCCGTAATATAGCATTATTGGTAATAATCTCGACACTGCATTCCATATTCGATGCTTGAACAGGAGCACCTTTCACCTTCAAAGGATCCACTGCCACTGTTGTAGTACAGTTAGTAACATGTTTTGTAGTAACACTCGTTGACGTCTTGATTGAAGTTGGCGTTGACGAATTAGACACAATCGTCGACACATTTCCAGCAGCTGGTACAGAAGTGGTAGTCTTCATTATTCCTTTACCATCAAACGGAGCTGAGCCTACATTGGTAACCAGAGTTCCGTTTGGTAACATTTTCACGTTAGATGTAGAATTGATTAGAGATCCATTAGGCGACAAAATCGGCAAAACGTTGACTGAAATATTCGGAGATGGCGTCACAGCTGAGCTGTTTATTAGTACCGTGCTGTTCACAAGAGTACCATTAGGAAGCATAACTGGGGTAGCTGGTGTCGTTGGTATGGTTGAAGCATTTGGTACTGACAGTGTACTGCTTTCAGTCGCATTCATCACTAATGTTCCATTTGGTAACATAGTGCCATTATAGAACGTGGGTGGGGTGGTTGTAGCAGTTTTTACCGATTCCGTTGTATTCATTGATAAAGTTCCATTTGGTAATAACATTGGATTAGTTGTGTTATTCACAGTTTCGTTTGCAGGATCAGAAGTGGAACTGTTTACGACGGTTGTAACAGACTCGCATACAGTCGTGTTAATCTTATTTTCTTCTTTGATGCTCCCATCAGTAAATGTAGAAACAATCTCGCAGGGTATCTTCAAGGACTCTAACCTACCGTTTTCTTTTATTTTCAGTAGACATGTAGCTTTATCAGAAGTTTCGTATTGCGGTCTATAACTACTTGATGGTGAGTCATATCTTCTATGATAGTAGTCATCGTAGTAGTAATGATGGTTATAGTGGCTATGAGACCGTCCGAGATTGTACAGAGCGAGTCCAGTTAAGAGATCACTGTAGCGGCTATCTGAATGTCTGTATTCGTTTACGTAGATATGCTGTGGGGTGGCATAGTAAGAAGGCGAATAAATGTAAGATCCGTGATATCCGTGATTGTAAGAGTTTGATCCATAATTGTTTGAACCCGATCCGTAACTAGTATGATGTGTTCCGTAACTAGTGTGATGTGTTCCGTAACTGTTGCTAGGGTAATAGCTGTCATGAGGCTTGTTATTGTTAGGGTAATAACTAGGAGGTTGCGTTGGATATGGTTTGGAACGCGAACCGCTTCCTGAGAATCCAGGAGACGAAGGGTAATTATGAACTGTGGAACCAGGTGACTTAAAACCACCACCTGACTGTCCGGGAGAAGCCGGGTAACTTGTTCCTGGATGAAGAGATGAGCCTGGTCGTGATGATCCACTACCAGATAACCCAGTAGATGACGCTGGATAAGATGGCTTATTTGATCCACTTCCCGATAATCCACTTGAAGATGATGGGTATGACGGTTTACTGGATCCACTTCCTGATATTCCACTCGATGACCATGGATAGCTTGATCCACTACCCGATAAGCCACTTGAAGATGATGGGTGTGACGGTTTACTCGATCCACTTCCCGACAATCCACTCGATGACCACGGATAGCTGGATCCACTACCCGATAAGCCACTTGAAGATGATGGGTATGACGGTTTACTCGATCCACTTCCCGACAATCCACTCGATGACCACGGATAGCTGGATCCACTACCCGATAAGCCACTTGAAGATGATGGGTATGACGGTTTACTCGATCCACTTCCCGACAATCCACTTGATGACCACGGATAGCTTGATCCACTGCCTGATAAGCCACTTGAAGATGATGGGTATGACGGTTTACTCGATCCACTTCCTGACAATCCACTCGACGACCATGGATAGCTGGATCCACTACCCGATAAGCCACTTGAAGATGATGGGTAACTTGATCCTGACGACCACGACGGCTTTGATCCACTGCCTGATAAACCGCTTGAAGATGACGGGTAAGATGGCTTACTAGAACCACTTGAACTCCATGAAGATCCAGTTGACCATGAGTTTGACGGTTTATGCGAGTTTGAACTGCTGGAAGATCCCCAACTCCAGCGACTCCCACTTGATGAGGAGCGGCCCCAACTTTTACCCCATCCTCCACTACTGCCTCGCTTACATTCTAACACGGTGATACTCAAAAACAATACCAAGCACAACAGAACAGTTCTGTTGGCCATTTTAAACCACTTGTCAATGGTGTGTACTCCACTGAGAGGAGTTTAAGACTGATCTTAATAGTTATTTACGCAGGACCGATAATATATTGATTGCGTCCCACTGAGTAACATACCTTTGATCCGAATTTTTACTTCTCGAATTTTAATAACCCGAATAAAAATTACCAATTTTCAAAACTAATATTTATCTTTTGACAACCTTTTTGTATGACACCAGTTTCACTATACCAAAACTTTTATTTATAACTTTTCTCTTCCCAAAGTATCATTTGCCAAAAGTTTCCATAATTATTAATACTAAGAAAAAGTGCGGTGGGAGTTCGATCGATGTACCCCGAAGTTTTTGACGTAAATTTGCGGCACTCCGATATCTGTTATTTACTTATGAACTTCTAGGGCGGAAGCCAGAGGAGGGGTTAATTTAGCGATTACGGTTGAAATCAAAGGAGAAAATTAACTTCGGAATTTATAAAAGTTAGAAAACGTTACTTTGGCAAATCATAACGTGGAAAGTAAAAAAAGGCGAACCGTTTTCGAGAAAATCATATTCGGATGTACAATATTTAACCGTCTTAGTGACGTCGCATAATTGCTTAATTTAACCTGTTAGCGTCTTTTTCTCACTATATTTAGTAGTCATAAGAAAGACAAGGATAGCTCTAGAAATGTGGCGGGACAGATCTGCGTCTGGGGAATTTGTGTTCAAAACAAAGTGTCGTCTGTTTCACTTGAATTGATAAGGAGCATTGAAGGGGCCAAGGGTGACATGATTACTAATTCTCAACAATAAGTACATGCTAATTACAAAATACAGTGTGACAACATGCTTATTCGACGAAAAATAAAGGGTGAATCTAATGACACATATGGATCAGTTTTCTTTCGCCAAGGAATACAGATCGAAATAAATATTAGAAAATAAAAATATGGAGTTTCCATACCAAAGTTACTTACTGAACTTTGAACTGTTTTGAAAGAGTTCTTTGCAAATTACGGCCGACCTTTATTTCTTGGGAAAAGTTATTCAGTCTCACAGGTAGAAAATGTTATTCTCCCTAAAAATATTTAAGTAAGTACATTGAATTTAGATGTTTAGGTACATTTTATAGTGTATCTGTCTGTACATATACCAAAATTACATAAAATGTGTTTTTACTGCCGTTTGTAATGCATATTTATTTGACTCTTATTATTATTATTATTTGTATTTATATATTTTATAAGACTCTCCGAATAGGTAAACTTTGCACTGGCCAAAGCCAAGTGCTATTATATTTCGTCGCTCTGTTCTTCAGATATAATTCTAGTTAACCATGTAGTTTCTTCAAGCTACTGGCATTCATCGCACTTTTAGAGAAAATCGATTAAATCGATCGATTTCACTCTTTTTTTTTTTTTTTTTGTCTATGGCCACCCTTTCCTGTCGCCTGACAGATGGCCAAGTACTCATTCTTTAACTTGCGCGGCAGGATTCGCACGTTTTTTTACAAAAAACGTAAAATAATTGATAACTTCAGTGTTTAATGATGGGAAAACTAATTATTTCCCTACTTAAATTCAGTGATACACCGGGTGAGTGATTTTATGGTTTTTTTATGTGTCTTGATGTGATTGATTAACTGAGGTGGTTTTCAACTGATGCACCATTTTTTCCTTGACGGTGGGTCTACGACTCAATCCGCTGGAAAACCACACCATTTTTCCTTGATGGTCTCAAACCACTGGAAAGCCTGGAGGTTGACCGCGAGTCATCACGATGGCATTTTTGCATAGCAAAACATACGGTTCAAACTGGATCTATGTTATAAGTGTGCAATATATTCGCATAGGGCTTGCCCAAGCGATATGTAACGTCTGGAGGTTATGCCGCGAGCTAACACGAAGACAAATGTTATATAATACAAATGGTTGCTGCAGTGTTGCCGGCACTCGAAAATCAAAAGATCCGAAATCTAGTCCGACAGGATCCGATTGGATCCGATTTACCCAGAAGGGGCGTTAAAAATTTTGTGATTTTTGCCCGTGTTTTTGTGAAACATTTTCCTACATACTTACAAAAAATGAGCTGCAATTTTTCCTAATTTGCATTGTTTTACCTTGTGTAGTGTCGTATGTAGTTAAATTAAGCCTAACACAGACCGGATGCAGTGCGTGGCACACGCCTGTTCACGGAGGTAAATATGCGTCGCGCGTGCACGCCACGATACACAACGCAAAGCCGTATCTGGTCTGACATCATCTCGCATACGTTACCACTGGAGAAAGCGTGCACGTAAGTACGCATGCACGCCCGCATTTGTTGTGTTGATCCGATGAATTTCAACGTTGCGTTGCATCGCGTGTGAGTTACTCACGAGGACTTGCACGCCGCGCGTCGCATCCGGTCTCTGCTACCCTGTTATTCACGTAGACGTGCACGCCACGCGGCGCACCTGGCCTGGCTAGCCTGTTACTCGTGTAGACGTGCACGCTTGCCATGTAGCGCACTCGGTCTGGCTAGCCTGTTACTCGTGTAGACGTGCACGCTTACCATGTGCCGCACCCGGTCTGGCTAGCCTGTTACTCGTGTAGACGTGCACACTTGCCATGTGGCGCACCCGGTCTGGCTAGCCTGTTACTCACGTAGCCGAGCACGTTACGCGGCGCACTGGTCTGTGTAATCCTTATAGACAAAACCAAACGGTGGAAGATTTTTTTGCGGTGTGGTCCATTTTTCGCTCATGCTTATTTTTTACTGCAGGCACTTTTTTTACTTTCGGTTATGATGAGTATCTGTAATGTTTCGACAATTTTTTTTTCAACATTATCCGAAATTATCCGCTGGAAATGAGGATCCGCCGAGGATCCGATCAGGCCCGAAAAGATCCGAAATCGCATCCAAAGATCCGCGCCGGCAACGCTGGGTTGCTGTCAATCTTTATTTCGTTGGTAATCGACCCCAGTCTTCCACGAAATACGTCTTAGCCTAAACGATGCCCAAAAGTCATCAGTAACGTCTTGAGTTTATACCTTGACAAAATTTTATAAGAATATCTAATAAGTACCCGCTACCGATTTAAATAATCAAACAATTATTGGACACAACAGTACACAGCTCGACATAGACCTCTCTTTGTCTTATGATCTGTTTTTCACACGAACGTGTCATACCCAATGTATTCCTAAAAGTATATAAAAAATTTCTACTTAGAAATAGATATGTTGACTGTTATTTGGTCGTTACTCGAACCACTAGACTATGTCACAAAGCTTACTAGCAGAAAAACAACTGTTGATTTGTGTCAAGTTATTACGCGAGAGCGTCATAATTTTCACCTATGCGATTCAATTTATTCGCATAATTATGGTTACTGATAGGGAATACATTTATTTTTCCTCTTATATACGGTACGCGCCCCTTTTTCCTACGAAAAAGAAGTAACTCGAAGGCAATGCCACGAGATAATAATGTACCTACTAAAACATGGCTAAGATTCTACATATCATATCACATCACCAAGGAATATTTCATTAATTACGTAAATTTTGTATATTATACAAAAACGTATCTATTTGTGAATAACACTGTTGAAGTCATTGCTGAAACTTGCAACTAATCGCAACAGTGTGCGCAGTTTTTTTATATCATAGTAATACCCTAGCTTAAATTATACCCTTGAAAAATACAAGTAATTAATAATGCCAAATGCATAATATTACACGGGAAAACCGCAATATAAGTCACATTCTGTAAAAAGAACGCACCAATATTAGATTTACAAATATTTTTTTTAATCTACCTTCTTTTCGATTTACATTTTATCGAACCATGGTGCAATTGAGTAGTGAAATGTCAATTAAATTTCACGTACCTATTTGCCTACAGGTGAATTAGAAAAATATATTGGTATACAAATACCGTATTAAATACAACCAAACCAACGCATTGTGCTTACTTAACATATGGAAAAAATGTTTCTTTATTTATCCTACTTTGGATACCCTGTATTTATAATACTTTTGAAAAACCAATTAACTGGTTGTGTTGTGTTGTGTTGCAAGTTTCCCGTTATTCAGCAAGATTTTAGGACGTAAGTTCTTTATAGAAAGAAAAGATTCAAAACAAGATTTTGTTTACTTCTTTCTAGTAGATTTATATTATATTATATCATATAATGATAGACACCTGCTCGCCAAAGCTTACTTCAATACGCTTATGGTCTTACCTTAAAAAATCTTTTACAGCTTTTGATTTTAATTAAATAAAACAAAGGATAGAATGATTAGTCGATTTGACAATACCTAACTTACCCAACCATTGGTTGCCCATCCCACCTCCCATAAAAAGGGGGGGGGAGGAGTGTGTACTGCCTGCAGGAATACATGTGTACCTATGTAGGTAGGTCTATACAGGCCAGATTCGTGCAAATATTGCGATTGGTCTATGAAAGTCCATCATTCAGAAAGAAACGAAGTAGATAATAAATAAATAATATCCTATTATTGAAAAATACAAGTATTTTCCTACTCGGTATGTTATTATTATGAAGTATAATTAATATAAATTAATTATTACTTACAATGTGATACTTTGATTATTCCATTTCATTTCAAAAATTACCACATTACGACAAGAAATATAAAACATTATATTTTGAACACTAATAAATAAACCTATTTTGGGATTCACACTTATTTACCCAAACACATACATTTAACAAAAGCACATACATTAAGTATTCAACTATTCCTTATGAGGAATTGAATATTATGATTTTTTATTTGTAAAAATATGTAACCTCTGTCCTAAGGTTATTTAATTTCAATTCAATTGGAATGTTATGTTACGAACACGTACTGCGAGGATAAAATTACCAAAATATTTTGGTAGTGGGATAAACATATTCTTCAGACAGAATAACTTAAATGACTTATGTCATATAGATAATTTCATGAATATTTCCTACCCTGTCGGTATAAATGAAGAGTTAAAACGAGTAACATTTATATTTTTCTATACTAAACAATAGAAGATAATAAAATTATCTTAATTGGTGAACTATTTACTTCTTTTTTGATCAAACCTATTTAAATATTAGGTGGGATCTAAAATGTTAAATCTTATTAATAACTCGTTTGTTACGTATTTTACAAATACTTTTGAATTATCTCAGGACCTAACAAGGTTGCTGTTAGATTTTATGTGGGTAAAAAAGTTGTTAATTATTTACAGTAATGTAAGGAATTCTCAATTAATTCGTTCTACGTAGATCCATACATTATGCGCCACAGTAGATAAAGCGTTTTATTATAAATATTGTATTTCGTTCCAATTTCAATGAAATTACTAACGAAATCAATAATCTTCTAACCAAATGTTAGATTTTACTTGACTTCGTGTAAAAAATGAAAACGAGTAAATCTTTTTTTCGCAATGTTTGATAACATTGTTTCAAAATAAGTCGGTACTCCTGAAAATAGTTAAATCTTGTACTTCCGCTTTTCAACCAAGTACAAGTTGTTAAGTGATAAATAAATTTGGTCCTATTCTAGTAGACATTGTTTAAATATTTAACAAGGAAATCAAATTATTTAATTTTATTTTGTCATGATTAGAAATACATGCAGTAACCTAATCAAAACATTATGTTCACCACGTTCACCACAAGAGTATCCTTGCAATTTACAAAAATTAAAAATTACCATAAACATTTTACATTAAAATAGAATGTGAAAAACTTCAATAGTTCAATATTATTATTATTATGACATACAAAAATAATATTGAGTTTTAGAACCAATAACAATATTGTTAGGAAGAAAATCTGTCTTCCCTCGTTCTGCAGGTACACAAAACTTTAAAATAATAAAATTGTCTGCCTATTAACATTCTGGGCATTTTGAATTGCTTTTTATCAATAAAAGCAATGAGAAAAATATAAGTCATCAATAATAAAATTAAATTTATTAATTGATTATTATAATAATAAAATTAAGTGTAACCACATAAACGTAAATTTTTACCGTTTTATTATTAAAAAATAATTAAATCAAGTATAGACACATAAACGTAATTATATTACCGTTTTGACCAAAGTGTTGTTATTATTTGAAAGCAGACATTGATTCTTTAGGACATTAATTCTGGATGTCTGACTTTTGACTGTTTTAGTGTTTTATTTATTTTATAACCAAAATCCTGCATCATTAATTCGTTTATTTTAAAGTTCTTTGAGAAAAAATAGCTTCAATAATTTAAATGCTTATTCAAAGACTATTTATTTATTCTATGTACATGGATTACAATTTAAGAATTATAATTCCTGTTTAAATAATTAAATTGGAAAA
The DNA here is from genome assembly GCA_024500475.1 of Phthorimaea operculella. NCBI lineage: Eukaryota > Metazoa > Arthropoda > Insecta > Lepidoptera > Gelechiidae > Phthorimaea > Phthorimaea operculella. Next base: position 445,606 of record JANFCV010000254.1, read on the forward strand.
TTTCGTTGCTGTGTGTGTGAGTATACACGAAGTAAGCACAGTTAATTAAGTTCTTATAAAAAATTAATAATTTACGCGTTAATTAACTTTTTTATAGCGATTATTTCCATGATAACGTGAACCATATCAATAATCAAATATTTGTGTAGTTCAAAAATTATCCTACACGTATACGAGTTTACAGGTACACTATAATGTACCATTCAAACCAAACTTGGTGTAGTTTAGCCTGAAAAAGCTTTTGAAGCAAAACATTTTTCAGGTGTGTTTATAATCTTTAATAACTTTATATTTAGTTGAGTCAACATCATCATCATCTCATCACTGCTGGCTCACAGCGCTCGATGATAATGTGAAGATTTTGGTTAATATTTAATTACCAGAAATAGAAAGGAAACTATGTTTTCACCACGTTTTTATTTCAACGCCTTAACAATTGCTTGCAAATGTGTAATGCTTGTATAATTTTTGACATAAGTACAAAAACAACGATAATCAGAACTTTTATCTTAATCGGGGTTTGTGGTAAACCTATTTTATGTAGTTAACTTAAAAATATGTTTAGAATAAAATAATTTAAAGTGAATGTACCTAATCCCTACACATAATCCAACTTATGTTTAAGGGCTGTCTGTACAACTGACTAATCTTTTCTATTATAATGTGTTGTGATATACAACACAATATCTCTGAACATCTACATGGTTAACTAGAATTATATCTGAAGAACAGAGCGACGAAATATAATATATGATCAAACGAACTTACCAAGTGAAGTTCGATCGATATTATATGAGTCGCTCTGTTCGAAGATATAAGGTCCCTCCCACCCAAACCCAGTTGTATAATAGAAAAAGATTAGATCTACTGCTATCTCTAAAGAATGAGTACTTGGCCATCTGTCAGGCGACAGGAAAGGGTGGCCATAGACAAAAAAAAAAAAAAAAAAAGAGTGAAATCGATCGATTTAATCGATTTTCTCTAAAAGTGCGATGAATGCCAGTAGCTTGAAGAAACTACATGGTTAACTAGAATTATATCTTCGAACAGAGCGACTCATATAATATCGATCGAACTTCACTTGGTAAGTTCGTTTGATCATATAATATTAATCCATTGAGAGGAACTTTCTGACTAATCTGCAGGTATTCAGAATGACTGCCTTTTGTAAAAGTATGAGTGTGGATGTGTTCATTTTCAGTGTTTGGAGACTAGTGTGAAGGGTTTTTGGGATGACTCCTGTGGTAGAAAGGATGATTGGAACTGTTCTGACAGAGTTCACCTGCCACTGCTTTTTTATTTCAGTGGACAATTCGGTATATTTGGCTATCTTTTCTGTGTGCGTGGCTAGCAAGTTATGAGTATTACATATTGCAATATCAATGAGAAGGACTGACTTATTAATTTTATCTAAGATGGTTATGTCGGGCCTATTACAATAGATAGTTTTGTCTGTAATGATTGTGCGGTCCCAATAAATTTTATAATCACTATTTTCGAGTATTGCTGCGGGTTGATATTTGTAATAAGGTTGAAGAAGTGAGTGTCTAAATAACGAGTTATACTATGGGTACGTTAAAACAACAATCTATGTTTATCATCAATTTTATGTTATAAATGCTGTCTTTCGACGAACAGGTTTTAAAGTGACCTTTTATTGTGACTTTGACAATCTATATTGCCATTCTGTATATATTCATATGATTATGCGGTATTTTGCTGGTTTTTGGCGATTGGAGTAGGTTAATGCAATCACATTGAAAAATCAATCACGTCACGATGGCGTACTTACACCGCGCGCCGTTTCCCTTATTTGTGGTACAGTACGCGAATGAGTTCTTGGCCATCGGGGAATGAGGAGGCGCGCGGGGGCGGCGCGCCCCGCGGTTACCCAACTACCCGCATTCGCCCGCAGTCGAGTGATGGGAAAAAAGTGTGTCACAAAGTTGTCGATATTTTGCCGTTGTGTTGTGTTTTGTGTAGAAACCATAAATACTTCTTTAATATTATTCACAAACAGTGAAGTTACAGTTCGAACAAACTATGGCTAAAAAGGCCCCTTTAATAAGCAAATGTCTCGAGACATATACATTTTAGTTACTTTGTTTTAAAGAAACCTGCCCTCAGTTTAAAAAGACCTATTCAACGATACCCTACCTACTCAATATTGTAGGAAAAACAACCCATTAACTAATAACTATGAGTAGTCTGAACTGAACTGTTCGGCAACAATTCTCGATATCGACATCAACATGAATTAGTCACAGCACTACCGCATTCCTCAACATGGTCATGAACTCATTCGCGTACTGTACCTACATCGGCGCATCAAAATGCAACTGTCATATGCAGTCACTTTCTCGCTACCTGACACAAACCGCAAAATTGTGCATGTGAAGTTTTTGGTTTTAAAACGAAGTTTTACGTGTCAGCGGGCTTGGATTTTATTACGTAGCGGTAAACAGCTTGTAAGTTTCTCATAAATTATTATTAATACATTTTGTTAAAATAAAACAATATAGACAAAACTGTAGGACTAAAATCATTAAATTTTACGCCATCGATTTGTTGCCTTCTAGGTAATAATGTGCCACAATGGATCTTGATTTGAAGGGCACAAAGGACGAGCGGATGCGTATTTTCTCATCCAGTTCACGAGACTGTAAACAATGAGTTGTAAACTCGCCATCTAATCATCTTTTCAACCTGTAATCACCTCTTGTGAAGGCAGTCATCGGGCTGTCACGCTTTTTGTCGCAACCGCACGGAAATAGGATCACGCAGGCATCACATTTGACTTCTATTTTACATTATTTAACTGTAACAATGCGAATTTCCACCATATCTATTACCAAACAAATACGGTGTCAGCGACGTCAAACGCTTGGCAGACGCATCCGTCGACACAGCCTACGTATGCGACGGCGTATTCGTTTGAAGACGACGCGGAGATTTGCATTTTCCAATGCATACCTTACGGATGCGTTAAAAAACCGCAGCAGCGGACGTCACTTGTATTCTCCGCCTTACCACGCTTTAGTTCTCAGTTCCGATCATGTCGTCGACTCAGCGGCACATTTAAAATGTTATTCAATTTATTACTAGTTGTTTCAAGTTTACGCGCCAGCTGTGCTGATGAATTAACCACAAAAGCGTCCGTTTTCCCGATCCCATTCGAACTGCCGAACCGGAACGACAGGTCCAACCAATGCTGGCTGAGGATCGAAGACGTCGAGCTGGTAGAAACTCTTTCTATCTACTGCTTCCTGGCGAACGAATTCCTCCGCGTATACATAGCGGATTACAACTCGAGGAAAATGCAAGAAGATGATGTATACGTCAGCCTTTGGAGTGAGAAGCCCAAGAACAACGAAGAAAAGAATATCACAGAACCGTCGGACTTCGTGAGCAGTGGTCAAAGGATCCGGGACTGGAAGGTCGCTACAGTACTAGACCCGACCACGCACATCAGGATATACGTCACTGAGAAGGCAGACTGCAGGATTATAATGTACAGTAGAGATGCAATGACGAACTATAAAGTGGACTGTCCGAAAGTATTGTATTTCCTGAATCGGCGTACGTATGGAACTGCTGGTGTTTTTAGTGTCAACACAAGTTTGATAACGGCAGTATTAGTAATTAATATTTTAAGGTATTTGTAAGAACAGGTGAAGAAAGATGTATTTAAGTTATTGGTTGTGATCGAAGTAAAGTGGTTATTAATGGAAACTAGGCTGTGATAGGTACACCTGCGGCACTCAACCGAGACGACGGAAAGGCGTCTGGTGGTGAAGGCCAAGCGGACAATTATGTATCTACGATTCATTTAATCGAACAAATTCTTGGAGAATAGGATCTAATTATAAAAGTTACAACCTTATGTCTTTTGCCGATGAGACCAGGAAAATTCACCCTAAAATTATTTAATAGTCTTGAGTCCAGATTACCATATAATAGTTACTGATTTCTAACAAGAAATTGAACTGTCACTATCAATTGAAAAGGTTTGGACAAGAAAAGAAGATTATCGTCAGTAAGATTGTGTACAATTTTACGCGTTATCCGTCAAAATTAAGAAGCGATTAAAATATGGCAGCTGGACAAAAAAATACATGTGCGAAATGTTTAAAACTCAGTCATTTTTAAACACGACATGACATAGCTAAAACGTTTTGTAAAATCTATCTAGGTAGGTACTATCATTTTCCAAGCCTATTTGTCCGAAAGTCGCAGAACTTTTTTTAATGATGAAATGATATTTGACGGAGATTTGGAATCCATGGGAGACTATCTATTACATACCCACTTAAAATGCAATGATATGTATCTATATTGTTTGTGTAGGACTTTATCTCTTATCTCAGGATACTAAGTAGGTACATTGTTACAAAAACTCGTATCGTGTCTGTAGAACTATAAACATAGCATAATTATTGCAACAACACCTGAATCTACATTTAATGAAGTATTACCGTATGCTAAAATAAAAAGAAATTATGTTGTAGGTAAGGAACCTAAATAAGTAGTTAAAAGGACGTTTTTGTTAATGTTTTGTTTAATTGTAAGAAAAAATCATTTAATTGTCAAAGATTAAAAATAACTAATGCGTTAGTTGCCGTTCTATAATTCGGATCTTTTAAATTCTTGTATTATTTATTTTGGCCCATTTGATAATTAAAGCAATATTTCGTTTAATACACCGATACTGCACACACTATATAAAAAGAAATGCAGTAGGATTTTCGCATAAAAAAGGCAGTTGGTGTGATATGTTTACATTTAATATGACTATCATATATATAGGGTGAAATTTTACTAGTAACCAATCTTAGATGAAGGAAGGTGAATCTCAGATGAATTCCTACTTCTGTGTGAACAATTTTTTCTCAAGGAACATATAAGTCGAAGGAAATATATTAAAAAAATTGGTATCACCTACAAAATTGCCGATCAGCTGATTTAAGTTACTAGGTATGTGAGATCCTATTTCTTTTATATATTTCTTACGACTTATGTTCCTTGAGAAAAGTTGTTCCTTATCACCAGCTGGTTCAATGATTTCACAATCGGTCACTAGAAAAATTACACTAGATATAAAACGCAAAAGTATATCAGTAAACAATCTAATTACCTAATTAATGGAAATTCATCTTTCATTTAGTTGCTTGCTAAGGTCAATAAAAAGATAATCCAAACAAACTATCACTGAGCACGTTTCCATATCAATGGCTGTGTTTGGTCCTTATCCTAATCCTTATCCTTACCGAAAATGGTTCGACGACGACATCAAGATGAATTCTGAAGACAAATACATGGTACAGAGTGAAATTTTACTATACCGATAGCGAAAACTCACAACCGGCTGGTGGTAAGGAACAAATTTCCCCAAGAAACATAGGTCGAGATATGAAAAATTAAATTAGAGCTTGCCATACAGAAATTGCCGATCAGCTGATTTCAACTAGTATGGGAGATCTGAATCTTTTCTGCGAAACTGAACAACTTTACCCAAGAAACATAGGTGAGAATGTAAAAAAAATTGAAATATTTGACTCGTTTGGCAGGCACAGTATTTATGGGGTAAGTGTCCAAAATTCTTTTTCATATTTCAAGCTACGAATAAGTATGTTCCTTGAACAAAATGGTCCAGTTTCATGAACTGGTCCATCCTTTTCAATATAATATTTTCTTACAGATTGCTTATACGATTTATTTGATTAGCGTTTGATTATAAGGTCTACCCCCGGTCCTGGTTGCTGTCTAGGATTAGCTACTTCGGTCGTTACCCAAACATGTCAGAGGCCTGCTAATTGTAGAAGGCGGTTGAAAAGCACTCACTCCAGAGTTCATCGGGTCGTTGGACGACTCGGTGTCCCACTCGAAAAGCAGAAGAACCAGACACAAGTTCGCAAAATGCCGCACAAATGTTATCTAGCAAACCGCTTGCACTATTTGGCTTTCATATATTCTAAGGCGTTTTGTTAAACAATTTATTTTCGTCTTCGTTCACTCACATACTAGTGTTGATGAAGGTTCCACTCATTACTACCCATTTTTACCCGACTGCCGGAGGGTTATGTTTTTCGAGGGTATGTAATGTTTGATATAAATATTTTTAATATAATTTTGTTTAATATAACAACATATTATCTAATTTCGTTTAATATAACGTCTCATTTAATATAATGCACATTTGTTATAATTTTACTTCGTATAACGTTATTTCACATAATAATCATTTGATATAATTATTATTTCAAATAATTTATAAATGATATAATGATTACTTGCTATAATATTACATGTTATAACGATAAGTTGGTATAATGCGTGGTAAAAATCTTATAGCAATTCTTTGTAGTTTATAAGCCTTGTAATACAATCACTTGTTGCAGATTATTACCGAAAAAAGTGGCGACCAACTATTTTTTTCTTGCGGGGGGCTTCGCCCCCCGAGCCCCCCGTTGTGGGGGGCTGCGCCCCCCCGTCCCCCTGCTTGCATGCATGCAGGCAAACAAGCAGCAGGCATGCATGCAGGCAAGCAAGCAAGCAGCAGGTATTCATGCAAGCAAGCAAGCATCAAGCATGCATGCAAGCAAGCAAGCATCAAGCATGCATGCATGCATGCAAGCACAAGCAGGCATGCATACATGTCAACCTAACCCGAAGGCTATGGCAGAAGCGAGCGCTCGCTACGCTCGCCTGCTCGCTTCCGCCATAGCCTTCTGAACCTAACCTATCCGAAGTCGGGGTGCCCCGAACTCCCGTGCTCGCTGCGCTCGCACCCGCCCTTCTTGCTTACGCCCTGTTATTACGAACCAAAATTTAGCAGTGGATTATATCAAAAATGCATTATATCATTGAAAAATTAGTTCAAATGTTGGTATATCATCAGATAATATATTATCTGAGCAGTATATGAAATAATAATATATCAAATGTAACGTTATAAGAAATAAGCAGTATACGAAATAAATTTATACGAAGTTAGTATTATATTAAGTGAGTGTTCTGTCTTTTTAGCGTTATCACAAACAAAAATATATCATCTGTTTTTATAACAAAAGTTACGCACCCGTTTTTCGAGAGTATGTATGCATGTATTTCGTTAAATTCGTTTGCACGGGCTACAGCCCAAACGGCAGGGCCTATCTTGACATGCGAGGTGTCGTTAGATTCGTCTCAGAAGCGCAAGAGACACTGGCTATATTGAAAAAACCGGCCAAGAGCGTGTCAGACACGCTCACAAATAGGGTTTCGTAGTCAACGTTTAAATATGAGGTTTTTCAGCATTACAAACTTAATTTTGTTGCTGGTTTGTTAGCAGCAGTATGATGACCAAACGCAAATAGAAAAACTAATTTTTTTCTGAAACCTTTAAGGGTACAATATCCGTTATAGTTTTCATTGTAAATTCAAATTGTAAGCTATATTCCATATTTATTTCAAATTTTTAGGGTTTATACTTTAGAAGTTACAGCTGGAACAAATTATGGGTCAAAAACGCCCTTTTTAAAAGCAAATATCTCGTGACAGAAACATTTTAGTGACTTTGTTTCAAAGAAACTTCGCCTTAGTTTTAAAAGACCTATTCAACGACACCCTACTCAATATTACAGAAGAAAAAAAATTTTTTTGCCCCCATTTCTCTTGTATGGGAGGGGGTCCAAAGAACATTAAATATAATTTTTTCTTAACATTTCTATATTTGGGTCAACACGATCTATCTTCTGACCAAATTTCATGTCGATAGCTCTAAAACTGACGAAGATATGAGGGCGCGGCATACAGACAGACAGACATGACGAAACTATAAGGGTTTCTAGTAGACTACGAAATCCTAAAAATCAATAATCCAAGATGACGGATTTTTATTCCAGAATACAACTTTGAAGTTACTGCAGTCGGGTTTTTGTTTTTTAATAAATCTGCTTGTTCCTCAGTCAACCTCATCAATATGACATGATGGGTTTATATGAGTAACACATGTAACCTTCCTTGCTCATTCCTATTTAGAACCACGCGTATTGAAAAGTAAACAAGCAACGTTGATTAGGAAATCGTATTCACATCGGAAAAGAGTGTAAAACAGAAAACAGATTAAATAACAGACGTGTTTATTAAGAGCTGTGTTTACAGATGTTCCCCTCATCGGTCTCTAATCCTATACACAATTAAATCTGTGTATGTGTACTATCAGCTGCAGCTCAACCAACTCGTTTAATAGATCAACGTTAATCAAATTAACTGTTAAGATAAGATACATGTTACATCTGATCACATACTTTCATCGGACGTGACAAAATTTACCTTTTTACAGCCTTATACACTCTGCCCAACATGCAAGGGATAAAGGCGTGATTTGAGTATGTACGTAAATGTAAAAGAAAAGTAAAAACTAACTGATCTAGTGTAAAATCTACTTAGGTTGGCAGTAATTTCTCGCCAAACCCCAAAGTCGGTTTGTATGGAAAAATAAGACTGGTACTACCAGTTGAAAAGGGCGGCACAAGACCGCGAGGGTTTCTATCCTATACCTATGCAGACCTCCTAACTTCAATTTCAAGATGGCAACCCTTGATGATGATGATATATCAAGCAACAACGCGATACCGCTACGTCTGTGACCGTTTTCTTTCCGCGGGAGGTAAGATATATTGAGCGGTACCGCGCTATGAAGCGATACCGCTACGTCTGTGACCGTTTCCTTCCCGCGGGAGCGGGAGGTAAGATATATTAAGCGGTATTGCGCCATAAAGCGATAACGCTACGTCTGTAACCGTTTTCAGTAGCATTGTGGCATTTGCAGCGGTAGCAGAGTGACGGATAGGCACTTGATGCGATTAATTCGCCGAGTCTGTGGGTGACGCGCCCTCTCTTGACAGTGACTGGGTAATTGCATTGCAAATTACAGCCATTTAGATATACTTATAAAATGGGCAACAGCGTTCCCTGTAGGTGGTTGCGAGATTTGGTCCCCGTCATTTACTTAATCTGATAAAATGTTTTAGTATACTGGTGACGACGTATTATTTTCCTTTACTGTGGTTGTATGGTAGGCGTGAAATAAAGAAGAAAAGTAACTGGAGCACTGGGATGTAGGTATCATAACGTGACCTTGTGACCTTCTGAAGGTCAAACTTGTAAAGTCCAGGGACATAAACAGTGTGCCTGGAAAACTTTAACTCGTGTTTTTACGAGAGCCGCGCTAAGGCAACTGTAAAAAAGTCGTGCTTGTAACGAATAATATTTTAATGATAACGATTATGATAAAAAGCTTTTTTTGTTACGTATTAGAAACAACTATATCTTAGATTTAAGACAAATGCTACTTGTATCAATTTTAGACATTAAATATTATGATATCAAAGATTTTTCGCTCGAGTTGTCATACTGATATCTCATTTAATATCATAAAAATGATGTAAAATTCCGTGACTGTTGAATGCCATGATGAAAAACTATTTGATAGCTTCGGCGGATAGCTATAACTGCATTTTTTTAAAGGTAATGGAACATATTTTTTTGCACAAATACCTTTAAACAAGCAGACTTAACGCTAAAAGCTCTTCCAGAGACTATTTATAACTATAGCTACAATTCAAATATACCTTTATTAGCCCAACTCGTACTTTAATTACGCGTTCATGAACACTCATCGTAAGCTCTACAACTTTTATTGCAGCCTCGTAGCTCGTAGCCGTAGCACCCCCGTAGACATAACGACTTGTCGTAGCATACCAAAAAGCTTCGGGGATTGCCGGGAAAGTTACGAATCTAGAATAGCCTTTATGCGATTAATTGCTAATATTACCATCACATACAGCATGAAAAATCGGAAAACCTTAATTCGGAATTATAATTATCCGAAATTCCGCGACTGAACTGTCCAAAATGTGTTTCAATCAACACACTTTATTCTATATTTATGGTTTTAAACCGTAATATTATAACATTGCATTCATTCACACTGCAATCCGATTTTTTTACAAAAATTCGCATATTATTGAGTGTCTTCATTTACATGTTATTATAAGAAGACATGTTCGCAAATGAAATGTTCAGAAAATTGAATTTCTGTGAGGCTTGTCAGTAGACCCAATCCTGACATATTCAATTTCGTGGAAACCAATCGTGTTGGAAACATTATTATAGAAATATTCTTAGAATATATCAATGTTCCTATAGCGAAATAATTGGCACTTTAAAAAAGTAGTAGATATATCTATAATGAACGTTAGGCACGTTTCTTTGGTTTGTAGTTTCTGTACTTAAAACTAAAAATAAACTTGTTAAACCCTCTGTTAAATTCAAATATTTTTTTATATAATATTGCCCTGCATTTGTCTGCTATCTCACCTGTTGGTAAGTGATGATGCAGACGATGTTGGAACATGTTTGCCTAGGTAGTGCCTTTTCACTCTTGCCTTGAAAATGCCCAAATTATATGGAAACAGATCCGCCGGCAAGGAAAATCGGTTTAAAACCATGTAGAAATTTGATTCGATATATGACATTTAAATAATTATCTAGAGCAACGTCCTGTCTCTTATGTCCGTAATTCCTCTAGGGATATTCATTACATTAAATCTGATACATAGAGAAAAATAAATACCTACGTGTAGAACTTTTATATACAATTGTGACAATCCGCTACTCTAGTAGACAGACCAAATGAGCTACTTTTTAAGACGATCATCGAAAACGATATTTTTGTAAAACGATTAATGAAGTCCGTGGTATTTTTTGACAATAGTTTAAAGCATACAACTTTTTTGTATTTTATTTACACAACCCAGTCAAGTAGCGAATTGAGCGTGTAGTTCCCAAGTAAGTAGTAGGATATAATTCGTTTATCCGTCGAATATTGTATGACGCTGCAATATTTCTTATCTGTCACTGAACGTGCATATTCATAATCTAGGGGCATTAATGGACGTTTGATTACATTTTGAGAATCATGTTTCATTAACTACTTATAATTTTACCTAATAAAGGTTACCTTATTTAACCCACTTTACCGCGTGCGTGATTGTTTAAGATGTTGACTTAGGTCGTAAGTACGTATTAAATTATGTGACCCTTTATTTTCTTGAAACATAATTACGCTCACACGGTATTTAGGGAATGTTTTCTCGCTTGAACTAACAAATAACTTGAAATCCCAACTTGAAATAACAAACTTGAAATTTCTTTCTTTCTGTTCAAATGCATGAAACTTTGATTGGGTTGGTATATAACGAGTATAAGGAGATAACAAAACTAAGACGAAAAACACACGTAACGTCCGATTGTGCGTTATTTTTACGCTGCGTTACGGATACGTTGGTATAATACAAATTTCGACCTCATTGTCATACAATACAAATATGATTTTATTCTGTCAAACTGTTTAAAAGACGTATCCGTCGACGTATCTGTATGAAAATAAAGTGGAAAATCGTTTTTCTCAAACGCAACTTGTTTCTCGCCTAAGAAGGCGTAGTAAAAAGAATGCCTCCGTAGCCTGCAACTGCAAACATTTTTCCCGCGTTAAAAAGAATATTCTGCAAATTAAAATGAAAATTAGCCTACCCTAAAGCGCAGTACCAAATGAGACAGCGAAGTAATAAACGCGGCCTCATCGCGCCCTTTTCTTACCAGTTTACTTTTACAACAGTAATTTATGTAAGTAAAGATTGCGGCTTTTAATTAAGAACACTTTCCTGTTAAGAGATGGTTTGGGCTAACAAAATAAAATTAGATTATCCAACTAATTACTTTGCAATGAAACGGACTTAGGCGAAAAAATAATTTAACACTTTTTGCGATTGTTCGTAGATCAGTCAACACTTTAAATGATGACTTCGTGCATACGTCAGCTCTTTCCTTAATTTTCCTCTTTCTTTTAACTTTATCGTGCCTTATGATTATAGTTTGCAGGGAAACGGACTAAACCATCAGCCGGAGTAAATAATTTATCACGTTGAGCGATTGTTTCTAGATTAGTCAATCCATTAAACACATGGGACACGTAGCTTACACGTGTCCTGTCATGTCATGTGGACCGTGACTTTGATTTTCACTTTTTTTCACTTCACTTGTTTTGAATTTGTCGTATTTATTTGAAATCGTCTCGCGCGAGATAAACCTGTTACTACCTATTATGCAATGCTATTTGGAGAGAGTAAAGATATTTGTATTTAAATAGATGCCGGTACTAGCCCCATCAGAGACCTTCTAGGACATTTTCCCCTACTAGGTCGGTAGGTGGTCAATGCTATGGATTTTTTCTATATGCACACCTTTAGGTTCTAAAAGTATTGAAAACGCAGTACGCCACGGCTAAACTAGTCACAATTTTCTACCCCTAAGTGGATTGGCGAGGTGAGCGGCATGCAACGCGAGTGACATTTACATATGTACCTAGTTCCAGAGGAAACAAAACGTTAAAGAAAGTAAGAATAAAATCCTCAACTGTTTATTTACTTTTCAAAACACATCGAATTAAATTAATACTTAACATTAAAGAGGGGCAGTCGAATATCCCACCATGGCAATGGACACCCTCTAAACTAAACTATTTATATTTACCTACCTACTTATAATACCCAATCAAAAACAACGACATTTCTATCCTATAGAAGTTAACACATAAAACTAAAGAGGGGCAGTCGAATATCCCACAATTGCAAGACAATGAACAGCCTCTAAACTAAACTGTGTATATTACCTATTTATATTACCAAATCAAAAACTACGACATTTTTGTCCTATAGAAGTCCTTCCAAACATTCATAATAAAGTTACTAAAATATTGTATCCATCGAATTACATAGAATTTCTGGAAAATTCAGTGAGAACCCAGATCTTTACTGGTGTGATCCGGATCTGGCCCACACGGCCCTGGTCATATTTATTTATTTATTTAACCGTTTATTGTACACAATAAAACATATAGGACATAACATATTGAACAATACACAACAGGTCAGCTTATTTCTAAAAAGAAATCTCTTCCAGCAGACCTAGGGTAGTGAGATGGCATAGAGGGAGTGGTCATGATCATGAATATGCACATACGTGATGAGGGCTAAGCACTGGTGAAATACAAGATACCTACTGGGACCGATATATGTTATGTAATGTGGTTTATTAAACCTGAGACACGGAAACCATTGTATTTGATGTAGGTAGGTTTATTTTCCAAAATAAATACTACTAAATACCTGTTAAAATTAGTCTTCTGAAATATTTTCTAATTGGCAGTTGTTTAGTGTCACGGTCTGAATGCACCTTATCATTATTCGGAGAGCTTTTTCAAGTGATGAGGGCATCACCTAGCCAGTGAAGGCGTCTCACTGTAAGGGCTGTATGACTTCATTAACAAAGCATTGCCTAATTATTTAACAGAGTAGTTTTAGGGTAGATTAGTTTCTCTTTCTTAGCGACTTAGCCACAATTTGGTAATCAACTTTCTGCGGCCCGAAAGATGTCGAGATGTGGCAAACTTGGCTACTTAACCAACTATTGTTGGCGGGAACTTCTCCAGTTGACAAACTAATAAACAGTGACTTGGCGACACGTGTGTCACACTACACATCTATATATATATATATGTATACTTACATAGTTTGTGCGTTTCTGTGTCGGTTCATTGTTTTTGTGGCTTCATTTATATTTCAATATTTAAACATACATAAAAGTACCTACAGATGTAAAAAAAACGCAAGGGACGACCCAATAAAAACTAACTCGATCAGTTCGAACATTTTTATGGGAGTGCCAAGTTTGATTTTCATATTATTTTAGACCTGTGTTTTATTGTTGAAAGTTGGTACTTGATTTTTAACTAATGGAGTGGTCCGGCCAGTGGTTGTGCCCTTTTCTAATCATTATCCCATGGAAATAGGTAAGCTGTTTTTACAGCATTATTTAATATACACCTTCCTCTTGAATCACTCTATCTATTTAGAAAACACGCATTAATATCCGTTGCTTGGTGTAGATGCGAGTTATCGGTGTCCATGACAGACAGACAGAAACGCAAAACCGGCTTCATTTTGTACTACGTACCTGGTTACCGTAGGTGGCTGAAAACAAGATCGTTTCATACCACTTTATTATCGTCCATAAACTGTATCACTCAGCCTGGGCGAGTTTCTTGGCGGGTCAATTGTTTAATAATTCTTGTCACGCACGCAACTTGTCACTACCGTAGCGACTAGCGACATCTACGTGAATTGGAACGTGATAACGTGAAATTGAAACGAGAAACATGTTCAAAGTCTAAATACATACAAACAAACACATATTACGTCTTTAGCCCAAAGTATCTTTGCGGAGTAGTCAAGGCGCTTACGGCAAAAATATTACGTCATAAAATACTTGTATGAGATTAAGAAAACCATCGTGGATCACTACAGTAACAGGTTGTCAATCTGAAACCTAAAGCGAGGAACACACGCAACGTCGGTTGGTTTGTGCGTCGTTTGTTCGATTTTCCACCTTATTTTTATACGAATACGGTTTATGTCAAACGATTCGACAGACAACGCAGCGTTTGCGATGCCGTTTGACACAAACCGTATTCATATGCAGGTAGGGTGGAGAATCGAATGAACGACGCACAAACCGACGTTGCGTGTGTTCCTCGCCTAAAATATTGTAACAAGTAATATACGTCATGTAACCCTCGAGTTCTGTCTGAAATATAAGAAACTAATGTCAAGGAAAAACAAAGTTCATTCAACGGTCGAAATTACAGATCGTGTTAGCCAACACAAATGACAATTTGTGACAACCACAATTTGATGCGGTGATGGGTGCCATGATTTCCAGTTCAGGCTTGAATGGGGAATCTTTCTCGTACTCCTTTCGTCAAAACACGTGATCCGGCAAAACACCGTAAAATCATGCGGTGCGTATCAAACCGCCTTACTTTGCTGATAGAAAAAAACTGTACCTCATAGAAGTTGTTGTATTTCTTAAGTTAAATCTTTTATGAAGTTAGCGAAAATATTATTCCAAGGTAGGGTTAACTTAAAGATAACAAGGGCTAGGGTTTAACTGTTCCTGTGGTTCAGTGGTCTGAGTGTTGGTCTCAGGATCCGGAGGTCTCTATTACGTTTTTGACGGGCTAGATTTATAATGATCAAACTAAACCACTTTCTCTGAGGGCCAATTGTTAAAGTAATAAAAAAAATTAACCACCCTTTTAAAAAAACTGATCGAACAATTTTTACAGGACGTAACTTTTTCCATATATTTTTTGATAAATGTTATGTTCCTTGAGAAAATCATTTTGTTTAACCTGTTGAACGTTTTGGGAAAGTCGATGGTTCAGCTAAGTAATCATTCTCCTTCTCCAGGGCTCTTCAGACCTTTAGTCTACTTGGCATCACACAAAAAAAAAGTTATGGTTATTATGATCTTGGGGTAATACTCGTATACCTACGTGCCTGCGACGTGACTGAGGAAGATACGTGAGAAGTGGAGAGCAGACCCCATAAATGACTAGAAAGGCAGACCCCACTATTGGATGGGTATAATTCTTGCCAAAGAGAGAGAATTAGAGGTTTAAACCTAATCAGATCGTCTTAGCAATATTTTCTAATTATCTCTCTTATTCCTGACGGCCCTGCACCTCGGCGACTTATATAAAAGTCCCGTTAACAAGCCAGCGCCTGACAAATTGATCCCGTTACGCCTCGGTGTACAGTTTCACCACATTTCGTTGCCACCTTGAGGAACATGAAACTCTTGATAGAAAAATGATTTTGCCCGACTGCCTCAAAAAGAAGGCCGTGTTTTTCGAGAGTATGTATGTACGTAGGTAGACAAGTAAACGAGTAAATTCTTTCGCAAGGGCTACATACAACCCGAATGGCTGGGCGGATGGTGACATACGAGGCGTCGTTAGATTCGTTTCAGCAGCGCAATTGACCTACAAAAACAAAACACAGAGACATAAGATAACACCTCTTTCTTCCAAGTATGTTTAATTCTAATAATATAAAATTTCTATGTTAGTTTCTTAACAGTAAAACATCACGCCCATGAAATAAAATAATACCGTTTTCTTTACGGTGTTTATTACAAAAACGTCAAACTATAAATTTCTTCTCGTTGGGACTTGCTGTAGCCCCAATGTTTTTTCAACCCACTTACTTAATAATGATCAGAATTAATTAATGTTTATGCAGTTTGATTTCGTTTAATCATAAAAAAATAAAGTTAAACGCACGTCTCATATTTATTAATTATTCATTATAATATTATTCAAGCTTTCTCGCTTTGAAAGCTATTATGGACAAGCTTTTTGCGACAATAATGGTCACTTATTTACCACAATACAAAAGTCATTGTTCAGCACTTCATAAAACAGATCTATTGTGTTAAACTCTGCTAATGGTATTCCTTTGCTTTGAAACAAATTATAAAGCTTTTTCGGTTTGTAGAGTTCGTTGGAAAATCTAGATAGATATGCAACAAATACTCGGTTATTTTTTGTTGTGCTGTATTCGGCTGCATAGTTTATAGCAGTATTCGACAAAATACAAAATACCTGATTTACGAAAAAAAACAAAGAAGCAGTTAATTAAAAATATATGGTAGAATTACTTTAGATGGGTGGAAGTACAAAAGAAAAAAAAACAATAAAAAATCAATAAATACAATAAAGGTTTCTAAATAAAAAAAAAAAAAACTTCAAATATTACCAGCAACTTGGAATCTTTCAAGTAAATTACCTCTGAAAAGGTAACTTAGCCAGCAGTTTTCATCTCTAATCTCTAGCCTTGATTCACGACAAATATCCCGGGAAATGAAACTTTGGCCTTTGTCTGACAATTCCTCTCAGAATGGTCAGATCTGCAATCTTCGTTGAAAACTGCTCATATTAAAATTTCTTACTTTTTTGTGTTTAATGTAGAGTTGTACCGTGTTATTTTATTACAACGGAGTAGTAGTAAGTGACATACTCTATCAGCAACAAAGCCATTTAAGAGATCAGAAAAAACTGTTTTTTCTTAATAATTGCATGAAAAACCAACATAATTTGATCCCATTCTAGGAAGTTCAACACAACATGCTGCTTTTAGCACGGAGCTATAAATATAGTCAAACAAACTACGTAAGTCGTAAACACAGCTAATTTGACAAACGGACGCAAGTTGTCACTAGGGACGCAAACATATCGACGCCCAAAAATATCGATATATCCAAGCGTCACAAATGGCGATATATCGATATCAAAAAGTCTCAACATATCGATGTCAAATATCGAATCGGAAATCCCATTCCAAGACAAAAAATGTATGACGCTGGCAAAACTGAAAAGGTTGCGCTAAAAGGTTACGCAAAAAGAGTTTGGGTGTGCTGTCGCAGAATTTTGATAATTGACCATGAAATGTATATTTAAGCTAGTAAAATATCGATATATCAATATTAATTGGGATAAGGGCAGGCAGATGATAATATCAATATAAAATCTATGTATATGTCGCAGTACGATGGCAGAATTAGGCTTTTGGCCAAAAACCTAGGTTTTTGGCCAAAAGCCGGCATATGGCAAAATCGTAGACTTCCTTCGGCCATCGTCCTAGACAGATCCAGGTTTTTGGCCAAAAACCTAGGATTTTGGCCAAATAACTAGGATTTTGGCCGAAATCCTAGATTTGTTTAGTATTATGGCTTTTTTGCATTTCAGGGGAACTTCTTCTTCTTCGAGTGGTACACCAAGTCACCCAACGACCCGATGAACCCTGGTATTAGAGTTTTTAAACCGCCTACTGCAAGGAGCAGGCCTCTGACATGGTTGTATAACGACTGCCGTCTAAGTGATCATAAAGAGCAATCGGGACCGACGGCTTAACATGCCCGTGTAGTTCGGGCATACACCTCGAAAGGCAGGAGGTAGCATTGGACGTTCGGGAGGTAGCGTCAGACGCTCTGGAGGGCGTGGGTAGCGTCGGACACTCTGGAGGATGTAATATGACGGGCGTTGGATTTTCTGGGGGTCCGACGCTACCTCCTGGTCTCCAGGGCGTCCAACGCTACCACCAATCCTCTAGAGCGTTCAGTGGTACGTCCTGCTATTATGGTGTCAGATGTGGCGCAGTGGTTAGTATGCCTGCCTGTCACGCAAAGGTTCTGGGTTCAATTTCCGGTGGGGTCACTCACAAAGTTGATATTTATCACTTTGTGAATTTCGATGATGAAAAGATGATTCCGTGCTTCGGATGGGCACGTTAAGCCGTCGGTCCCGGTTGCTGTCTATGATGGCGGTCGTTACACAACCATGTCAGAGGCCTGCTACTTGCAGTAGGCGGTTGAAAAACTCTGACACCAGGTTTCATCGGTTCGTTGAACGACTCGGTGTCCCACACGAAAAGAAGAAGGTGTCTGATGCTTACCCCTGTCCTTCAGGGAATCTGAGGCAATCCTGCTGCTCAGACTGTCTGATGTTACCCCCCGACCTTCAGGGTGTCCATTTACGGTGTCCAAGTCTACCCTCAAAAGATCAGAGGGAGGTGCATAAAGTACCTATCCACTCCTCGTTCCCCCGAACCACACGGGCACGGTAAGCCGTCGGTCCCGATTGCTCTCTATGATCACTTAGACGGCGGTCGTTACACAACCATGTCAGAGGCCTGCTACTTGCAGTAGGCGGTTGAAAACTCGGATACCAGGGTCCATCGGCTCATTAGGTGACTTCGTGTACCACTCGAAGACGAAGAAGTTCCCCCGAAATGCAAAAAAAGCCATAATACTAAACAAATCTAGGATTTCGGCCAAAATCCTAGTTTTTTGGCCAAAATCCTAGGTTTTTGGCCAAAAACCTGGATCAGCTTAGGACGATGGCCGAAGGAAGTCTACGATTTTGCCATATGCCGGCTTTTGGCCAAAAACCTAGGTTTTTGGCCAAAAACCTAATTCTGCCATCGTACTGCGACATATATATCGATATCGATATTGTTATAAATTTTGCACCACTAGTTGTCACCCACTGAACTTGTCCGCTATTTGAATTTGACATTTATGATGATCATATTTTAAGATTCCAGTGTCAGTATTTATAACTTCCTAGTGCAACAGATATTATTTTCACCTACCTACGTGACATATAAATGATAGATAAGAGCAATGATACTTTAGCAAATAAATCTCTATTAAAATCTTTGCATACATTATGGATTATGTAGACAAATATTTTAAGTATCCTGAAAAATAGCAGCGTCAAACTATTCGAAAACAATGTTCAATTAAAATATTTATTTTTTATTTCATATCATACAAACCAAGTATACGACTTAGACTTAAATCTGTGGATTATAATTTCTTTACAGGCGAGGAATGCGAGGATCACACT
This sequence comes from Phthorimaea operculella, assembly GCA_024500475.1. Lineage (NCBI taxonomy): Eukaryota > Metazoa > Arthropoda > Insecta > Lepidoptera > Gelechiidae > Phthorimaea > Phthorimaea operculella. The sequence goes on from JANFCV010000254.1 coordinate 464,960, forward strand.
TATCGTGACAATTTGAATTTCTACCTTATACCAAAATTTTACTATGTCAAAAAAAAAACGTCAATGCCGCGCTAGCGGATGCGTATGTCAAAACTATTTCAAACAAAATTCGTATTTGTATGAAAATAAAACTGCAATACGCATTTTCCTAACGTATGCGTTACGCAGTGCTAAATAGTGCAGCAAAAATATCGAACGACTGCTCGAACTTATCTTTTTTGTCAAAATACAAACAGACACAAACTTCTCAAACTACTATTTTCAGATGATCAACAAAGTCGTCATATTTCATTGATCAAAGGGTGTGTTTGATTCTATAATGGGCTTTATGGCATGCCAGTTGAACGGGATCTTTTATCTTGATACAAAACTGAAGGTTGTCGTATTATAAAATTAAAGTTGTATAGCCAAAGAAAAGTAAGCAACTTACGATGATTTTTAACATCAATTCCCGTATCTTGCATTGTTTATCTGGGCTGTTTAGCTGGGAAGTACTTATAGTCAGAAATCATTTGGGTAGTTGGAGGTATTTCCGGTGTATTATTAATACCTATGTAGTATGTGGTTCGGACTGCCTCAGAACTTTGTAAAGTAGTAGGCGTTATCTAAAGAAATGTCTTGTCATACTCTATTTAAAATATCGTTTGGTCTAATATCGTGTTTAGTCCGCGTTTGCGTTTCCATACAAAAGAATTTATCAGTTTTCTTTATGACGTAAAGTACAAAATAGAGAATTTACAGAAGGACAGCTCGCTTCTTTTCTCGATCATTTATACCTACCTACACTCTAGGGTTGCTAATTTTTCTTTCTAATTTCATGAAATGCGGCACTGGATCAAAAGTACTTAGGTTCATTACTTAAATTAGGTATATCAAACTTACACTATAACACGTTTTACAATAATATTTACACTTGCGAGTCGTTATTTGGCCATCCACTCGCACCGAGCACTCGCTACTAGCCGGTTTGAAACGGTTCGAGATCGCGCGTAAACGACGTAGATGTATGAGTGTAGCGACGTTTCCTTGGCCCGCCAATACTTACCATGTGCGTCTAGTCTCTTCAATAAAATGACACACGTTATAACTAGGTCAAACATTGGCTACGTTTGGTATTACGAGTAAGTGAACGTTTCGTGAGATGACCGTGACGCAGTTTGGAAGAGCCAATCGGTCTTTCCGAAGCAATATAAACTTCAGCAAGTCACAAAGACCAACAAGGAAATGTTAGCTGGAACAATACTATAATAAAAGCGATAAGTAGATTAAAGAGCAAGTACTTATCTGTAGCTAGTAATATATCAAGGCGTTGGAGTATCTAGGGTGGATCACCAGAGGCCTAGCTCAACTGAAAGAGATATGAGTAAGGCTTCATAGAAAAAGTTTTAAACATGATGAGCCACTTTTGCTGGTGCATACTAATCGACTTTAGCTAAGGGCAAAGATCTGATTCTTATGGGAAAACGGGCAGCGGGTGAAACTGCTGGACAGGCTGCTAGTACTCTATCTCTATATCGTCGGGTCTCATATCACGTTTAGTCCGCGTTTGCGTTTCCATACAAAATAAGTCTTCAATAAAATGACACACGCGCTATAATTATGTCAAACATTGGCTACGTTTGGTATTACGAGTAAGTGAACGTTTCGTGAGATGTCCGTGACGCAGTTTGGAAGAGCCAATCGGTCTTTCCGAAGCAATATTAACTTCAGCAAGTCACAAAGACCAACAAGGAAATGTTTGCTGGAAAGTCAATACTGGGTGTTAATAAAAGCGATAAGTGTATTAAAGAGCAAATCTATAGTAAGCATTTTTTTGCTAAAAGGGTGCCCATACTTTTTAAGTGTGTCCAAGAGGTGAAACTAAATATAATGTTTTTTAGATCGTAATAATTATGATAATACCAATCGCCCATGAAACGGGATTTAATCCGTGACACTACGGACATTATTTGTATGGCAGATTCAAAATGATTTTTATGCCCCCTATAAATAAAGGGTTAAATTTTACTAGTGACCGACAGCGAAATCTCAGAACCTGCCGGTGACAAGGAACAACTTTCCCCAAGGAACATAGGTTGATTTTCTTTTTCGCTTTTTTGTAACTTACCTACTGAATCTAATGCAAGTTTCCGCACTGACAGAAAAAATATCGCTTGTTTTTTCATTTAAAATAAAATATCGCGATATACGAATAAAACTTGCTGGGCGGACAGAGCCCACCCCGTAATGCCCCGTATTAAAACGGAGGCTTTGAGTTATTTCTGGATTCGTCATGTTACGCATGTTTATGTACATAGTATCCACTAATCGTCGACCCTATCACCATTATTACCAGCTATTATTAGTGACGTGACGTTATCACTTAGGTTAACTTGTGGTGTTATATGGTGTAAAGCTGTAGAGTGTAGTGTTCTACTTAGTATGAACGGTTGGCACAGATACGAACACAACCTCTCTGTCCTTCAGACAGTAGCGAAATGAGAGTGACAACACTAATACTTATCACTATTTCACTTATATTTGACATACCCAACGACTAAATTTCGCATTCGCTGGGCACAATGGCCCGGATCGCGAAACTCGTACTCTATAAGGCGCAATGTCGTTAGTTTTCTACGCCGTTAGAGTAATTGACACGGGTGTATATTTTCACCAAATGCGACATTTATTGCATTGTTATTTTATTTATAGCTTTTTTTTCTTGCCGAAACGTCGATAGAGTCTCTACGGATAAAACAAAAGTACCATAAAGGCGTGTAAAAATTACGTAAAAACTACCACATCTGTTTCAATAAGGTTTCATTCTAAGGTTTCAATATTATGAAAAGCTTAATGGGTAAGAAATGGGTACTTTGAAGACAGGCTTTACCTGCCACTACTGGCTAAAGGCCTCCTCTCTTTCAAATATCACTTGAAGAAAGAAAAAAGACGACGGTCTTATCGAAAATTCACGCCCAAATGATTTTCTTGCTCGGATCGCTGTCTGTTACGGTCAAAGATAAGAAGTAGCTTTGGCAGCTAACAAATAGCCGTGTGATGACGGGCAGACTCACAAGAAATGGGATAGTGCTTTTTCAGTGACATCTGCAATCTGCAAAATATGGTTCAATTTTGTAACACTCAGGTGATACACCGTCTTCTGAATGATTCTCGAATTTTTGTCAGACGTGGTGTAAATGGCCGTTTTTACAGTCGTTTACACTCTGCCTACACTACAAGGGAAATAGTCGTGATATATGTATGTAAGTATGTTGATTTTGTTTATCGGTTAAGAAGCAGAGTTTTCAATCTGTGTAGATGTTTGCGTTTGAATCCAGAAAGAAAACCGAAAGTTTATTAAAAATACATGAAACTTATCACACCCTCGAATTATCTGACCCTTTTAGAAAACTTATTCCATCTTTCCGAATCGAATAGCTAAAACAGAAACAGTTTCATATGAATCTCATGCATAATTTCCATCCATTCTATCTACGAGATATCCTTCTAAGTCGTTATACACAAACTCAAAACCGTTTCAAGTGCTTTGTTCCCATTGAAGGGGCCAAATTACACTGGTTTTTCATACAAATACTAAGAAGAACCAGTATAAGTTGATCCCTTAAATGGGTAGGTGGATAAATGCTGGCGATAGAAAGTACCGAACCTTTTATAACATGCTTATCTAACAGATTTTGTTATACCTACAGGACACGCGGTTTGATGTTACGCAGTCAGTACTTTTCCTAACACCCACTAAAAACATATTTTTTGTAAATTATCGATAGAAAATTTTCTCTTTATGAAATTTTAACTGACTTCAAACAAAAAAACTTCATAGTAAAAAATACTTAATTGTTTTTACCCAAATTCAAAAGAAAAACCTTGTTAAAAAAGACATTCTAGGTATAATATTTCCAAGTAGGTACATGGTATAATCCACATTAGTATGCGAACATTATGCTACCGTGCACAGTAACGAACGGGCTTTATCTACGCGGAACTTGAAGCTCCTAAGAGCTGCATATTATAAGAGCACGATCTCAGTAAATTTCTTCATTCAAGTCTGTGTGATGTGAATGCAAAATCTTACACTGCGCCTGCCAATCCGTAAGCGTTGTGTTTACGGTGACCGTGTTAGGAATTTATGAGTGAAAATCTTGGATGAATGCTTGTCTAGTTAAAAACTAGACAAAAATTCCATTTATCTTTGCTATTTATAGAGAAAAAGTAGGTAGGTATGTCATCAACTCAATCGGCTAATGTGAAAGCGCCGGAAGCGCCCAATAGTTTAAAAAAAAGCTCAGGTATTGTGGGATTTACACACGTTTATTGCCAACATAAATACGCCTTTATTTAAGCACCTAAGGTATCTAATACTTATTTTTCTTTGAAGTTAAACTTATCTTTATGCTACCTCCTCTCTAGGTTTCTTGTTCAACCATTTTCTAAATTTGTATTTTTGTATTCTCCGTAGGATATGCATTGTTTCTCCGCTGTTGTACGTTCGAGTAAGTATTTCCAATCGAGTGGAAATTATAGAAATGAAATACACTTTAACCGAAGTGGTTTCTGTTATAACACGCTACGTTGGTTTGGAAAGTTTTCTTACGATACAAAGAGCTCCTATTGTGCAGTGTTTGTGTATAGGTAGTGCAATTCAGGGTCTTTTGCTGTCAAGAAACTTCTAAAACAAATCGTTCGAGTGTACTCCTATTTCTTGTTTCTTCATTTATATAGGTAGGTGTGTCATAAAATAAGTTGGGAGCGTAAGGCTCTGTCCCCACAGCGAATATAATTTGAAATGTTTTGTATGAAAAAACAAGCAATATTTTTTCCGTCAGTGCGGAAACTTGCATAAGATTCAGTGTGTTAAAAAACGCGAGAAAATCTTCGCGCAAGATAAAAAAAACTGTGTGGATAGAGCCTTAAACGGTAATTAATTAATACGGCCTGGTATTACGATTTTAATAAGCACATATTAGCTCTTACAAAGACGCCGAGCCATTTCCCTGTTATGTGTTATAACGACTTCAAAAGCTTTTATACATACCTCAATTTTATTCAGGAAAATACATACATGCATACCTTACATGTATAAATATACAAAATTATATTTCACTCAAGCTAAACTGTTCGCTGCTCAAAAGAGCAAACAAGCAAAAGCAATCAGTGATGTTGATTCGGAAATGAAAAGCGAAAATTTCACTAGAAAGTTTTACTAACTTTTATTTTGATGGAAACCGCGATGAGTTGAGAGAGAGATGAGCGAGGAGTTTTTTGTGAAGTGTTTTTTGGAAGCTTTTCATCGTAACATTGCAGGCTGAGAAAACATTAACTTTATCTATCGTAGTCATCCAACCAAGGCCAGCTGATGCGATTTCTGTGATTGTAGTATATAAACAGAGCACTAATGAAGCATGTATTTATTTTTGGTCACTGGTGAGTAAATTATCAAAACCCTAGTCACCCAATCATGTTTTTTGAAAAATTACGTTTTGCTATCGCGCTCGAAATCCTCTAAATCAGATCGTCCGAGATGAAATAGAGAGTTTGGTAAACAAATATTTTATATTTTTGGAAAGTATTCAAATATTATGTAACTGTTATAAAATAAATTTTATTGAGTGTAAAATGCTTGTTTGACATGTTTATTCCATCTCCATTAAATTTACCCTTGAATTTGACTGTAGCATTTAATAAGCATCCTATAAGATTACTAGAAGTTGTTTTTTAAATAAAATCGTGAAAATTGATGTTTAGGCGTAGCAAACTATGACTTGAATATCTGCAATCAAATTATTTCGAGTACGTTTTTTTTTCTCGCCACCTGTATGTTGAAATTGACCACACTGGCTTATACTATGGACTTATCATGCTTCAATCAATTACGTACAATATTTCGCGAACATTTTCATATTCCAAACGAATAAAAAACGCAACAGATGAGACTACGTTAATTTGATCGCAGAAATCATTAAATTTTGTTTGCAAAACCCTCAGTCATAAATAACAGCCATTAATAAAATCTGATCTCAAAACTGATTAAGAGATGATCGGTTACATAACCGATAAACTCCCGAACTATCGGACTGATTTCAAAAATTCTTTAACCATTCTTCTTCTTTTTTTTCGAGTTTAACACCTAGTAAGTTTCCATTGAAAAGCTACAACATCCCTGAGTAACATAGGCTATTTATACCACGAGAAAATATTTTGTTCCCACGAGAAAGCGATAAGTACCGGGTGAAACAGCTGGACTGGTCGCTAATTGTTATTAGTCGCTTTGAATTCTATCAAACAAATTACCTTGTACTTGTCAGCGTAGGTCGTAGGTACCCCTCCAAACTTTACTCATTTCGATTTGATCCAATATTATGAGAACAAGTACCTAAAATCATATTTAGGAGCTTTGATCAATAACAACATTAAATTGACAAAGTTAAATTATTGTTAAGAGAACTTAACAACAATTTAACTATTTAATCAGTTCTCGATATTACTTGATGTCTAAAGGAATCCAAATAAATTATCAAGTTGAGAATACAAGACAACTTACGTATTCCAATCAATTAATAAGTGAAAGTTTACATGGGTAGGTTGAGGTGCTGCTGATTTCGTCTTTATTCGGATATGTACACATTAAAACGCTTAACTGAGCAATAGACCAGGCATTTCGTTAAAAGAACTCGAAATTCAATTTTTTGGAAAACTTGCCAAATTATCCACCCCAGGCAGGATTAAACCTGCGACCTTCGGCATCTGTACTGCCGACGCCACTACCAACTGGGCTAACGCGGTTCTAATCTAGCCTGCGAATGCCGAAGATCGCAGGTTCAAATCCTGCCTGCGGTGAAAATTTTGCAAATTTTCCAAAAATTTAAGAAAATAATACTTTTGCGGCGTCAGTAAGTACATATACCCTTGCAATAAACAGGTAGAGTCGTAAATCTCACCATGCTCGTCGTGAAATAAACATTGTGAGCCGTTATTTACTTTATTGCGTTAAACAAAGTAGGTAGGGTGCTGTACTAAACTTTGGCAGGAAACTGAATGGATAGGTATTACTTCATCGACAAGGGCAATTTCTTAAATGTGTCGTTGAATAAAAATAATGTGCGGACAGTATCTTAAGTCTGTTTATGGGGCCTAGTTTTAATTGAGTAACAAGCGAAAATAGGAAATAGAAAAAATGTCATACATCGACCGGGGATCGAACTCGGCCCGCATGGTTAAACGCCGCACAGATGATGAATCGATGCACCGGTTGGTGAATGCCAATTTTTCTATCTCTTGATGCTCGTATCCAAGCGACGATCCAGCGACATCTGTAGAAAGTGTCATGTTTTTTTTCGTGTTTATGTAGATGTAAGTAAGTATAGCTAGGATTTCGCTGCTTAAATTACACCAGTGTGTGCCACACTGACCCGGAAAAGTGTCATAAACTTAAGAAAAAACAAGAAATCTTAAGAAAAAAACATCTCTATCGAAGTTTTTTTTTACAACCGTATTTTTTGCAACCAATTCGCCTGGAATTTTTATTACCTAAAACTACGAAGTCTCTCGCCCGTAAATCTTAATCTATTTCAAACTTTGTTATTCTTCCCTTTAACGAAAAAAAAGTTATAATTTTTTATATCCACTATCTATATTTTGATGGTTATGGTTATGTATACTACGCGCGCGATCTGATGGCGGCCGCTGTCATAATTTTTTTTGACATATTTCAGATCGCACACCTATTATCTGTATGATTGTTCTCAAGTAATTTTCAGTTGGGTGAACGTTTTTGCAAGGGCTAAGGACGACATCTGACTTTGAAATTTATCTACTTACATAATATTAGAAAAGTTTCTATTGGTTCTGAACCGAAACAAATGTTTATCTTTATTATAGTTTGAATACCCTTTATAGTTCTGAGCGACTCTCTGACATTGTTTGCGATGAGATATTGATAAGTAACCGTACTTAAAGGACAATCAATCATGTCAAACATTTATGGATTTAAAACAAAAATAAATACTTATTTAACGTTTAATAAACAAGCAGATGTATTTAAAAAGCAAAACCCGATTGCGGTAATTTAACTCCGCAATCTTGAATTAATGCATTTTCAATATACCTAGCCAGTGTCACTCGCGCTGCTAAGACGAATCTAACGACACCTCACACGTCAAAATCCGCTCAGCTATTTGGGCTATAGCCCATGAAAAAGAATTTCTGGATGCATTACATTGATAAATACATACATACTCTCCAAAAACAAAACTCTCCTGATGAAAGTCGGGTAATAAAACACTGATTCGCATGCAAAATTATTCACCTACCTAAGCTAACCTGGATTTAACATACATACCCGTTAGATTGATGTTTATTTATTTGCTAGAAATTATAACAAAAAAAATTTGGGTTTTGCAAAGGTTCTTTTGTTATATAATAATAATAATAATAATAATAAAAGTTCTTTATTCAGGCAATAGACCCATTGTACAATAGTACCATACAACTAAATAAATACAATAAAAATAACAGAAGTGTGTAAAAAAATGAATTAAATACAAATACAAAATTATAAATAAAATTGTAAAATTGTAAAATGATATCCAATTCATTTCTTGTTTGCGTCCCTGTGCATTGTACTCCAATGCCTTATCATGGGACTTGTCAGGTCTCTAGTTAGGAGCTGCAGAATACTGTTACCAGAGCTACGCAGTCGTTCCCAAAAGGAAGCTGCGCGAGCTCTCATAACTGCAAAATAGTCCGGCATCCTCGCTTCGGCAAACATGCCCGATGCGCTGCAGTATCTAGGCAACTTCATAAGGATGCGGTATGCGTCATTATACTGCACCCTTATGGTGCTGAAAGACACTCTTTTGTACCTATACCATAACTGACACGTGTAAAAACACTGGCAGTAAGCGCGAAAAAGAGTGTCCTTCACTTGTTTACTGCACTTGGCAAATCGGCGCGCGAGCATGTTACACCGAACCGACAATGCCCTCCTCTCTCTCTATGTCTAGATCATCCTTACGATCTTCTGTAACTATGTGGCCAAGATACCTGAACTGCTCCACAGTCCGAACCGCTGAACCATTCAAAAATACCTCGGGCACTCTCTGCGGACCCCTCCCCGCCCTAAAGACTAGCATTTCCGTTTTAGCTACATTGTATTTTAGTCCATGAGAATTGGCATAATCCTCACAGACTAAAAGGAGCTTTTTTAACCCACTGATTGATGGACTGAGAAGCACCATATCGTCCGCGTAACTGATGTTATTAACGCACACTCCATCAATATGGCAACCTGTGCCAGTGCTTCTCAGTTCACCAATCAGGCCATTGACATAAATGTTGAAGAGGTCCGGAGGTTAACCCACCCTGGCGAACCCCGCATTCTAATTTATAGGCATTAGACGTCGCGTCACCCCATCTTACGTAGTTTGTTTGGCCTCCGTACCAGTGTCTCAAGATATCAACAATATGTTCTGGAACACCAGAGTCATGCAGCTTGTTCCAAAGAATGTCGTAGTTCACTAAGTCGAACGCACGACTAAGATCTAAGAAACAAGCGTACACTGAAGTATCACGTTCGACATAGTAGTCCACGGTGTGTTTGAGGCTAGCGATTGCTGAATCAGTTGAGACACCAGGCCGGAAACCAAACTGTGCCTCTTCAATCTCTACATTTTTCAGCAGTTCGGGCTGCAACAGCCGTTCAAAAATCTTACCAATAACTGTACCCAGGGAGATAGGTCTGTAATTACTCGACGAGCTTAAGTCTCCTGTTTTACTTTTAACGATCGGCACGACTATAGTCTTCATTAAGGAGTCCGGCAGGTATGTGTGTTTTACACAAAGATTGTAAAGCACACATAGTTTGGACCACAACATGTCTCCAGCATATAGCACGTGCTCTATGCTTAAGCCGTCATGTCCAGGAGACTTACCCCGTTTCATACCACGGACAGCCTTGGCCACATCATCGACGGTAAATTGCACTACTGGTTGCGCAGAACCAGAGTGAGTTTCATCTTTTCTGCTATGCTGTTTGACTGCCAAGGGCTGGATCTGAAATTTTGACCTAAAAATTTCAGCTATCTCCCCGGAATTTTGCAAGCCGTCTACAGAGACAGGTAAACTTTGTTTGTGCTGTAGTTTTTTCGTAGCGTTCCAAAACTTTGGAAAATTCTTTTCTTTTCTATGTATAGCTAAAATATCCATTTTTATAGTTTCTTCGTTCCGAATACACCATCTTAGTTTATTTTTAAATACCCTTTTGGTCTGTATCATTTGAGAATGAATGTCACCTGTAGACGGCTTGCCAGCTACGAGCCAACATTCATAGTGCAGCCGTGCTACATTGTGGGTTTGTGCTACATGGAAGTTCCACCCAGTAACCGGCTTTCGCTTCTTACGTTTTAAGGGACGCAAACAAGAACTTCTCGAGGCACAAGATTGCAATGTCTTAACTATACTATGATATAGTGTGTCAATAATAATATGGTAGTCACCACTGTCAGCTGTGCAATTTAAACAGTTACAATTACAATCTTGTACACCATCACAACTTAAATTACACGTGTTACAATTTATGTCTATGAGATCCTGTTTACAGTAATCAAAATAACTATCTATCTGACTAGCGTCTCTGTTGCCCCAGCGAATTGATTCCATTTCCGATTGCCTTTCGCGACTCTCGCTTTCAGCCGACCACGTACAGTGCTCGATATTACATTCGAAGCGCAATGGCAAGTGGTCCGAAGAATACACACCATACATGACCCTGGCTGACACAAGTGTATCACGCCCCGCAACCGTGGTAAGACAGTGATCTAACCATGTTCGCGATCCATGAGCATCACTAACAAAAGTGTGCGTATCAGAATCGACCCCTAACATATCAATGTCCGCGCATACAAAATCATGATCCTCACAAAAAAGTTTAAGTTCGTTTCCAAATCTAGCGCTAGGATGCGCGTTATAATCACCTAACATATATACGAGCGAACAGTCACTCTCTTCTACAATGGCATGCATACGAGCAAGGCAGTCCGTGAACTCAGGTAAGTTGTCTAGTTTATCACATGGTAAGTAAACACAAAACACCAAAAATGATCGTTTATCCTTGGTAATACGAATGGCAATTAACCGGTCACTTTCACAGTCGACGACAGCAACGTCCGGGAACTTGGACTTTCTCCACATCAATGCGATTCCACCGTAGGGGCGGCCTCTCAGGACGCCCATGGAAGTGTCCATTGACGATTTAGCCACGCAGCTGAACTCCGCATCGATGCTGTCAATCACACCGAGATCGTGTGCCATCAGCCAGGTTTCCTGGAGAGCGACCAGGTCCGCCTCAACACACAAATCACGTACTTGTTGTATTGACGTTTTAATATTCTTACAATTAAACGTTATCATTTTTACTAGTGGTGTACTATCCATATTCAATTAGATTTGTTTACATTAAAACGTTCCTTATACCTCCGAAAAACAAGGTTGGTTGGCCAAAAGTCGGTGCTTAAAAATGTATCTAGGTTCTGCTTTGCAACTAGAATTTTAAAAGACCTAAACTCTAGCTGTTTTTTCTGCGTAAGTAATTGAACGTCGATAGCTTGAGCTCCTTTGGATTGAATATGGTCTATGACGTCATCGACGTTGCATGTATTTTTAAGCCGTGATAGGTATATAGCTTCGGGCAATTCCGCAACCTGCAACCGACTTGGTCCACTCGCTGTACCACATTTGTTTTTATTACGTAGAGAGCGCTGCTTCTTCCTATTGATAACGATTTTAAAATCACCGTTAGTGTCATCTTGATCGCTATGCCCCGCGTCATTAACGTTGTTATTTGCATGCCTCTTCGGGCGCTCTGTGATGTTTCGATAAGAGGGAGGCGAGACGATAGTGTCGAGTGAGTCCGACCGCTTACGCATAGGCGCAGGCGGCGGCGTTATAGGTACATCCTTAGACCGGTTTGCACTCTCACTGCCACTGTTTGTACTTGCACGCTTCTCTGAACGGTTTGACTTTGCGTTATCAATCGTATTCTGAGACGCATTAGGACCACTTTTGGTCGACTTTTTATTACTATTTGTCGTAGTAACTCGGGTGCATACCTCGGAAATTATGCTTGTTTTTAATTCCTCAATCTGGGTTTTAGAGACCGATTCTGCGCGCAAAAATTGGAGTTCAGTTTTTAAAATAACTAAATCCTTTAGCAGGCGTGTCACATCCACATGATCAAAGGTTACAGGTGGGAGTCTGTTTAGGTCTTTTGCGACGAAAGTTGGTTGCAATTTAGGGTCGGTCTCTTTAAATACCTTAAGTACATCCTTGATATTTTTCTTCCGTTTGTCTTCACCTTTCCGTTGGATCAGCTTTACGCCTTCATTTGATAGCGCATCGAAGAGGGTAGATTTTCCGGACTCAATTTCCGCGTCGGTAAAATTAGTAGCACATATTTGCACTACACTTAACTCGTCCATTACATCTATCTTGTTCTGACAAAATGTCAGGAACTCGTCGATTATCACAGGATTAGACATTTTTCGCGTATTATTATCACATCACAAACAATCGCTTTATGACAAAATAGGTACGCGCGTCCTTTCTCTTTGCGTAGCGAGCGGTGACCATATAACGTGGTCATAACAACTTACCTATTGTGTCATGTCCCAAATATAAAGTTCATTACACTTTGTTTCACGTATTTGCCGACATTAGTGTAACCGTTACCCGACCTTTTAAGGCGCAGCACAAAAACAAGTTTACTGCCTCGTAAAACAATTACCTAAAGTATATGTAGTAGGTATACAACATAGGTATACTTCTATTACACAAGGTGACAAATACGTATCTATAGAAGAGTACCTAACACGAGGCAACCAAAGACAAAAAAATCAATCACTGTGGGTACGTACCTGTAGATATTTATTAATTTTCTATCATAACTTAAGTACTTCACTTTTAACGTACTTGCCTACACCTCTATATTAAGTCGTAAAAATCAAATTATATATTAAGTGAAATTCTGCGTTTGATGTCAAAAAATTACCTACAACATTAAAATTACTTCAAATTCACGTCCATCGAAAACACGACAAATTGATTGAAAACTTGATTTGCAAAATTAACTAGCTGATTGGTTTATTCAAATCTAATTGAGGTCCAAAATACATTACAGTAGATAAATCATTGCCGTGTGATGTTGGCTTGGAATAGCATCACCCAAATTCTACACGTGGGTGTCGTAAGGTACCTATATTTTCCAAAGAATGAGTTGCAGATTTGCTTGTGAATTTAAAAACATCTTGCACTGCGCTCGCCAATCCGCCTGCCAAGCGTGGTGAGATGAGTATGGCAATCCCCCCGATACTGGGAAGGTCCATGTCCAGAAGTGGACTCTTTTGGCTGGGTAAAAGGTTAAATACGCAGGCAGTGAAAATCCTTACTTAGTTCAGTATTGAATGAAATTTCTAATTACGGCTCTCAAATTTTCAGACGTGGCAATAATTACCTACCGTATTTTAATGCCCGTTTACGCACACACTGCAAGCGATAAAGATGTGATATACATAATATGTACTTACTATCTATGTGTGTAAAAAATCTGTACCCATATCTAAAATTCCGCAACTATATATAATCGAAATTTTCTTTATATTTTTAAGAATGTTATTTTGTACTATTGCTATTAGATATGGCTGTCCGTTTATTACTATGAGTGTAAAAGAAACTGTTCCCATAACTAAAATTCCGCAACTACATTGCGCATAACTAAAAAACCGCATAATCGAAATTTTCTTTTGATATTTATGAATGTTATTTTGTACTATTGTTATTAGATATGGCCGACCGTTTATTACTTTAAGATGGTCACAGTAACGCCAGTATGACGATGGCGGCGCCGGTTATGGTCATCAAATTAATGATGCATTGAAAGCCATAGGTGTCCTAGGGATGACACCTAGAATCTAGGTCATATAAACACAAGTGCATTAAGAACGCAGAAGTTGTTTTGCTATATATATATTTTGCTATCTAAAAATAGGTACATTTTGTCAGAATTGGACCTTTGACTTGACTTCTTATTGGCGAAATGAGGTTGGTATGGAAATCCCTTAGAAAACCGAATATGTCAAATTGTGGCTGTCATAGGTTGTCATTTATGTGGTGGCTGTCACGAACCGCAAACTCGTGCGGTGTGTGTGCTAAGAATCTATATTTGACGCTTTTATCGATGGACTGAGCAAATTAAATGAAAGTAGAACTGAACAGCGCCAATAAAGAATTTCCTTTATTCTCTTGAAGCTCCTAAGATTCTATTGTCCTTTTGCAGTCGTATAAGTACACAACACCTAAATAAAAATAAAAGTAGAACAGCTCGTAAAAAAGAAATATAGGTTGAAAATACAAAAGCGTCAAAGCTAGAGTACTTTTTTATGTTATGGGGTGACTGATTTACTTTCATATAATGTCGACCTTCATGTTTCTTGTGGAAAATTATTTAATTTCAAAAGCTGGACCCTTTCCCTTTAAAATATATTCAATTTTTGTACCCATATAACCTGTTATTCGTTATGAAAATGATTACAGATATCTACAACCCATAAGATTTGTCTAGTAGACAATGTCTACAATTTTCTTGTAGTCATTTGGCCATTTCAGCGTGACAATTCATTTCGCATCACCCTACGTAATGCTACGCAATGTGACCTCCCCGCTCGTTTTACCACCCACGCCACCAATCGTTCCAGCTCTAAGTATTATGAATGGGTAATCAAAGCGCCCTTCATTTTACGATCTCAAATTTCCATATTTGGTACCATGTTGTGACACACAATTTGTGAGTAAGGATGGAGAAATATTATAAGAGACGTACAGATATACTGGGTGATACTATAGTAATAGTGACCGATAACGAAAATGCTGGACTAGGAAAGGGGAAAATTGTTCCTTATCTTTATCACCATACTTATGTCATACAACCATAAATGCAGGACGGACTGGTGATAGATAAGGATCAACTTTCCCCAGCCGTTTCCTTCATTTTCACTATCGGTAAAACTAGTAAAATTATACTTATACGGTTTTACACCATTTAGTGCCAATATTTTTAGGGTGTGTCTACTCGTGAAACTGATAAATTTTTCTAAGTAACATTTTGCAAAATATGAATAGATAAAGCTATTAGGATCTCCCATACAAAAATGTTCAAGACATTCGATTTTTCGCATCTGTATGAAATAGATATCTATGATAAGATTAGGTTTTTATAAAAATCTGCAACAATAACCGTAGAATACTAAATAGACACTTCTTCTTCTTCTTCTTTCTTCTTTTCGTGTGGGACACTGAGTCTTTCAACGACCCGTTGAACCCTGGTGTCAGAGTTTTTCAACCGCCTACAGCAAGCAGCAGGCCTCTGTCATGGTTGTGTAACGACCGCCATCATAGACAGCAACCGGGATCGACAGCTTAACGTACCCATCCGAAGCACGGAACCATCTTACTTGCGGACAATCAGGTGGTTCAGCCTGCAATGTCCTAACCGGACTGGGATCAAATTCACAAAGTGATAAATATCAACTTTGTGAGTGACCCCACCGGGAATTGAACCCGGAACGTTTGCGTGGCAGGCAGGCATACTAACCGCTGCGCCACATCGGCTGCGCCAAATAGACACTGTCATTCTCATACCTACAATCTAAACAAACACGGTAATGCTCTCTCTATGGCGTAACTAACTTCTGAGTACTAAATTTCCATAAACGACACTAATGTAACAGATGAGCTGTAATTTACATAAAGTGCTGAGGTATGGATGTAATATCATAGAGGTAATTTAATCTCATCATACATACCACACACCTGTTCCTGATCCATTAGAGGGAAGCCTTAAAAAAAACGCTCGTTATGCTGGAAAAGAAACTATCTTGAACAAATAATTATGAGGCCCTATTCAAACTTAGTGGTATCGGCGCGGCATGTATACAAATTGTGTGGCGATTGAGTTTTGCTACTCATGTACCAATCGAAATATCGTTTAGTTATGAACAGGCCATAAACATTGAAAGTTTTAGCTTTTAGCTTGACGGGTCTAGCAAAGAACATGCGTGGGGGTGGAACGTTAAATTGTCAATTTGTGTGAAAAAGAGTTTGTCAACTCACGCGGAAGTGGAGAACCATACATACATATATCTCGCCTATATCCCTATAGTCTAAGCGGGTACGGTCAAATATCACCCGAAAGCTGTTTTGCCGGTACAGTTGATGCCGCTTTGCTCAGTGATACTAGGGACCATTGTGAATGATTCCATCCGAGGAAATGAAAAATCCGTCCCATGGATTTCAAGATGGCGGATCTTCGTTTTTTTGTATGGCACTAAAAAAATAATTCTTCTGGAGCCCATCGTGTGGGGTATCAAATGAAAGGGCTTGACGAGACGATTTCAAAAATATATCGTTTTATTACATTTCAGTTTCCCTCTTAGAAAAAAATCAAGTAACATTTTTAAAAGTAGTCAAAACATGCCAAGTTTGAGGTCCAGTAGGTACAAAATGGCTGACATATAATTTCATAAAAGTATGCCAAATGATCCACCATATCCTGAACTCTAACGTGACGAAAGGAATTTCGAAAACAATAAGATTTAATGTATATTTTGCAATGGAAAGTAGATCATTGGGAACTGCAGTCATCATCATTGGCCTCATACGTCTGTGACAGACGATTTATTCAGTGTCTGAGGCAAGATTTTTCATGGCTGTATAAGCCGATACGGGAGCGGCATGACTTTCCGCACGCTCTACAAACGAAGGTGGAATTAGAGACTGGCACATGCATGTTTAGATGTCGTTTTTGCCTTTTGTTTGCGAGACCAGCGAACCAGGCATCGTCGTGAGCTTTACGCCCATCAAACACACGCTTTCTCCATACATCCCTATTCTCAGCAAGCTTCTCCCAGCTTTGATGGTCGATGTCAAACGCAGCCATGTCCCGTTTGGCGCAATCTTTGAAACGTAGCATCGGTCTTCCAACTCCTCTTTTGGCGTTAGCTACGGCGCCAAGCAGGACACGCCGTGGTAGACGCGAAGGTTCCATGCGGTACACATGCCCTAGCCACCGCAATCGTCTTTGCTTAAGCAAAGCGGTAAAGCTAGGCAGCTGTCCAATTTCTAGAACTCGCTCGTTTGTGACTCTGTCCTGCCAAGTTATATGCAAGATGTTTCTTACGCAGCGCATATGAAATGTGTTGAGTCGACGTTCTTGTTTTGCGTACGAAGTCCAGGTTTCAGCTCCATACAAGAGTATGCTTAGAACGCAAGTTTGGTAAACAATTATCTTGGTTTTTGTGGTCAGGTGTTTATTATTCCATACTCTTGTACTGAGCCTGCCGAACATGGTCGCCGCTTTGCCGATACGAGTATTGATCTCAGCATCGAGGGTGAGATTGTTCGACACAGTCGACCCCAAGTAGCAAAACTTGTCAACTATGTTCAAGGGAACGCCATCGAGCAAAATACGTGGTGTTTCTCCACCTTGAGCTAGCACTACTGTTTTTGGCATTAATGGACATTGAGAACAGAGAACACGCGTGGGAAAACTTATCAACAATGTCTTGAAGCTCACTTTGAGAATTAGCAACGAAGGCTGCATCGTCAGCGAACAAAAGGCTATCGACGAATAAGTCATCGCGGTTACGCTTTGACCTAAGAAGCGAGATATTGTACAGCTTCCCGTCAGCCCTAGTGTGCAGGTGTATACCCTGTTGGTCATCGCCGAAAGCAACTGTAAAAAGCAATGAGAAGAAAATACCAAACAGGGTAGGAGCCAACACGCAGCCTTGGCGAACACCTCTACGCATTTCGAACGGCTCGGATGTATTGCCGTTAAAAACAACAGATCCTTTCATGTCCTCGTGGAAGGATTTAATGAGGCTTAGAAGTTTTGGAGGGCACCCGATGTTTAAAAGTGCAGTATAGAGTCCTTCCCTGCTCACGGTGTCGAAGGCTTTGTTAAGGTTGACGAACGCCACAAACAGAGGTGTTTTCTGCTCTCTACACTTTTCCTGCAGTTGGCGAAGTGTAAAGATCATATCTGTTGTGGAACGTTGGGCGCGGAATCCACATTGCGATTCGGGATATACACGATCAGCAAGTTTCTGGAGTCTTATTAAGACTAACCGAGCAAATAATTTACCTACTATACTTAAAAGGATATTCCACGATAACAGTTACAGTCACCGCGGTAACCTTTGCCTTTGTATAGGGTAATGATGTTAGCATCGCGCATATCCTGTGGTATATATCCCGCTTCCCAACATTTACACAACAGATTGTGCAGGATGGGTAATATGCACTTGAGCCTGATAATTTCGGCGTGGGTACCATCGTTTCCAGGTGATTTTCCAATTTTAAGCTGCTTAACAGCCTTGTGGTACTCCTTATGGTAGGAAGATCATCTAACTCAGTCCAGGTAGCTAGTTTTGGCATGCAATCTGCAGCTTCTGGCATTATGTTCACTGGTTCTGAGTAGAGACCAACATAATGTTCTACCCATCGTTCGAGTTGGCGTTGAGCATCTGTAATAACAGTGCCGTCCGCTTCTTTAAGGGGCTGTTTTTTAGGAAAAGGACCAAGGGCCTTTTAATCCCAGCGTAAACACCACCAAAGTTTCCCATATCAGCGCATGATTGAATGCTTTGACAAAGCTCGGTCCAGTATGCATTTGCGAAGTACCGTGATGTGCGTTGTAAAGCTGATTTTGTATTCGATAGGTCGATACGCGTCTTTTCGGATGGGTTAAGGCGATGTTTTAGCGCAGCTTGTCGTTTGGACTCGAGCAGAGGTGTAATGTGTTCGAGATTTTCAGCGAACCAGTCCTGGTTTTTAACTTTCTGATGACCGAAAGCCGTACCGGCTACTTCTGTAAGTAGCTTTTACTTTGCCCCATTCCTCCTCTATCGGAGCGTCTACATCCCAGGTGGCAACTTCGTCGCGTACCAGCTCTTCATACTTTTGGACCACCTCATCGTCTCTGGATTTTGGAAGATCGAGCTTCTTCCTACCGGGCAATTTGGATGAGTGGATCTTTTTGTGAGCTATAGCAACTTGTGATGCCACCAGGGAGTGGTCTGTGTCACAATCAGCGCTGTGAAATGATCGCGTGTGCAGGGTCTCGCGGAGATTTTTCTTTTTGGTAAGGATAAGGTCCAGTTGATGCCAGTGTCCAGAACGAGGATGTTTCCAGGACACTTTGCGAGTTGATTTCCCTTTAAAGTAGGTATTGGTAACACACAGTAGGTGTTTAGAGCAAAGCTCTAATAAACGTTGGCCGTTTTCATTAAGCTTCCTATACCGTGGTTACCTATACAATCTGGCCAAGCAATGTTGTCCTGTCCGACCCTAGCGTTAAAGTCGCCCAGAATATATAAGCGGTCAGATGGTTTTAACCCGCGTAGAGTCTGGTCGAGCTGGTCATAAAACTGTGTTTTGGCTTCATCTGTTGAGGATAGCGTTGGTGCGTAAGCAGAAATCAGTGATACGTAACCATGGTCCGTATTTAATCGCAGCAACATAATGCGTTCCGAGATGCCGCAAGGAGCCTCTATAGATGTTAAAAGGTCGTTGCGTATAGCAAAGCCAACACCATACTCGCGCACAGCGCTGCTGTCCTTTCCTTTCCAGTAGAATGTATAATGCGTCTCACGCAAGGAACCCTCGTCAGGGAGTCTGGTCTCTTGTAAAGCGCAAACAGCAATGTTCAGTCTGTGTAGTTCGGCGTCGATTACGGCAGTTTTACGCAGATCTTGTGCGTCAGTAGAAGAACCTCCACAGGTGTCAGGGAGGCCTGTCCTCATAGTACGGACATTCCATGTTGCAAATCGCATGGATAAGCGGGGTTGGTTTTTGATGTTTTTATGCCTGTTAGTTGCAGGTGTACAATGTAACGGCGCCGATTGTCCAGTTGAGGCTGGTGCTCTCTACACCCTAAAAGAGCAAACCAGCACCGGGGCGGATCAGTACCTTATTGGTCGGGGGCTGCCCGACTTGGAGCGGGCGGTAACTGATCAGTGGGTCTACGATGGACCCTCCCACTGACGGAAGCGACCCCTGGCGCCCGCACTTACGCCCATACGTGCAGACTTATAACCGGTCACTGCCACTTCCCGTGTTGTTATCCGCGAGACGCGGGTGAAGTTTCCTCTCCACAGACACTGCGTTGCCTGGGACGCAATTATGGAAAACGCAGGGCTGCCCAGGACCTGCGCCACCCTCTCGGCCTTCCTGGCTGACTCCACAGGAACGACGAGTCGATACGTGCGGAGCCAGGTCGGCTGCAGGAGTCTGCCGCACGATATATATGACTTAATCGCACCTGACGGAGACCCCATTCCGGTCCAACTGCAGTAGGTCAGTAAGAACTGCTTGTGCGCCTCCATAAATGTTTAAGATGCAATTCTTCTCATGATTGGTAAATTTGCAGGCACGGTTGTGCCCCCGCCAAGTCGAGTAAAAAGGGGATTTGCCTTAGGTACCACATTGCTCTACTCATGAATGATTTAGTAGGCCTGCGTTAAAAAAAATTCTTGTTAGAAATTGTTTTGCCTGCTGTGTCGTTTTTATTTTTGTATTTGTCCTGTATTTGTTTTTGTGTACAATAAATGATTAAATTAATTATAAATGGTTCTTTCGAAACAGTTCAGGCCAATTTCGAACACCCGTACAACGATATTTTGGATAACATTTCAAACCTGTGTTTTAAGGACCCAAACAGTCATAGAATAAACATTGCATATTTAAAAAAAAACATTCAATTCCCTTAAACCTGTTACTAATTCGACCGACCATAATACTTCTAAAGCACTTTTAGATGAAATGTAGGCTATAGGTATGAATGAAGAGAGATCAAAATAGCCTTATGTAAAGATATGAGATACCATTACAACACAACTGAAAAAAAAAGCAAGTCACACCAAATAAATGAGAGTTTTCGTACATAAAATATTGACTTAGAGTATGGTCGTTCCAATAGGCCATATTTAACAGCCCATACTAAAAGACACAGCATCAAAGAAAAATAACCTTAGATCTCAAAATTGACAAATATGGCGTATTTCTTTTCCGTCGATTCCTCATGAATGAGGGTCGTGACCACGTGGTCATGGCGTATTTGAGCGACCGTATTTAAAGAATTGCAGAAACAAATAATCATATTTTTACTACTTGCAAGATATATTTTGTTAAAGACAGCCAAGTTCGCCACTCCACCAGAAAAGCTGTGCAATACACGACGTCGTCGGTAGGAAATAACTGTAGCATCATTGTATTTCATACTTATACACTAAACACTAACAAGATTCTACAATTAAAACTGCAACGAATGCTGTTTCGTTGTAAATTTAAAATGGTAATCGTGTGTATTTACCTACATAGAATCACATAGTTAATTGTTTTTTTTTATTCTTAAACTTAACACAAGTATTTTACTCCATTTAGAGCTTCTATATTTGCTAAGTGAAATATTACAATTTTTATCCACCATAATCGTTTATTAGGCTTATTAAGATAAGATAAGGAGATATCGTTAAAGGGGCCTCATCTTTGGCCGAAACTGCTTTAAGAGAAATATGGTACGGCAAAGTCGCTTTTTACTGGACTTGGTGGAGGCACAACCGTGCCCGCACATTCAAAATGATCCGGCACATTATAATCTAGCTTAAAGTGTAAAAGCAATCATGAGAAGAATTGCATTTTAAACATTTATGGAGGCGCACAAGCAGTTCTTACTAACCTACTGAAGTTCCCAATGATCTACTTTCCATTGCAAAATATACATTAAATCTTATTATTTTCGAAATTCCTTTCGTCACGTTAGAGTTCAGGATATGGTGGATCATTTGGCATACTTTTAAGAAAATATATGTCAGCCGTTTTGTACCTACTGGACCTCAAACTTGGCATGTTTTGACTACTTTTAAAAATTTAACTTGATTTTTTTCTAAGAGGGCAACTGAAATGTAATAAAACGATAAATTTTTGAAATCGTCTTGCCAAGCCCTTTCATTTGATACCCCACACGATGGGCTCCAGAAGAATTATTTTTTTAGTGCCATACAAAAAAACGAAGATCCGCCATCTTGAAATCCATGGGACGGATTTTTCATTTCCTCGGATGAAATCATTCACAATGGTCCCTAGTATCACTGAGCAAAGCGGCATCAACTGTGCCGGCAAAACAGTATTTTTTTGCTAAGGACCATGACTACTAGGCAGAGCGAAACGGCTGTAAAAAATGGCCACTTACCTACACTACTTCTGACAAAAGTTCAAGTTAAATGAAGTTTTTCTGTCATCTCTATAAGACCGTGTCACGCCATAGGAAAGATTGTCAGCCTGTCGGTCGCCTTGCAATACACAACAACTCTCAAATCCCTTAGACAGCCACGGGTCTTTCCGGGGGTGATGCTATTCTAAGCCGAAATGACACATCAAACAATTATAAATTAAAATCTGTAGCAGTTGGGATTTTGTGTCTATCAAGCGTGAAAACGATCAGTAATTCGGAAAAGTCTGCAAGCCCTTTATCAGCGAAACATAAAATCTAATTTTGCTCTTTCTCTTTATTAGCGGAAGACGCTATTAACTATGCCTTGACATTCGCTAAAGATTTACAATCTGGACTACCGCCAAACAGTAAATTTGCGAAACTTTCGTAGTTTGGTTGAACTTTAATTATAATGCTAATGAAACTGGCTTCCTATTTATTATTTACGCAATACATTAACGAAATTATGTTGATAAAACGCTTCACTTGTCATATCATAACATATAATATGAGTAGGTGAAATTCAGTCACGGAATTTATGAATGCTTTGCAGTGCCGGAATTTATGAAATGCAAACTATCACACTTGTGGTAAAAATAAGGGAAACGTAGCGCGGGGCGCCTATAAAGATGGCTCACTCAGTACTTGCGACGATTTTGACGCTTACTGACTTTAACTGGAAATAACCGGAATCTCGGTTCCGTGCTTCGAATGGGCACGTTAAGCCGTCGGTCCCGGTTGCTGTCTATGATGGCGGTCGTTACACAACTATGTCAGAGGCCTGCTGCTTGCAGTAGGCGGTTGAAAAACTCTGACACCAGGGTTAATCGTTGAACGACTCGGTGTCCCACACGAAGAGAGAGAGAGAGAGAGACCGGAATCTAAGGGGAAGTCAAGGTAACTAAGAAATTGGTTGCCATGAACTTCATATTTCTTGGAATAAAATTGTCTCAGAATCATATGACGTTATTGCACCAGATTTTATTGTATTGATATTCTTATACTTTGAGATTGCTGACAGTAACAACTCCGGCTATGTAACAAATGACAATCGCAAAAATCCTGATAAAAATCATATATACCATCACCCCCTCACCCCCATCACCCCCTTTGACCCAAAGGGGGTGATGCTATTTTACGCCAACGTCAGACGAACGCGATACGACGGAGCAATCGGGTCATGTGCATTCTCAAGTTCTGATTACCGGATAGAAT
Source organism: Phthorimaea operculella (assembly GCA_024500475.1). Taxonomy (NCBI): domain Eukaryota; kingdom Metazoa; phylum Arthropoda; class Insecta; order Lepidoptera; family Gelechiidae; genus Phthorimaea; species Phthorimaea operculella. Next base: position 488,490 of record JANFCV010000254.1, read on the forward strand.
TCAAGGTTGCAATCTCTATGATCGATGGTGGCGCTTTCGACGCGGTATGATTGATTGATTACTGTTTTAAGGGTTGAACTGTTGAAAAGAGGAAAAGAGACACTGAAAAAAAAACATAGCACCTTAGTATAGATAGTGCAATCGCGAAAGGGATATCTAAAGATTTTTTAAACTGACTGAAACCTCGTCTCGAAACACTACAGGTACACCAGGCTAATTAGGCAATCAGGGACGTCAAACTAATTGTCAACTGCAAAAAATGTGGTACGGATAGCAAAAAAGTTGGCAAAAAGCAAAAAACTATGGTTAACATTATTATTATTCATGTCCGTCCATGTAACAATACGGTATGTAAAAAAATACTGCAAATATTTTAACGGGTGAATCAGTCCATGAAACTTAACAACTTTCTACAAAAACATAGGTAGAAATAAAAAAAACATTCAAAGTGCCAATCGCGAAAATCCGAAATGGGGCCGAGTGAACCTTCTGTAAACTCTCTATTTTGTGCCGCAGATTCTAATTTCTAAAGTTGGAAAACGTGTCATTGCGTGTACCATATTTTTTTACTCCATTATATCGGTTTCATAGCAAATAAATTGATACAAGCGATTCTCGAATTTATTGACAATCCTCCGAATTCCCCAAATTTTGATTTTTTTCTATTACTACATCTCTACAATATTGAAATTTGTCAAATGTCAATAAGGTCGAAAATTGCTTACACCATATTTTTTAACTCTATTACTGATTTTAAAGCAAAAAAAGTGGTTCAAGAAATTTTCGACCTTATTAACAATTTTCAGAATGCCGTGGACTTTTGATATTCTTTGTTAAATATGTTACTACACCTATACCGTATGAAAATTTGCCAAATTTCAATAAGGTCGAAAACTGCTTGCACCATATTTATTGACTCTACTACTGATTTCAAAGCAAAAAAGTGGTTTGATTTTGAACCTTATTGAAAATTTTCAAAATTTCTTGGATTTTTAAAATTCTTCGATAGATATGTTACATCATCTTTAAAATACTCAAATTTGATAAATGCATTAAGTCAAAAATTGTATGCCCTATTTTTTTTTATTCCACTAACAATTTAATAACTCGTATTGAAAAATAGGTATTGACAGTATCTAGATGTATGGGGCATCCGTTACGGCTATTGACCGCTTGTTTCGGAGTAAGTCTTCTAGCAGTCCCTATCTTTATTTCTATGCATGTGTCAATTGGTTAAGCTGGACATATTCGGAATATACTTAAAGTTATGGATTTCTTAGATTGTACTTTCAAGTAAGTGTTTGGTTTATTTCCAAGTTTCGTGAGCAATTAAAAGAATTTTGAATTCTAATTTAAATAAAATATCCGACCGAAAACATATTTTTATCATCTGGACAATACGGGTCCAAAAGTGGTATTAATCTATGTAACTTTCTACAGTTTCATAGACCCTCAAGAGGCTCATTATTTTTTTGCCATCGCTACCGCACATTCAAGTTTTAGGCTCTTTTTCCACAAGTCCGACCCGGTACACGATAATTTCCAATCCGATTTAGAAATCTATTAAAATACTATACTCGCTTTTCTACTTCACCGGTATCCGGATTTTATCGAAACGGTAATTTCCCGAACAATTGGTATTGTATAAAAATTATGCATGCTTTAAAACAATCGTACATTCTACCATGTCGTCCGTCCGAGTTCGAGTCAGTCGAGATAATGAAACTTTACTGTCCGTTTTTTACCGGATAGGTGGAAAAGCGGTGACCGGATTTCCGATATTTTTCGGATGGCTACATCCGACATCCGGTTACGGATCGGAGTAGTGGAAAAAGAGCCTTATGATTATGTCAAAAATCTTCAAAAAGTTGTCCAAATCGTTAATCGGTAGGTACCGGTTTATTGACACAATAAACCGGTAGATTTGGAAGATTCATATTATTTAAATCCAAATTGTTATTTAGTCCATCTACCTACCATCAAAACACCGCAGATAAGGAAATGCTTTTAAAATATCCTTTTATTTTTTTTGCATCATAATAAGTGTTCAGACAAGGATAATGCAATCTATATGCGAAACATCTCTTTTTAATTATTTATTTGTAACTTGAATAATTTGTGTTACAATCGGTATAAGAGGGTTGAAACCGGTACTACCGATTTTCGGGGTAGCTCCGTGAAAACTGCATCGCTACTCTTTTGTTTTCATCGTTCAACTTAGCGTGGTCAAGCTGTAAATGAAATATCGAATTTTGCATAACTTCGTGCATTTTCCGGTAGTGCAATAGGACCTTTAAAAACAGCTCTAACCAGATTAGCAAACCGTTGTCAACTGCAGGCGCTGCTCGGCCTTTCTGCTAATTACGCCACGAATTATATGCGGTTAGTAACGCCAGTGACAGTAAAACAGAAAACTCGGCCGGTGTTCCAATAAATGCAGATATCAATAACTATACCTCACCATCATCATCATCATCTTCCTGCCCTTATCCCAATTACTTGGGGTCGGCGCAACACGTTTCGTTGCACACAAATCGTGTTGTAAAAGGATTTGGCAAAATTTTACGACCGGCCGCCTACCAGACGTCAACCCTCCTTGGGAATCAATAACTATACCTATCACTAATTATTATGTTTAAAAAAATCATGAACTGTTGAGACATTCTCAAGTCGGTCGTCTTAAGTAACAGACAAAATCAAGGTTACCTATTGCAAAAAAGAACAGGCTAACTAACTAAATTAATCTTATGAAAAATTAAGGACGATAATATAATTGTTGAATTTTGTATTTATTATATTATTTAATTTCTAGGAAGAATAAAAATGGTCAGAGTTCAACGTCACCAGTACTGGTTATCTTTAATGGATAGAAAGAACGTCAATAAAGAGATAAACTAAAATAATAGATAGACTAGCAAAACACCTATCTACACCTACCTACTACCTTTTTTATTAGGCAGGCGCAAGGTCAAATACCGATAAGGATTGTCTATCATACACATTTAGTAGCTTCCCGTATCATACGAGCTTATTCATTCATAACGATAATATGGCAATATACAGTCCAATTGGTGGAGAGCCATGTCCAACAGTGGACAGTTGTGACTTTGGTAGTAGTAGCAAGTAGAAATATTTTCGACAGGCTACCCATATTTTTGCCGTGACTACCTAAATAAATATCGGAAAATACATGTAATCCTTGAATTAATCAAGTTCGTTACCGTTCTAAAAAAAATTACGAATAGCCCGACCGACGCAATCAAAAGTAAATCAATTTACAGAAAATTATATTTTTCTTTCTTCACCGTACCACGAATTTAACGTCTTTAACGGTTTGATTTAGAGCTGACACATGCTTAATTTCCCAAAAGACGCGATCCTGATTACGTTGTGGCTCTACATACAAACAGTACACACACTAACTTACTTTATTAACTACACGCACTGAGATGGGTTTACCTAAAGGGCTGTTTAAATCTGACCGGTATCTTGACGGGATTGTGGGTAGCGGTATCCTAATTGATACAAAATTGGCAATCTTTTTAGTTCCGTGCCGTTCCGCGTACCAATCAGAATGCCGCTGAGATTTCAAAAGAGCCTAGAATGCATAAAGGGACGTGTGATTCCAAAATTGTAGCTACATATAATACCTACCATCCACTTTTTATCCAATCATCTACTAACTATTCAAGTCAAATAAATGTGACTTATAATTCTAATTTTCAGACTAAATTGTTGAAATCATTTAATGATAGTTTGACTGATAGTTAGATAAAGTATTTGCAATACCTCAAGTTAGATGTTCTATCTAGGGAGCCAACATCACCAACACTCAAGATTCACTAAGTACCTACTACCTATTTCATAGGCATTATTGTTGACATCTTGCTCAAATATCATGTAATAACAATACTGTTGCCATTTCGGATCCTGTTCTTTTATGAACCAGGTAGTGTACAGTAATAGCTGCTGATAGAAGGTACGTTATAATTCAATAATCGATTCTAAACTGTAAACGATTAATGCACTACAGGAGGTTATTAACTAACCTAGGACACCCGTGGCGCTGCAATTCTTGCTATGTGGACTTTTATGTTGATATCAACTCTTCATTGTTCTCTATATTTCTGTATCGTTCTTATTCTACAGTTTATTGCGCACATGACAAGAACAAGCTGTACCTACCGTTATAAAGAAATTTCCAGCTGATCTACCCAGATGAGACGTTACAATGAAAAGAAGAGTAGACGTCGCATTCGATAATCCCAAATTATATAAAAAATGTGTAATTGACTGTACACTGTAGCTATAGTTTACCAATAGCTCAGTCGGCGAATGGCGTAAGTAGGCCTAGCACGCCAGTCGGCAGAAAGCGAGTTGGCGAATCGCGCCGGTTTGCAAAACGAGCAAGTTGGCTTACCGCGCGTACTCCTGTGCAACAGTAGAGGTCTATCAAAAATATTTTCACGTCTCCAGCTTGAAAAGAAAAGTCACTTTTGCCTACTTGATGAGACAAAGTGGTTTGAATTACGAACATTTCATGAATAAACATGATAAACTTTTTCTTTTTCAAACTATTCAGCTAATAGTATTTTTTTTTAAATGCGTATGTACCACAAGAGAGCAAATTCATTTACAGCTCGTGCTTTTGAATCCCTCGCTGTGCTCAGGATACTACTTTTGGGATTAAAAATATACTTTGCCCTCTTGTTGCACTAATAACTATCTTTACCTTCTTTTTTGTTAGTGAGTCGACAAACGATCATTTTAAAAGTTTCCAGGAATTCAGGTCTAGTACATGCTACATGATATGACCGAATAATCTGACCACATGTGGCAGGTCAGAAGGTCTAAAAATAGGCAGTTCTTCTGGCAAGCTACAATTTGGTCCTTTCTGTGTTGGGATCAGAGTTTGATTGCTCGAACCGTCAATGTATGTCTTATGCGCGAGTCATACCCAGCCTGAGCTAGACTGTAGGTACCTACTTTATAGCGACTTGTGTACATGAACATAAACATAATACATGGTCAGGTCAATGTCGAGACATCTGTTACCGATACAGTGATAATACGTCTTGTCAACTGATCTGATTATGTCATTGACAGGATTGCAGCCCCGGACTGTATTACAAGCTGAATCATTTATCATAGCAATCAACATGGAAAATTAGGGCATGTTTACATGTCATATGTGTGATGCCGGCTCAGAAGAACATCATCCTATTTCTTTCCAGTAACGTATGGTCACAAAGTAAGTATTGGCTAGCGCAATGTATGGTATCGCAAATGGCGACTTTAAGGGGCTTAATGTGTAGGTATAACAATTTTGACGACATGCTGGCAACCTGTCACTAATGATAATGATACACAATTTTCCTGAAATTGTAATCAAATAGGTACCTATATGTCAAACGTGGCTATAGCGACCGCTAACGCTGTTCCTACTCCTCTAGAGAAAAAGGCGTGATATTTGTAGATATGTAGGTATGCTACATGAGAAATTAGGGCATGTTTACATGTCCTAATTCTTAATCTGTCAAATACATATCGAAAACTTTTATCTTAATTTAAAAATCGTGATCGTAATCGCAATATGTTACGTCTGACCGTGATCGCAATATGTTGATCATCAACAAATCATGCGTTGCCAATCCCATTTTATCTTACATCTGGTATTGAAAAGAAATATTTTTTTTCTATAAAACGTTTATTTTATTACATACAAATGAATACATTGTTTATGTAACGTTACAGCTTTTAGGCATCATCGTGAACACCTTTTTTTAAACTAAAGTACTACTTAGCTATATCTTTACAGTCTAAGTCAACCTTAATTGTAAGCTAAGCCGTCAAAGAACTTATATGTAGTTAAGTTTACGTCTTAGAAAATAACTACTACCTCCTGTTATCTCTTAATAAAACCTGCATTCAACTTTTTATTTGCTTTTAAGCATCTTTTGTTTCACGTATCAGTACAAGATCTTATGCCCTTAAGGTAATATCATACACACCTCAGGTCAGTTTCCTTCTTAAGAGATAGCAGTTATTTTTGCACAGACTTCCAAAAAACCGCAAACTTTAGAAGTAGGTAGAGTTTATCTCAGCTCCAGTTAAACACTAGCGCCAATGTAACACTAAATTCGTGTGACATACATAAGAAGGTAACAAAAAATCATTTTACCCAAGCTGAACTCGACTGTATTGTTTTAGTCGCGATAAAAATGAAAAACATATGGCTTCGAGTATAAAACTTGCGTATTACGAAGTGCACAAACAAACACCGTTGATAATGACGTCACATGGCAGTATAACTACGCAACCCGCTGCTTGCGATGAGAATGCGTCATCGAGAATCGCAGACGCTCTCATTCATACCAGCGCGCGGCGGGGGCAACGACCTCAATACTTCGACTACGAGCCGCTACGGCGTAGACATGCGCTACGACTGCGCCGATGCAAAATATGCATTTTTAAAACGAAGTAAGACTCACAATGTAGAAAAACAAGCAATGTTTGACCTTAAAATACACCTAGTTATATTAAATGACATAATTGTTAGACCAGAAATGTAACCTTTACGACACACGCAAGCCTCACATACGACACAAGGCACCAAATTAGTCAATGTATGTTAATTATTACAGTTAAGCAGATACCCTTCAACAGTGGCTTGATGATGGGGCGCATCTTCTTTAAACTCCTTCTTCTTACTGTAACAGTTCTGACAGCAGACAGCAATGGCGACGACTATGCCAATGCACGTCGGAAGCCACACATATACTGGTAACCCCGCAGGTTTCATAGTCTCAGCGTACTGCTTCAACAAAGCACAAGGCATTTCGTATCTTTGTTTGTCTGTTGTAGTATTATGCCACGCCACGCATTCTTGCTCCCGTCTCACCTCTATTGGGGCGCCTATTTGTGCCTTCTGTAAATACGGCTTGATGTTTATCTGAGTTGTAGTGATATCTAACGTATTTTCAGGTTTGTTGCTCTTCAGTTCAGGCTTATCCAAGAATGATGATAGCATGAAACAAGGGAAGGTCGTCTCTTCAAAGTGCGACCGATCGATGACCTGTAGCGAGCAATTTTCGCCCTCGCGTACAGTGTAGCGTTGCGTGCGAAAGTTCCAGTATTCCGTCGACCTTCCCAAATTGTACAGAGCCAGTCCGGTTAGTAAAGCTCCGAATCTCGTGTGCGATTCTCTGTATTTGTAGACGTAAGTTGGAGGAAGGCCGTGGTAGACGGGGTAGGTTGTGATCTTGGTGCAGTAGCGGCACAAGAAGTTGATGTGGCTGGGCGGGTGGTAGGAGAAGTGCGTGTGGTGGGCGGTGACGTGGTGCGCGGCGATTTTCCGCGGCGGTTGGTGGTCGAAACGGCCGCGCGGCCCGCCGTGTATCTTGGCGAGTGCGTTGGCGAGAGTGATGGCGAGTAGGAGGAGCGTGGTGATGTCCATGGTGCAGCCAGCGAGGCTCGCGGGTCGGGCCCGACTGCCGCCGGCGGGAGGGCAGGCCATGTCGGGACGCGGGACGCCGCCAGCCGCCAGCCAGGCGCCCATGCAAGGGGCGCAGTCTGCTCTATACCTATCCCACATTATTATAGGCTGTGGCGGGAAAATAAGCTTTCGTGTGAACTACGAGAAATATGGCTTATGATATGATTGTAGCTAATTTATTGTGACATGATATTTTAAAGTAATTTCTACGTAGAGTCATTGGCAATATTTTGTATCATGAAAAGACTTTCAGTTAATTTAATTAGTTTAAATATGCCATACATTTGAGCTCAAAAAAGTATTTATCACAAGTGCTAGCCTGTGACATTGAATAAAATATCTTTATCCTAATTATCCTATAAAAAAAATTACCACATTACCATGACAAAAAATATTTTTTTACAATAACAACGACATACCTATAACTACGACTATTATTGGCGATTTTAGGAACAAGAAATATTTCTGCGCATTTTGACATACCTACTTATCAATTATCATACAAACAAATTAAAAATTCCGCATCTAAACTTTCGTACGACCGAAATTCGGCGGCTGAATTCCGTTCCGTCAGTTTTTGGCATTTTTGATTGGGATGACACAAGCGCCGAAATTACGTTCAAATCACGCCGAATTACTTTGGACCAAAATTCGGCGACGGAATTTCTACTGAAGTGTGTCATCCGTAGATAATGCAAATAACATTGTTGGCGTAATTGCGCCGAATTCCGTCGCGTAATTTCGGTCGTAGTGTGTAAAGCGAGACACTTATTGTTACTCTAACATATTCACACAAAATAACAATATCTACCTATTACGCATAACGCAACAAATTGTTACAATTTCTCAGACATCTGATGCCTGCACTCGAGTGCACAGATCCTGCAGAACACCACAACTATGATGACCATTATGACAATCATGGGCAGCCACAGGTACACAGGCACGTTGGCGTAAACCACCGGCTCCACTTCCGGACTGACAGTGACAGGGTCATAGATGTGCTTATAGATATCAGGCTTGTCAGTCGTTTCTAAGTGTTTTTCTGGCTCCGGAGTCTTCGTTTCGTGTTCAGGCGGTTGAGTTGTAGTTTTACTAAGGGCCTTTTCATGATCTGGTGGTTGAGTTGTAGTTTTTCCATGATGGGTTGGTGTAGCGTGTATTGCTATGGCCAGGGCATAGAATATCGCGGTGTAAAGCATCATGGTGCTCGAATGGCGAGTTTTGCGAGACTGAGAGATATCTGTTTCAGCGCATCGAGATGGGACCCAGACGGGCAGGCGCCGTCGAAGGCGAGCCAATTTTTAGAGGCTACTGTGGATTTCAAGGTGAAATCTGAAATATGAGCTAAACATGGTTTGCACTCTTTTTTTATCAGAAACCACCATATACTGTTAGATCGTAGATCATTTCATTATTTCACGAGTTTTCTGCTTTTCTTCTATGTATCTGTGTTTTCTAAAATTACCTACGAATTTGTATATTGTTCTTCCTGCTTGCGCTAGATATGAAATTAGTAATTTCTGTTGTTTTTCACTGTAGCGTCGACTCGACAGCTCGACTAAACAACCATGACGGATGCATTGTTTGTTTATCATCGTTTTATGTGTGTACGAGTATGTATCCATACTAGATGCGTCACCAACTGTTGTACTAGCTCATTCATTTGCTAAACGTGAATGCAAAACTTTTTATAAAATAACACCTTCGATAGTAACTGGGTCATTCTTCTTCTTAAAACAACTTTGTCCACAAAAAGCCAAGATTAAAATGAGTGCAATGAGCGTTGGCACCCAAATGTACACAGGCACCCCTGCAGCGAACTGTGTCACGCCAAGAGGTTTCATCGTGTACGAGTATTCCTTTAGCAGAAGACATGGCACCACGTTCCTTTCCTTGTTGTCCGTCGTGTTGTGCCACATGACACACTCCGCAACTTTTGACACCTCAATAGGATACACTGTAGTCTTATCTTCAACAAAAGGCCGTAGCTGTATATAAGCCGTCGTAACATCAAACGTGATGACGTCAGGCCCTTTCAGTTCCGGCTGTTCTAAAAACGAGGACATCATGAAACACGGGAACGTAGTTTCCTCGAAATGCGATCTGTCTATGACTTGCAGAGAGCATTTCTCGTCCGCGCGTATGGTGTAGTAATGCGTGCGATTCCAGTACTCCATGGATCTGCCCAAGTTGTACAGCGCCAGTCCGGTGAGCAATGCCGCGAATCGTGTGTTCGATTCCCGGTATCTGTACACGTAAGTCGGTAGAGTGCCGTGGTACACGGGGTAGTGAGACATCGCCACGCAGTTCGCACATAAGAAGGCGATGTGTTTCGGCGGATGGTACGTGTAATACACGTGGCTCGCGGTCACGTGTCTCGGCTTGTCGTCTGCGGCTGGTAAATCGCTTGCAACTTTAGCGTGAATTATAGAGATGTTGGAGATAATAATGTAAACAATCGCGCCGTGGAGTTTCATGGTGTATCGGGGGTGGCGGACCCCGGGAGACTGCCGGCAACCGGGGGAGAGCGGAGAAACGCATGGGATGTAGACTATCCGGCGCCATCGTGGCGGCTGAGCCAGCGTCGCCGTATCAACACAACACGAACTTAAAAGGTCACCACCAAAATACGCGCATCCTTATCTACCTTTCGGTGTTGAAATTGTAGTATACATGACAACAACACATTAGCCGATAACAAACATTAACAAGGTTTGACAAGGTAGTGCTTCTGTTGAATTTTGTTTTGTCAAATTTCTTTTAACTAGATTTTTTCCTGACGGTTACACGATTTGGCAATTGGGTTCCATCGTAAAACTTATAAGTTATATTATAACATAGGTTACGAATACTCGAAAAAGTTGTTGCTTAGTTCTTAATTAAAATTAAACCTAAAAGTAAACCTTTGAAAACATTTTCTACCTACATACCTAGTTAATTGATAGCTAATCTTTATTAAAACAGCCACGGTCACGGTCTATCCCATCACGTTTTCTATTATAATAAAATCTCCAATCGTCTAAAACTAGTTACTTCTTTTTAGAATTATCCTCGCTGGAAACCCATATCTTGCGTATCTATCTATGGTATAAATATTAAAAGAGCAATAAACCTGGTATAGTACGAGACTAGTAATAATTTTATCGTTCAACTCTAGCACAACCTTAACAGCCACAACAGTCCACTGCTGGACATGGGCCTCCCCGTATTGGGGGGTATTGCCATACTCACCACGGCAGGCGGATTGGCGAGCGCAGTGCAAGATGTATAATTCACAGGGAACGCTGCTGCCCATTCCCTGGATAATTATCCCTTAGTCGCTTTTTACGACACCCACGGGTAGAATTTGGGTGATGCTATTCTAGTCCGGCATCACACGGCAACAGTCGTTGTCTAGCACAAAGTAAGTACCTATTGGCTAGCGCCAACTCTAGCGCCATTTGACATCACAAGATAGAACAATAGAAGATTACGATGTACGGTACGGCGGCGCCCCAATATAATAATTTGACCCAAAATAGTCCAGGTAATAAAGGTGAACGTGACGACTCAGGCGTGGTAACCATAGGTAGGTAACTATTATTTAATCTGCCGTGGCGTGGCTATGATAGCCTGGACTACAATTGCCTCACGCCGAATGGTCAAATGGACAATCTAGCCATCTAATGTCTCTATTGTAACCGTTTACTCGGCAAGTAGATATGGAAGGATAAAGGAACCAGTGAGACATTTACTCGTAAGTCCTGTACCTACTTACGATACGATGTGATGTCAGTAATAAATTATATTGTAGTTATACGTATAAATAGATAAGAAGAAAAATTGTTGCATTTTACTGCCTTTAACGTAAAGATCTACATAGATTATTTCTGCTCAGAATAAGACCTCGGAGACAAATAAATACGATGGCTTTTTTGGATGGATGGATTCTTTGATCTGATGGAAAAAATAAGCGAACCATAAAAGGAGATAAGATTACGATAAAAACCCGCCCTTTTATGGTAAATTCGGAACACCATATATCTACATAATATGGATATGTCGCTTCGCATGTTCATGTTTAGCTTGTTTCGGAGGCAAACTTCCTCTTTGGGTCGTAGGGTCAGCGGAGTTGTTAGTTCATGCTTATGTTAAAATTCTTCCTATAACATGAGTTCGCTTCGTTTCCTTACAAAATAAGCTGCGTTCTACAGCCGAACGGCACCGTGTAGACGAGAGCTGGTGACTGTCCGCAGCAGCCGATAACGAGTCGATGCCAGCCGTCGATGTCTTTCATTGGCATCTGGCAATGGTTCGATGACAGCGGTCAACAGGTGCACCAGCTGCCATCTACTTAGTGCCGTTCGTCTGTAAGCAGCATTATTTTGTCAAGGTGCAAACTCATGTTTTAAGGAAGAACTTTATAATAACCCTGAACTAGTGCTAGGTATTTGATAAAAAACATAGGTTTATAAATACCTACCAAGGTTAATGATGAAATTAAGTTACAATTTTGTCATAATCCGATTTTTGGTCAAAAATTCTGCGACGGATAAATAAAGAAAGAATAAGTAACACAACAAACGAAAACTAGGACTAGGACAATATACCACGAGCACGGCCCACATTCTTCAATCTCGATAACAACAAATGGTCGAGTCGAATGAGTGTCGTCTGGATGTCAGACCTTCTAGTCCAGTCAAGTAAAGGACTCTTGACAACAATTCAGCAAACACAATACATAAAAATCTTACTGGAAAGAACTAATTTAATAGACAGTAAGTGCAGAATACTTATGCAAAATTGACAAAATTCTAAGCATCAACTTGTTCTATTGAATTAAAATGAGAAATCGCATACATAAAAATAGTTCCGTATAATTTGGTCGAGTATGTTTTCCAAGCCTGTTTATTTTTAAAACTAAGTGCCTCAAAATAAATAACAATTCTTTGCAGCTTGGACTATAGGTAGGACTGGTATACAAGCTACAATGCACGCACCAAGCGACTCCTTCCGCCAGATAACCAGATGGATCGCTTCCTCTCCATTGTCGCTCGCGCCTTGAGCCACACGCGGTCTGCTCTCTGCCGTAATCGTAACCTCGCTAGGTTAACGAGCTTTTAGTGTTTGACTATACCGGGAGTAACAGAAAGGGTCTAACAAGCCGAAAGGAGGTCAAGGTACTCATGAAACTAAACAACTTTCCCCATGGAACATGGATAGAAATGTGAAAAATTGGGCATCTCATACAAAATCGCCGATCAGCTGATTGATTTACTATGAGAGTTGAGAGGTCTAAATTTTTTTTCATATTTCGATCGAGTTAGAACGGTTAGCAGTAGCACACAAACTCAATCCATCAGTCGCAAAACGACAGTGAAAACACTATTGAATCTCTACTACTACTCAGACATTTGACGTAGATAGATATGTGCACTTTATAGTTTGCCCATAGGCATATGTCGCAGTACGATAGCAGATATATAACGATAGGTATACGAAGCTGGATTACCCGCTACGTTCGAGAATACAGGTGATTGTAGGTATGTGTTTTAAAAAAGTAAGTACCAGAAAAAGCCTAAAAGTAAACTTAGATAAAGATAAGGCATAGAATTAATGTAATTATCATGACAATAACAAAACATAACAGCAATATCGTACACAATATGAAACCGCAAGCAAAACACCATTTTCGTCCGTAATGCCTGTGGTAATACTTACCTATACATTTTTAGACCGAACGTGACGTCATAAAGCTTAAGGTTTGGGGTGGTTTAGGAATTTTTCGGGGAAAAATACTTAAGAACTTTTTACTCCAAGGTCAAATACATTTAAGGTCAAGGTTACATCTTACATACCTACACTACGATTGAAATATACTTGTAGAATATGACATCAAATATTGTCCCCAAAAGTTGTCATATCCCATACTAACTAAACCTCTGCGCATGTCTTTCATTTCATTAGGTACGTAAATGACTCCGATACATAGGTCATAGGTAGGTACGTAGTAATTAGTATGTGGCATTCTTGTACATAAAATGTAGTATTTTTCAAAATGCTAGAGTCCATAACCCAAAATAACAATGGACTGAATCTTGCTAGAAAGAAGCATAAATCGTACGCACGCACGCACTACACACAATAAATCTTAGCCAATATTTTATCCCAAAAGAGAACAGAGATAATTGGACATATTGTACCTACCACACATAACACACTTATTATTGCTAAGAACCTACGTAGGTGTCTAGTAGTTGTGGGTTGAATCAAATCATTAGTTTTTTACAAATATGTGAAACTCTATTAAAAATTCTGTAAGGTCAGTTTTTAGTAAAAACACTACTTGCTGTACCACACGCTCGCCGTGTCCCGGATTTGTAACAAGTATACTGTAACAAAAAAGTTAGACATGGTTAAATCGCTTGACAACGTCAAATCGTATGTAAAATTTATTTGAGCACTGTCTAAACGCGCGCCTAACTTTTTTTGTAATTAATTAATAACACCGTAAGTATAATGAGATTAGTAGAAGAGTACGCTAAAGGAACACTACAACTTTTACTTACAGCTTTGTAGCTTTTACTTACAGCTTTGTCCAGCAGTGGGCTGTTGCCAGCCCACTGCTGGACACGGGGCTACCTCTGATGGTGGTATTTGCCCTACTCACTATGCTTTGGATTCAGCAGTACAACGCTGCTGCCCATTCCGTGGATTCGTCTCTAGTTTAAATTGCTGTGTGTTGCCGGCTTTAAATAGCTTCTACGCGTTTTACGCAGCATTCCCTGTGAACAGTACTACAGTATTTATTATTTTACCATTCGTGCTCTTATGGGGATAAATTTAGAAATATTTAGGAGACCTCAGAATCGTTCAAAAGTGCATACTTTAAACGACTTTAATGAACTGCTCATTGATCCCCATTCAAACTTTTATAAAGACAGATGAGCTTTTTCTGAGTTAACAATAAAGTGGCTAATAATAAGTTACGCTGGGGATTACTGTTTTTAATGAAACTTGGATGTGACTTAGCAACAGACCTTGGCTTTGCAAAGAACGTTATAAAATCTCGGTTTTGTTTTCTTTCTTCGTACGTAGTTAGTTAGATATAATGAAATATTTAGGTACTATACGAATTTTATTTGAATCTCTCCAAGAAGAAAACACTGTAGAACTAAAATGTGGGAGCGCTATTATCTTGACCATTTTCATGACGATTTCATTTTGTTACCCACGATACAGAGTGGAGACGGTAATATATGCGTTTGAATTTGGGGTGAGAGTGTTTGTTGTGTCTTTTACCCTTCGACACTGCTATATCTATACCTACATTTTTTGTTTTATGTATTTAAGAACTCAACCAAAATCCAATCAGGAGAGCAATTTACGTACATCATCTTATCGGAACAATAGCTTCTCCGTACATAATACTTTGTCTTTAGAAAACAGTGTTAAGAATAGGTTTAAAATACCGGGACATAAAGTATAAAAAGGCGAGAATAATGAGGAGCAAGAAAGGGTAAGTAAAGTAAGACCAAGTCATTTGTCTAGCTCCCCGCCTAACAGGCGGGTAAGCCTTCAACATATCGTCTTCACCGGAGAATTTTCTCTAATTTACTCTCTGTCAATGGGTCTACTTACTTACCTACTCTTTCACACGTAACTGAAATGTATTATTTTGTGAGAATGAGAATTTTAACTTACTAATATTTGAAAGTGTCAACATGTAAAAATGTAGGTGGAACTTTTCTTCAGCTGCTCCAGTTAGATCATAACGATCCTTCATAGCAAAATGGCTATTACCTGATATTAACAAAATATTGGATTTTCTTCTCAAGATCTTTATTATCATCATCCGCCTGCCTTTATCCCAAATCAGTCGGGGTCGGCGCAACACGTTTTGTACGAGATAGATACATATACCTAGTTATTAATTTTAATACACGAATTATCGTTACTGCAGTGATATTTCACCACCATTCATGACATCAAAACAGCTAATAATTAATGAGTTACCATACCAATTTCAAAGCCATCAAACCACAACAAATTGTAACGGACAACTTGCAAATTAGTTCGCCTAGGTACACAACGAACTATGTAGCAAACAATAATATTGTTTCAAGTTCATTATCATGAATTTAGTAAACAACTAGCGTCCCAACTGCGGTGTCACCCACTGCAACTCTTTTTTACGGGGGATAAATAAGTTTTCCTGACATGTGTTATAGGTACCGCAAGTAACAAGTCAAAAGGAGACCTCCCATACAAAATCGCCGATCAGCTAATTGATTTATTATGGAAAGTCAATTTTTTTCCCATATTTCAACCCATGTTCCATGGGGAACGTTGTTCAGTTTGGGCTTGTTATATATACTTACCCTTTTTATTACTCCCGGTACATACAAACCTTCCTCTATCTATACAATCAAAATCCGTTGGTTTAGGAGGAGTTAACAATTTCTCGACACGACAAACAGAGAAACGCAAAAAGCGACTTAATTTTATACGATGTATTGAAAGTAGGTGCCTACACAAATGAAAAGCCCTTTGAACTAAAAGAATCATTAGAAATGCAAAATAACTACGCGCTGCCCTAAATCTAAATGTCACATTTTACTTTGACTTTGATAAATGCCAGTTCCCCTACGAAACTTCTGTTGCTGCGCATTTTTAGCGCAGCGCATGCGTTTGTTTGGCAGATGCAAGGACATTTTGATTTTTCCATACTTCTTCTTCTATCGCGTGGGACGCCGAGTCAACGAACGACCCAATGAACCCTGGTGGCAGAGTTTTTCAACCGGCTACTATAACTAATAGGTCTGACATGTACTCGTATAGGTAACGTCCACCGTTTCCCGTACTAAAAACCGACGTTGACGCAGGAGCAACTCGGTCTCTGTTACAAGTATTATGCTAGATCTATGCAATATACCTAGGTACTTATCTCTTTTGCATAAAAGACAGTCAGGTGTGAGAACCGTTAAAGATTTGTGTCTCGGCGTTTTAAACGATTTGTTGACAAGTTTTCTTCCTTTGAAGAGTTGTTTACTTCTTCACCTTTATACGGAGCGCGGAAAGATTTTTATTGCGCCGTTGAAGAAAATGACAAGCTTGAACTACGTTGCTTGCTACTTTTTAGAGATGTAAAAGATCTTTTAGGACTTTTGGAGAACCTTGCTCTACCCTACGAATGTAGGTAAGTGTTTTCCGTCGATGAAAACAGCGATGCCGTTAAGGCATTTTTAATAAATAGATTTTAAATTAGGGCCGCAAGATCTTTCCTACTTTTTGTTGTAGATTATAATATGTACCTATTTCACCTAACCATGGCGAAACGCGCCAGCTTGTAACAGTTGGCTTATCGCTTGTAATCCTATAAAACACGTTACATTATAAAACAAAAGCTTTTGCAAAACTAACACCATAATTAACGAAATGGACATTAGAACGACAAGGCAAACCTCTTACTCCATCGCAGTCACTCTTAATATCCTATTACTCAACACCATGGGTGTGGTGAACGGGCGGCAATATACCGGAAGTAACAAATTGGGTATAATAAGCCTAAAAGACGTCAAGGTACTCATGAAACTGAACAACTTTATCCATGGAACTAAGGTCGAAATTATATAAAATAAATATTGGGACCACCCCAAGTTTTCTTTTTTTCATATTTTCATGTTCTATGGGGAAAATTGTTCAGTTTCATGAGTACCTACTTTGACCTTCTTTTGGCTTGTTATCGCCTTTTTGTTACACACTCTATAAACGGGCACACACATCTTTAGAAATGATTTTACCCACACGTCTTCCAATCCCGTTTAAAGACCTATTCAAACCTGAGCGGAACGACCACTGTACGAGGGTACGCGATATTCTGATTAGTACAAATTGTGTGAAGCGATTGAGTTCCGCTACTCATCCGAAACCGCTGTAAAATAAAGCTTAATCCTCACTTCTGCCCACTAACCAATCTCTTGGGACTCCTACTCTACCTGCGAAACTGCGGCGATGTAGGATCACATTATTAGTCAAATAACAATGTATGTAACCATCATCATCCAAACTAAACTTATGAATTATAGAGCTTATTCCTTACTTGTTCCCACCGACCGATCTCGTGTGCCTCCTATACCTACTATTATAAACTGCGACAGTGTATGATCATGTTATTAGTCGAATAACAATGTGTGTAACCATCATTATCTAAACTGAGCTTATTCTTTACTTGTTCCCACTGACTACTACTATACTATAATAAACTGCGACAGTGTACCTCTAGGATCATGTTATTAGTTGAATAACAATGTATGTAACCATCGTCATCCAAACTTATGAATTATAGAGCTTATTCCTTACTTTTACCCACTGACCAATCTCGTGGGCCTCCTATATCTACTATTATAAACTGCGACAGTGTAGGATCATGTTGTTAGTTAAATAACAATGTATGTAACCATCATTTAAACTTAACTTACATATAATACTTTATGACCTTGTACGTGACCCATGTGACCCTTATCACGTGCGATGAAGGTTTCAGAAACAAATAAGCACAATTTATGTAACAGCGGGTAGTTAGATAAGTTTTATGTTTACATGCTATTTACTATGTGAAGCCCACCTTAAAAGCTTTGGAAGTTGTTGTAGCCATGTAGGTATATATTTAACTCAAATAAAAGGAAAAGCAGTGGCGTATGTTTACAGCTTCAGATCGTAGGGGGGTCACAGCACATATCATATCGTAGACTACTATCGCTAACTTGCACCACTCAGGCAGAATATGCATTGCGAACAAAATGAATTTAACATTTCACGCCGACATAAACCAAAGAGAAACCAAACCACGCTTCGTCACACTAAAACTATACGAGCAGAGCGAGCTCTACTTTTCACTGCGAAGAGACACACCGTGCTGTGCCATCACTACAGACCTTTTTTCTCACGAGCGCGGGTTTACCATATCTGTGTATTATCTCGTCTCTCTCTTTCTGTTTTCACAAACGTTCGTTGGACGACTCGGTAACGGCTATAAAGAACCTTTATACCACGTCTGACAAAAATTTAACGATTACCTATCTGTCTCTTTTATCTTTCTATCGCCCATTGCTTCACCATAACATAACACACGCAATTTCATTGACAAACAAACGGAAAGCTAATTAATCACTTCACGAGCATAATTTGCCACCCAAATGCTGCCTGTAACACTTGACACGTATTCCTACCCATCTCACGTACCTGTTATCTCATCCATTATATCATAGAGCATCCTAGG
This sequence comes from Phthorimaea operculella, assembly GCA_024500475.1. Classification (NCBI taxonomy): domain Eukaryota; kingdom Metazoa; phylum Arthropoda; class Insecta; order Lepidoptera; family Gelechiidae; genus Phthorimaea; species Phthorimaea operculella. The sequence goes on from JANFCV010000254.1 coordinate 507,248, forward strand.
TGCATACAGAGTACCTAACCTAGCCAATGCCGACCCATTGCAAAAAAAAAAAGAAATGTGGTCTTTCGCGCGTAAAGGTTTCAACTTATCGGCATTTAGGTAGCTTTTTTGAGAAGTTGGGATTTTCAGCTGACCCACTGCTAAAAAAGAAGGAAATATGGTGTCCGTTTCCGAGATAGTGATACCTCCTCTTTAAAATATCTACTTACGTAACTTGAGTTACCCATTTGTGGAGTAAGGTATACTTAGGTATTCATTTTTCTTATCAAGTGTATCGAAAACTAATTGAAGTTTAGCTCATAATTGGTATCCTAAGGTGCTGTTGATAAATACATACCTACAATCTACACAAACTGCGTACAACAATGTAGCGAAATATTGCCACAAACCTAAATTATCACAGTCCCTATGAAACCCTTCAGTCAACACAAAGCCGCAATCCCCACTATATCGAATGTTATCGAAATTCACACATTTGTACGCCTATCTCGGATTAACGGCCAATATCTGCAACAATAAATGAGACCAGCGGATTAATGATGTCTACCGTGATACCACAAAATAGCCAATATTATATACTTAGTATAGTACTATATCGACTGTTTTAATTTCAAATGTCGTAAGGGACAAACCACTACTTTTCAGGAGAGCAAAAAAACGATTTTCAACTTTTCAATTCATATAACTTTTTCAAATCTCAACCGATTTAAATGATTCCTAGACAGAAAAGTATTGAAATTACGATATCTTTCAGAATAAATAGTCTCATTAATGATTATTTCACTAGTTTTAAAGATTGCGTCCCTTACGACACGAATTTTTGGTTAAGGTGTCCTTTACGACATTTTGAGTGCTAAAGATTCCTTTTACTACAATGGCGTTACGTACAGAAATGATATTCATTTTGTAGTAACTAAGGCTCTATCACATTGAAATATTTTTTTGTGTGTTGTAAAGCACCGTGAATTTTTAGAAAGCTTTATGTAAGTACTCGATAATTGTCGTAACTCACGTACAGATTATAAATTTACCACGAAATTTTTGTTTTAAAGTACCTTTCCGTTTAGGGTTTAAATATAAATTTTTAGTGGTTTTAGTAGGAAGTTGGTATTTTCTTACAGTAAAATGTTGTTTGTATAAAGAAAAGGATATTATTTTTGATTCTTTTTGATAACCTTTTCACAAGAGACCTGAATTTAGTAACTTTGTGACCACAGGTAAGTTACAAGTCACTATTTATTATAGTCAAAGAGTTACTAATTTCAGATGTCTAAAGCCCTAAACAAGCAAGCCCCCAAGCAAACCTGAGCAGAACAGCAGTGTTGCGTGTAACTTAATCGCGTGATAATTTTGTACCAATCAGAATACCCACGTATCCACGTACCGTGGGAGTTCCACTCAGGTTTGCATAAGCCATTATAATAATATTTTTTTAACGTTAATACTTTTTCGTTAGTTATTATCTCAAAACTAGGATTTAATTAAAACAATTAGATATATTAAAATGTTCTCTTTAAAAAAGACAGGGTTTTACTTATCTGTAAGTCTTTCGCAAAAGTTGATAGATAGATAGATTAATCGTTTATTATAAAAAACATTACATAATACATTTTGATGGAAGCCGGTAAACTTAAAAATTTTGTCTTGGCTCCTTTCCGCAGTTGGATAATGGCATGCTATGAGTAGCGTTCCGCAAATATTGTTTTCGAAAAAATCTCGCGGAATGATGCAATGTCATACATAATTAGCCTGGTAGCGTATGTTAATACTACCTCATTAAAGCATATTTAAAAAAACAAATCAAAATTTGAAATATATGAACTATCATTAGATAAAACAATTAGTTTAATAAATAGAATTACCTACCATCTTAATTTGAAATTATTAGTACAGTACAATTAAAAACAGTTTAACTTAACTAGACCAAGGTGTTTTAGCGCAATAATTTGGTTTTATTACACGTAGTGAAAAAATTAAAATTGTTAATTATAAACAACATCATCAAAGTACCTACTAAAAACAAAATTTTATGCAGTGTGTTACCGGCAAGCGGGCTTTTATTCAAACTAGTGAATCTATTAATCTATCTAAACCTTAGCAGTTACCTACGTCACATGATATCAACAGGTCGGAAGGGTTGTGCTAAGCAAGAATAAAGACCCGTAGTAGTCCTGTATTCATAGAGTACGTGATATGAGATCGTTACAAAGCATACAATCATGGCAGCTTTTAGAGCTTTATTAGTAGAGAAAACCTAAAATAGGAAATTCTTCGGAAAGTAAACATTTCATCAATAAAGACCGTTTAAATCATGTCATAAGACATTTTTCCTAATACGCAGCATTTCTTTTTAAGAGCTAGACTTCTAATTTATACAGCCAGCAGCATTTCTACGGCAAGTAAGACCTTGGTGTCTGAATTTTTGTATATGTAGCACTGCCATCGCTATCATGCAGATGATGAGTTTGAAGTCTTCGATGAAAGCAACAAAAGAAACAAGATAAGAAAGCAAAACTAGCAGGTTCCTAGTTTTACCTGACATTATAAGATATTGAGCCAAAGCCGGGCTTTTCTTTAAACGCTGCCAGCAGGTGAGCATGGTCGTGCACTGACGCGTGACATTAGTAGGTTCAAATTCGGATATTCTTTTACGAAGTAGTTCATTTCATCCCATTGACCCATGCCAGAGTGGCAAAAGAACGTTTAAATTTATCTAGTAGGAATTTAAAAATGTCGGCGGAGCATGCAATGCTTGCATTGCGTCTTTGTCCACCTGGCACGTGACAGTTTGTTATGCCAAATGGTCGAAAGGATAATGGGTAGTTGAAGGTTTATCCCTGTGGGTGTCAAGAGAATGGAAGATCACTAGATGAGATGGACTTCTACTTATTTACAGCCTCCTTAAGGAAAGTGACATCAAAACATCCTGTATGTAAAAACTGTATAGTAAAGGCATTTTCTTGAGATCGAAACCGTAAAATGTTGTAACGGACTCTATTATGAAAAAATGTTATCGTAAAGACACAGAATTTTCCAAGTGTTACGAGGAAGTGTTGTTGTAAAGGAATTTTCCGAGATCTAAATCGTAAAATGTTGTAAGGGACGTTTCAATAACAAAATTTATGTCGTAAGTGACATCAATCATTTCAAATGTTTTATGAAAGTAATGTTGTAAATAACATACTGCTTCTATCCGTTGGTAATTGCGACAATTTCAGCCAGAAGTTTTTTTTTGTTTTTGTTTTGAATTATGTCGTATAAGTAATTCATAATTGTAAAAAGCCTTTACAGCGTACCCCACTATATGTTATACGTATTTTGTGGTAACTTACTACAATTTTCTGTCCAAGATCTTGACTTACTACAAACTGTTTTTGCTTATAACTCCTTCATTTTTCGAGATATCGCTGCGTGGATAAGACAGATCGATAGAGAATAAAAAACTGCATATTCTGAGCTTTTAATGTCCCTTACGACAAAATGTCCCTTACGACATTTGAAATTAAAACAGTCGATATAGTGATACGTAAAGTACTACGTAGTAGTTTGTTCTAAGTGTCGGTAAAGTAGTATGATGGCAACCAAAAACTAGTGGTATAGTTGACATATTATATAATTATAGCATATAAAATATTACCAAGCTAAAGTGCCTAGTGGCGATACCCCTAGGGGAGGCCTACGTCCCGCAGTGGACTGTCTAAAAACGCCACCAAAAACACGAGGTAGAGCCAGACAAAAATTGCTGTCTAATACTGCCGACTATGGAATCGACTGGGGTAGGAATTAACAGACTTCTGAGGTAAGTAATATATCTATCAAACAGCCTGTTGATAATAATGATATGTACACGGTGCACCCTATATTTACCTTATAGGAAACTAATTAGCCATCCAGAGGCATGGCAGGTTTCATATGGTCGTTCGCGACTCTTACGCGAGAGATAAATTCTGACCATTTGCCATTAGTTAGTTATACAACAAAATATGGAGTTTACATAAGGTTCACCCGGCCCTATCCGGGTTTTTTTCGATTGTCACTTGTTACATAGCCAGGGTTGCTACTGTCAAATATCTAAAACGTCATTTCATTCTAAGCCAATTTTAAATCCAACAAATAAGACGCTAGTGCCAAACGTCTTGTACCTTGAATTCCCCTGAGATTTCAGTTATATCCAGCTAAAGTTAGTAAGCGTCAAAATCGTCTCTAATGCCTACTGAGTAAGCCATCAGTTAGGCCCGCGCACCGTATCCCTAATTTGTGGTTATACGTTGTTACCCTGCTCCCGTTCGCCAAAATGCTGCGCAGTTGCCACCCCACTACGCAATTCAGAGTCAGGAAACGACAGAGGTCCAACTTTCCATTCCTGTCCTATAGCTGTTGAGTAAAAATTCCATTAAGTGGCAGGAAACATGCGGATTGAATTAGGTATTCTAGCGCAGAATGTTATGCGGAAAATATTGTAAGGAAAGGTAGTGCGCGCTACGGTTCAGAATTGCGGTAGGCCAGTATTTTACTTGTGGACAGAAGTTTGTGGTGAAAATGCACTGATTTAGTACTATATGATCGATATTATCCCTATATACGTTCCTGTTGAGCTAACATTGCATTGCACGAACAATCCACTGAACCCCAGTATTTTAGTCATCGCATGTCGTGATCAAGAGAAACGAAAAAAATATTGAATACCCAAAAAAAACTCTTCCCGTGTTAGGTATACAATTTATGGAAAGCTTCCAAAATTTTCCACTGCAGGCTGGTTTTGAACCAGCGACCTTCGCCATCTGAACTGGCGATACAGATAGCGAAGGTAAGGTCGCTGGTTCAAATTCAGTCTGCGGTGGAAAACTTTGCAAACTTTTAAAGAAAACTTATGTTTTCTTGTTACGAGAATAACAATTATGGTTCCAACCGAAAAAATGAATGTAATAAACCAGATCGTTTACCGGTACGCCGGTACGCAGTAGATATGTAAATGAGAATGTCCAAGAATGTTGTTAAGAAGCCCTGCAAATTGCTTACTGCGGGCTATTTTCGGAGAAAAGAAGAAATGTAATTAGATTCAAAGAAACTTTCTTTGTGCGTGCCGGCGAATGATTGTAAATAATAAATATCCAAGGTTCCTAACTAAGTAGGTATACCTTTGCCGTGTGATGCCGGCTTAGAATGTCATCACCCCATATCTTTCCCGTCGGGTGTCGTAAGAGGCGACTAAGGAATAAATTCATCCAGGGGTTCAATCTCTGGATGAATCGCATTGCAAGATCTTGCATTGCGCTCACCAACCCGCCTGCCAAGCGTGGTGAGTATGGCAAATACCCCCCTACTAGGGGAGGCCCATGTTCAGCAGTGGACTTTATTGTGGCTGTTATAGTAGGTATACCTAGCAAATTATTTTTCTCAGAACGCATTGGCAGCAGTATCATTCCAAGTACCTACCTACACCTGAACGAACACCTTTTAGGACTAATAAATCGCAAAAAACAAATAAGCTTTTCTTGCAGTTCCTTCTAGTAGGTTTTGAGTTTTGAATTTTCTATGGAACACTAGTTTTTTTTTCATGGTTTGGGTAAATATACAGGGTTAAATTTATTTAAGTACAAATCTCTTAAGGTTGTGCTCTACTCACAAAACTGTACAACTTCTGTTAGAAATTTTTCTTCGAAATATGAAGAACAAATTTGGATCTTCCATACAAAAATGTTGCAAAAGTGTGTCACTTAATTCCTGTATTACTATTTACAGAATACTGTCTTAACCACAAGTGAGTGATCTCTTGTGGTTTTTTTATGAACCTACTTACAACTTGGCTATTTATAGACTGGTAGGGTAGCTATTTGCTTAGAGATTTTCCCTTTCATAAATCTTTCATATAAGATATTTTTTAAGAAAATATTGTTACAAAGGAGATAGTGATCTATATTTTATTGAAGAAATTCTATAAAAAATATGTCGAAAACGATATTGTAAAGGCAATATGAAGGCACATTTAAATACCAATCTAGGGTAAAGCAAAAATATTAGAGACTCGATGTACGGAAAAAGTTAGTTATTTTACATACATCCTATATCCCTTGCGGGGTTGGCAGAGCGTAAAAGGTTGTACGTACATATCTTTCCTGTGGGTGTCGTAAGAAGGGACTAAGGGATTTGAGGGCTGATGAGTATTGCAATTATACGAAAAAGGCTGACAACCTGTACCTACTATTACACAGTTTTTGACAGCCGATGTGGCGCAGTGGCTAGTATGCCTGCCTGCCACGCAAAGGTTCCGGGTTCAATTCCCGGTGGGGTCACTCACAAAGTTGATATTTATCACTTTGTGAATCTGTTCCCAGTCTGCTTAGGACATTGCAGGCTGAACCACCTGATTGTCCGCAAGTAAGATGGTTCCGTGCTTCGGATGGGCACGGTCCCGGTTGCTGTCTATGATGGCGGCCGTTACACAACCATGTCAGAGACCTGCTACTTGCAGTAGGCGGTTGAAAAACTCTGACACCAGGGTTCATCGGGTCGTTGAACGGCTCGGTGTCCCACACGAAAATAAAATAAAAAAGAAACACAGTTTTCTTATTGACTCTCAAACTTTCGTAGTGTAAATGACCGCTTTTTACAGGCTTTTACGCTCTACCTTCCCCGCAAGTGATATAGGCGTGATATATTGTATGTATGTACTGTTTTTCTTTTTTGTTGCCAATAACAAATATCCCTTAGACAAAATACACTAATAAACGTTGCGTCATCATCTCCATCAGACATTTTACGACCCGTGGTGATGTAATATTTCTAAACAAATGCACACACGTAATAAAACCCTGTAGGGAAATCTCCAAGGTTTTGGGCATTCATAAACTCACTCAAAATATTTTAGGTAATTTTGAGGCAAATCCACACTGCAAAGACTCAGAGGAAACTAACTGCCTTAAATGAGGCCTTTTCTGTTAGCTATTAAAAAGTAAAAATTAGTACTAAGTAGTTTTGTTTCTTCGTTTCATACATTTTACCTTTAGAGAAACGGTTTCGTAGGAAAGAGCTAAGAATTAGTAGAGACACTTACCTTTCAGAATTGAAACCATTATCTCTACGTAATCTCTACGCTCATTGTGTCGTAGCCGTAGCCCTTGCGTAGCCCACTTTCTGTTGCTACGGCGTAGCACTTTCTGCTAAAAATTACTACCTCACACATTAGGTATTAGAAGCAGAAGAAACTTTTTAATGCCAAACATTTTAATTAAATTATTTAAGTAGGTAATTTACTTATTATTCATGTGAACATAACATTCTACTCAATAATGAATATTTTTATTTTAATGTTCCAAAAAGCATCGATTAGATCTCGTCATAGTTCAACCATCATAAAAGCATCCATGAAAAGGGGTTCTTTCAGTTCGACCTAGACTTCAATGCAGATATTTGAATTTGAAAACCGTTTAACTCGACAGAGTTTTGGTCGTTTCGTATTCCGAAAGTTCGCTTCATAGTGTCGATAGAATCGCAATTCTTCTCGTCTTGCGGCAGCCGTGTGGTGCCGGCTTAGATTAGCATTACCCCATATCTTTGCCGTGGGTGTCGTAAGAAGCGAATAAGTGATTTCGGAGTTGTTGTGTATTGCGATTTTAGGAGAAAAGCTAACAACCTGTCACTATTGTGATACGCACACACTCTTTTGAACGACCCAAACTTTTGTCAGACGTGGTGTAAAACCCGTTTTACAGCCGTTTAGGCTCTGCCTACCATGCAAGGGATATTCGCGTGATCACAGCCGCCAAAAAATAAGGGAATTGCAGCCCTGAAGCCTTAACTAGGTCTGAGTGACTCCAATAAAACGGTCAATTACTGACTGAGAGTTGAAACCTTTCATATGTCGATAAAAACCACTACATTACATTAGCAAGTATTGTGCTCAATCTATCCTTTGGAAAATGCTAGAATTTTCGTTTGGCATTTTCATTTTCGGTAATACAAATTCATGGCTTTTTTAGGGTGCCCCGTGACGATGATCCATATACTGAGACTTCGTTCACTGTCTGTGTCCGTTCGTCACCAGGCTGTATCTCATAAATCGTAACAGTTAGAGAGTTGGTTGTCATAGATGCCGTATTTCTATTGCCGGTATAACAGCAAAATTAAATACAAAAAAAATATGATAAAATAATAAATTAGGGGGCTCTTATACTACAAATGTGATTAATTTTATACTGGGTGAAATTTTACTATAGTGACAGTTCATGTGTCGACCTATGTTCCTTGGGGAAAGTTGTTCCTTATGACCAGCCGGTTCGAAGCTTTCGCTATCGGTCACTAGTAAAAATTCACCCTATATATTCATGTGCGAGTCCGACTCGCTCATGGCCAATGTTTTTGTCGATTTCGCCACGTGCTACAACTAATGAATGATACAGCCCAGCCCATATCCCCTGAAAACTTACGTAGCTTGGCACTTTTTGAAATCAGTTTGTTCATTACGTATTTCGCTTACTTTACGTTTTGTTTTATTTGTTTTGTCAGGTCAGGACTCAGTTTGGTTTCTGTAGATTTTGCTCCAAAGTGATCGTCCCTTACTACACCTAAGTAGGACATGCAGAGTTGTGCAATTCTAGGCTACTAGGTACTAATTAGTGCAAAGGTGCCTTCTAAATAAGTATTTATGTATACCTGCAAAAAAACGTTTGCCGCTCTCTGAGACCCTTTCATGGGAACCGTCAAGTCTAAAATAGTATTTTTTTATTGTCTTCTTTACATGATTTGTGACCATGTAGGTACCTATATGTAATAAAATAATTCCATTGACTCATTGCATAACTCCAGGACTCGTAATCATTAAACTTTACAGGAAATTCGTAAAAATATCCTGGCTTTTTGCAATTACGTAAAAACGTGACTACAAAGTTTTACGGAAATACGAATAACAAAATTCATCTGACCATGCTCCTGAAAATCATTTTGCAAGTTTTAGAATCAATAAAGAAAGACCAAAATAAATAAAGGTAAGTATTTTGCTTATTCAACGAAAATAAACAAATTCGCAAAGCAAAATAAAAAAATAGTAAACTTGAAGTCAGGGCAAAACAGTTTTCTTGGATAAATCTTAACTTTACCCGCAGGTCCTTTTAAGACTTATATATGAGGAGGTAACGGGAATAGCTACAAATTAGCCAAAAACTGTATAAATTCTAGAATCGCGAGAATCGCCCTACAACCACAACAGACCTTTAATGGAATACGTTTTAGTTTAAAATAAATTTATGTAAATCAGACATTGTTTTCAGCTGAAAAGAATTGATGAAATTATACGATGATTGATCACATATGTGAACAACTTGTTTATCTCAGACTTGGTGTAAGACATCAATTTCTATCTTATACTTAAAACCCAATAGCCCCATAACAGGGAGCGCTATTGGGTGGAAGCCTTGTTATTGAGCTCCATTGTATTCTAATAGTTCCCAATAAAAATAAAAATAAGCAATAAAAAGATAACTGTGGTGACCTTATAGATAAATATCAAACTAATGGATCACTATTTTCACTGTCGAGTACCTAATGCAATGAATGACGATTAGGGAAGTGCCACACACAACACAAGCGCGTAAATTGTAAAGTTAGGTCAGTGTAGGTAAGAATTCTACAAAATAGAGCACACCGACTCTTAAATGAATAAATAAGAAGTCAGATAGTGAAATCTTACCGTGCGTCATTGTTTATTATCCAGATGTGGAAAACGAGTGATACTGTCAATAAACAATTACTCACCTATCGCGGTCTTGGTGCGCACGTTTCTGGAATAGCACATCGGGTGGAGAATGGCCCAGTAGCGGTCCACGGACACCGCCACCAGGCAGAAGATGCTGATTGTACACAGCATCACCAGCAACGACACCGTGAACAAACACGCGTGCAGGTTCCTCGGTAGTCCCACTGAAGCGAGGATCGCAAACGGGATCCCGAGCAGTCCGACTAGAAAATCTGCAGTAGCTAATGACACTATGTAATAGTTCGTTCGCCGTCGCAGCCTGCGGTCCTTGCGGAATACGTGTATCACCATCAGGTTGCCGCAGACGGCTACCAGAGCCACCAGCAGCTCAAGAGTGGTGTACACGGCGTGGAGCTCCGGCGTCGGCGACCGGTGCGGTGCCGGCGCCGTCGTCGTCTCCGTCACATTTTCCTCCTCCATTTTTAAAATTTATATCGCACTTCACTCCATACTTTGATGTCCAGCGATAAACATTGCTTCAAAACTGACCACACGGCCATTATTTATTTTAAACGACACCAATAACATCGCTACTCGAAATTCAATGAGTCAATTCCGTTCGTATGTCGTGATTTCATTTTATTGCAGTGTGAAACTTTTTCAAGTGTTGGAACTAATATTTTTGTCAAATGTTCGTTATGAGTGGGCGAGTTAGATTGATCGAAGTTGTTAGAGTCGTAATCGTAACTGTTCCGAGTGTGAGCGGGTGTTTGCGAGCGTAGCGCGTTCCCCGCGAGTTATCCCGGCACTGAGGAGTGAGGACAAGCGCGGCGGTCGCGTATCAGCTACTCAGCTACCGGCGTGCGGCGCCATGCGCGGCCGGGCACTTGTTGCGGCCGCGACATTGCACCTAACAAAATTACAATGAAGGGCCCAAGTGCGGAAGTCCCTAACTCCAGGACAGTCCAGTTCAATACGCACTTTTGATTAGTTGTAGAAACAATCTAAGTTCTTAGATATTAAAAAAAGATTCAAGTTCAGAATTCAACTGTCATGATTTTGAACTTAGGGACTTCTTGAACTGGACCGTTTTGGACTTATGGACTTCTGCAACTGGCTCCTTGAATGGTCCTCACAGTACAAATTTCTATCATAAGTTCTCTTATGTGTTCATACTATTGCAATATTTTATAAACACAAGCACTTGAGCCAATTTTCTGTAACTGTTGATGGATGGTTAACTAAAAGAAAATACCAAGATATTCGAATAATTAAGTAGACGGTAGGTATATTGCAGTTATCCAAGTCAAATACATCATGGTTTATATTACATTAAAAATACATACATTGACTTAAATAAAATTATGCTTCAGAGTTACATTGAACACAGTATTGCTAAAAATGCAAAATTCAGGGGGTACACTAATACTAGAATATAAATATTGCACACATTATTATTACTTTGGGTGTATTCTATCCACCATGTGAAAAGGTATACCAATGTTTAGAAGAGTTCTTCTATCTATTTTATCTAAATTTGGATGATAGTGAAGCAATGCCTCCCAACAAATTTCACTCAGTTTCGGTATACACAACCACACTTTGTATAAAACATTATTTCTGCTAGCCGCCCTCTCTTTTGGCTCAATACCTCCAAACACATACATACACCCATCAGATGTAACAGTAGAGGAATGGAAGTACAAAGGATTTGGCAACATAGTCTTTTGCATGAGGTTCCACTGTAGTGTGGACACATTTAGTCTCCAGACATCTTCAAAAACTGATTGGCCATCTGAGCCCCCAGCAACAAACACTTGTGATCCGCTTGGGGTGTCTATTTGAACCGCACTATGGCACTTTCTTGGCAGAGGGCCTAATGTTACTGGTAACTGCAGAGGGGCTATCATTTCTTTTAATGTATCATCTGGTCTAGCGTTTAATATTGACCAGGATTTGGTTTCGAGGTCAAACATGGGTATCTCCATTAGTTCGAAGGCCCAGTCTCCTGTGCCTCCTCCGATGATGTATAGTTTATTTCCGACCCTGGCTAGTTCATGTCTGTATCTGCCAATTGGTTCTCCTTCTTGCCCCGTGCCCACAAAAACTGGTTCCCAGACTAGTGTCCGTAAGTCCAATCTAAAACAAAGTGAAAATTATCAACCAACATTTTTACCAATTGCTAGTTTTTTTTTTCTAAATAAAACTTATGAATAAAATAAAATCAAACTTTTTAATACTGCCGTGCTAACTAAAACCGCAGTAGTCAAAAGATCGAGGTTTACGCGCCTAAAGTTCGTAATAATATTTTGACGTTTCTGAGTACTTTTTTGCAATCAAATTATCTTACGACGATACGACAGGAAAGGATCAATAGATATGACAACAAAAATATCTTAGAAAAGTACCTAAAACGCCAAAATAAAAATACAAACTTTAGGCGCGTAAACCTCGATCTTTTGACTTACTGCGGTTTTAGTTAGCACGGCAGAATAAACAGTGATGTGATTCACTGAAAATTAGATTTTTGGAATTAGAAAGGACCCCGCACGATTTGTTCGACAAGGGCCGTCCGGTCAAATTGGCTGAAATTTTGGGGAAAGGTAGTACGTAATGCTCTAACCAAAATGTGAAAAAATCTGCGAGCGGAAATGACCAGTTTTTGAGATATAGCTATTTTAATGTTGAAGTCACTAAACATACTTTGATGTAAAAACGTAACTAATTAAGGCAAATGTCATATTCTTACTTATCTTTTATGTTCATCTGTATAAAACCAACCCACAAGGTAATTATTTCAATTGGAAAAGTGTTTTTTCCGGGTATTTTATACATAATAGTATATCAGCAAGGCAAGCTAGATCGCCTAAGCTATACAAGATACAGCAATGGCTCCAATCCAAAGCAAAAGTTGTTAAGCATGATAGGCCGCTTCTGCTGGCACATGGCACTAAGAGTCTGGAGTAGACCACCAGGACTCCATCTAACCCATAAAATATTCAAAAATGCCTCCATAGCAAAAGCTGTTCAGCATGATGGACCGCTTCTGCTAACAGATTGACGTCGTGGTTCTCTAATACCTGATGAAGATCACCAGGACCTCATCTTAACTATAAAAGATACGGAAATGCTTTCATAGCAAAAGTTGTTCAACATGTTCAGCCGTTTTTGCTGGCACTTTGATATCGAGAGTCTAGACATACTGGTGTAGAACGTGCAATGATCCTATTCCTACGGGAAAGCGGGTAAGTAACAGTTCTAGTCCTAACTCGATTTTTATAACTGTGCGCATGGAGCTGTCAAAAATCCTATATGATTTGACAGCTCAACTGTCAGATCCCATACACATTTTGACAGCTCCATGCGCACAATTATAAAAATCGAGTTATATGAATATGTTGCGGCCAACTAGTGAAAAACGCGGTTCAAATGCACAGATTGCTCTTTAATCAAGCAGCGCCATTCAACCACACTACTAAACGTTCATTACCTAAGTGGTTGAACACAACGTTCTTCAGTTTATTCCATTCCATGAAATGCCCAACTAAAAAATTAGATTTATGGTTGAACAAGAAGCTAGCTGTGATTTGAATGCCTTATTCACCCAGTTGAATTAGCCAAAGTGTACTTTTGGTATGGATGCATTTCCGTATCTCTTATAGTTTAGATGAGGTCCTGGTGGTCTACATCAGGTATTCCAGAACCTCGACTTCAGCCTGTATGCAGAAGCGGTCCATCATGCTAAACAGCTTTTGCTGTAGAGGCGTTCCTGTATATTTTATGGTCTAGATGAGGTCCTGGTGGTCTACTCCAGACTCCTGGTGTCCATGTGCCAGTAGAAGCGGCCTATAATGCTAAACAACTTTTGCTTTGGAGCCATTGCTGTATCTCGTATAGCTTAGACGATCTAGCTTGCCTTGCTGATATATTATATTTCGTCGCTCTGTTCTTCAGATATAATTCTAGTTAACCATGTAGTTTCTTCAAGCTACTGGCATTCATCGCACTTTTAGAGAAAATCGATTTCACTCTTTTTTTTTTTTTTTTTTTGTCTATGGCCACCCTTTCCTGTCGCCTGACAGATGGCCAAGTACTCATTCTTTAACTTGCGCGGCATGATTCGCACGTTTTTTTACAAAAAACGTAAAATAATTGATAACTTCAGTGTTTAATGATGGGAAAACTAATTATTTCCCTACTTAAATTCAGTGATACACCGGGTGAGTGATTTTATGGTTTTTTTATGTGTCTTGATGTGATTGATTGACTGAGGTGTTTTTCACCTGATGCACCATTTTTTCCTTGACGGTGGGTCTACGACTCAATCCGCTGGAAAACCACACCATTTTTCCTTGATGGTCTCAAACCACTGGAAAGCCTGGAGGTTGACCGCGAGTCATCACGATGGCATTTTTGCATAGCAAAACATACGGTTCAAACTGGATCTATGTTATAAGTGTGCAATATATTCGCATAGGGCTTGCCCAAGCGATATATAACGTCTGGAGGTTATGCCGCGAGCTAACACGAAGACAAATGTTATATAATACAAATGGTTGCTGTCAATCTTTATTTCGTTGGTAATCGACCCCAGTCTTCCACGAAATACATCTTAGCCTAAACGATGCCCAAAAGTCATCAGTAACGTCTTGAGTTTATACCTTGACAAAATTTTATAAGAATATCTAATAAGTACCCGCTACCGATTTAAATAATCAAACAATTATTGGACACAACAGCACACAGCTCGACATAGACCTCTCTTTGTCTTATGATCTGTTTTTCACACGAACGTGTCATACCCAATGTATTCCTAAAAGTATATATAAAATTTCTACTTAGAAATAGAAATGTTGACTGTTATTTGGTCGTTACTCGAACCACTAGACTATGTCACAAAGCTTACTAGCAGAAAAACAACTGTTGATTTGTGTCAAGTTATTACGCGAGAGCGTCATAATTTTCACCTATGCGATTCAATTTATTCGCATAAGGTTACTGATAGGGAATACATTTATTTTTCCTCTTATATACGGTACGCGCCCTTTTCCTACGAAAGAAGTAACTCGAAGGCAATGCCACGAGATAATGATGTACCTACTAAAACATGGCTAAGATTCTACATATCATATCACATCACCAAGGAATATTTCATTAATTACGTAAATTTTGTATATTATACAAAAACGTATCTATTTGTGAATAACACTGTTGAAGTCATTGCTGAAACTTGCAACTAATCGCAACAGTGTGCGCAGTTTTTTATACCATAGTAATACCCTAGCTTAAAATATACCCTTCCAAAATACAAGTAATTAATAATGCCAAATGCATAATATTACACGGGAAAACCGCAATATAAGTCACATTCTGTAAAAAGAACGCACCAATATTAGATTTACAAATATTTTTTTAAATCTACCTTCTTTCGATTTACATTTTATCGAACCATGGTGCAATTGAGTAGTGAAATGTCAATTAAATTTCACGTACCTATTTGCCTACAGGTGAATTAGAAAAATATATTGGTATACAAATACCGTATTAAATACAACCAAACCAACGCATTGTGCTTACTTAACATATGGAAAAAATGTTTCTTTATTGTACAAACATAAGTGTTTGTACCTTGTATTTATCCTACTTTGGATACCCTGTATTTATAATACTTTTGAAAAACCAATTAACTGGTTGTGTTCTATGCAAGTTTCCCGTTATTCAGGAAGATTTTAGGACGTAAGTTCTTTATAGAAAGAAAAGATTCAAGACAAGATTTTGTTTACTTCTTTCTAGTAGATTTATATTATATTATATCATATAATGATAGACACCTGCTCGCCAAAGCTTACTTCAATACGCTTATGGTCTTACCTTAAAAAATCTTTTACAGTTTTTGATTTTTATTAAATAAAACAAAGGATAGAATGATTAGTCGATTTGACAATACCTAACTTACCCAACCATTGGTTGCCCATCCCACCTCCCATAAAAGGGGGGAGGAGTGTACTGCCTGCAGGAATACATGTGTACCTATGTAGGTAGGTCTATACAGGCCAGATTCGTGCAAATATTGCGATTGGTCTATGAAAGTCCATCATTCAGAAAGAAACGAAGTAGATAATACCTAAATAATATCCTATTATTGAAAAATACAAGTATTTTCCTACTCGGTATGTTATTATTATTAAGTATAATTAATATAAATTAATTATTACTTACAATGTGATACTTTGATTATTCCATTTCATTTCATAAATTACCACATTACGACAAGAAATATAAAACATTATATTTTGAACACTAATAAATAAACCTATTTTGGGATTCACACTTATTTACCCAAACACATACATTTAACAAAAGCACATACATTAAGTGTTCAACTATTCCTTATTAGGAATTGAATATTATGATTTTTATTTGTAAAATATGTAACCTCTGTCCTAAGGTTATTTAATTTCAATTCAATTGGAATGTTATGTTACGAACACGTATTGCGAGGATAAAATTACCAAAATATTTTGGTAGTAGGATAAACATATTCTTCAGACAGAATAACTTAAATGACTTATGTCATATAGATAATTTCATGAATATTTCCTACCCTGTCGGTATAAATGAAGGGTTAAAACGAGTAACATTTATATTTTTCTATACTAAACAATAGAAGATAATAAAATTATCTTAATTGGTGAACTATTTACTTCTTTTTTGATCAAACCTATTTAAATATTAGGTGGGATCTAAAATGTTAAATCTTATTAATAACTCGTTTGTTACGTATTTTACAAATACTTTTGAATTATCTCAGGACCTAACAAGGTTGCTGTTAGATTTTATGTGGGTAAAAAAGTTGTTAATTATTTACAGTAATGTAAGGAATACTCAATTAATTCGTTCTACGTAGATCCATACATTATGCGCCACAGTAGACAAAGCGTTTTATTATAAATATTGTATTTCGTTCCAATTTCAATGAAATTACTTACGAAATCAATAATATTCTAACCAAATGTTAGATTTTACTTGACTTCGTGTAAAAAATGAAAACGAGTAAATCTTTTTTCGCAATGTTTGATAACATTGTTTCAAAATAAGTCGGTACTCCTGAAAATAGTTAAATCTTGTACTTCCGCTTTTCAACCAAGTACAAGTTGTTGAGTGATAAATAAATTTGGTCCTATTCTAGTAGACATTGTTTTAATATTTAACAAGGAAATCAAATTATTTAATTTTATTTTGTCATGATTAGAAATACATGCAGTAACCTAATCAAAACATTATGTTCACCACGTTCACCACAAGAGTATCCTTGCAATTTACAAAAATTAAAAATTACCATTAACAAAATAGAATGTGAAAAACTTCAATAGTTCAATATTATTATTATTATGACATACAAAAATAATATTGAGTTTTAGAACCAATAACAATATTGTTAGGAAGAAAATCTGTCTTCCCTCGTTCTGCAGGTACACAAAACTTTAAAATAATAAAATTGTCTGCTTATTAACATTCTGAGTATTTTGAATTGCTTTTTATCAATAAAAGCAATGAGAAAAATATAAGTCATCAATAATAAAGTTAAATTTATTTATTGATTATTATAATAATAAAATTAAGTGTAACCACATAAACGTAATTATATTACCGTTTTGACCAAAGTGTTGTTATTATTTGAAAGCAGACATTGATTCTTTAGGACATTAATTCTGAATGTCTGACTTTTGACTGTTTTAGTGTTTTATTATTTTATAACCAAAATCCTGCATCATTAATTCGTTTATTTTAAAGTTCTTTGAGAAAAATAGCTTCAATAATTTAAATGCTTATTCAAAGACTATTTATTTATTCTATGTACATTGATTACAATTTAAGAATTATAATTCCTGTTTAAATAATTAAATTGGAAAATTTCGATGCTGTGTGTGTGAGTATACACGAAGTAAGCACAGTTAATTAAGTTCTTATAAAAAATTAATAATTTACGCCTTAATTAACTTTTTTATAGCGATTATTTCCATGATAACGTGAACCATATCAATAATCAAATATTTGTGTAGTTCAAAAATTGTCCTACACGTATACGAGTTTACAGGTACACTATAATGTACCATTCAAACCGAACTTGGTGTAGTTTAGCCTGAAAAAGCTTTTGAAGCAAAACATTTTTCAGATGTGTTTATAATCTTTAATAACTTTATATTTAGTTAAGTCAACATCATCATCATCACTGCTGGCTCACAGCGCTCGATGATAATGTGAAGATTATGGTTAATATTTAATTACCAGAAATAGAAAGAAAACTATGTTTTCAGCACCTTTTTATTTCAACGCCTTAGAAATTGCTTGCAAATGTGTAATGCTTGTATAATTTTTGACATAAGTACAAAAACAAAGATAATCAGAAATTTTATCTTAATCGGGTTTGTGGTAAACCTATTTTAAGTAGTTAACTTAAAAATATGTTTAGAATAAAATAATTTAAAGTGAATGTACCTAATCCCTACACATAATCCAACTTATGTTTAAGGGCTGTCTGTACAACTGACTAATCTTTTCTATTATTAAGATTTAAGGTCCCTCCCACCCAAACCCAGTTGTATAATAGAAAAAGATTAGATCTACTGCTATCTCTAAAGAATGAGTACTTGGCCATCTGTCAGGCGACAGGAAAGGGTGGCCATAGACAAAAAAAAAAAAAAAAAAAAAGAGTGAAATCGATAGATTTAATCGATTTTCTCTAAAAGTGCGATGAATGCCAGTAGCTTGAAGAAACTACATGGTTAACTAGAATTATATCTTCGAACAGAGCGACTCATATAATATCGATCGAACTTCACTTGGTAAGTTCGTTTGATCATATATTATGTGTGATATACCTACCAGAAACAGACACTTTTCCGATTGAAATAATTACCTCGTGGGTTGGTTTTATACAGATGAACATAAAAAATAAGTAAGAATATGACATTTGCCTTAATTAGTTACGTTTTTACATCAAAGTATGTTTAGTGACTTCAACATTAAAATAGCTATATCTCAAAAACTGGTCATTTCCGCTCGCAGATTTTTTCACATTTTGGTTAGAGCATTACGTACTACCTTTCCCCAAAATTTCAGCCAATTTGACCGGACGGCCCTTGTCGAACAAATCGTGCGGGGTCCTTTGGAAAATTAGAATTAGGTTTTTGGACAGTTTAAGTAATCTGAGGACACCGTTATACTTCACTTACCTATAAATATCACAGTTATATGCAAAGCCGTTGGTTCCACCAACAGTGTAGAAATACCCATCGTGGCACAGTATGGCCTGCCCGTATTGCCCTGGAGGCCTAGTCCCTGTGGCTTCCAGGATCTGTAGTCTGGCATCGCCGGGGCATGTCCGCCATGTGATCACATCGTTGCTGCACTTGTTGCCAAACGGGGCTCCTGTTCCGCCAAATATCTAAAAAAACATGTGCATTTTTCAGCATGTTGGGTACATGTTTTGGGATACTCCAATCTGCCACCCTAGGGTGGATACTATTAGACACACTATTCCTATTGCCGCTATGGCAAGAAATACAAAAACAATAGGGGGGCTATAAACAAAAAACCTGACTTAATGCCATTATAATACACAATAGTAAGGCTCTCTTCATGCGCGAGTCCGATTCACTTGGCATTTTTTATAATATTGTGAGTGTAGCTTACCATCAGATACCGTCCATTCATGCACATAGCGTTAGAAGCGAGCTCCTCCGGCATGTTCTCCAACACTTTGTGTTGTTTCCATCTCCTTGTGGTCAGCGAGAAGCTCCACAGCTCGCGAAACAGCGGCCGCGCCGGGGTCCACGTCGGGTTCTCATTCTGTCCCCCTACCACCAGCAGCGACGGCGTCGGGTTGTACCCGCCGAAGCAGTAGATATTAACGTCGTCACAAGCGATCCTGTGCCCACTACGAGGCCTCGGCACCTCCGAGCCACGATACTCCACTTCGGTAACCTTATACGGCACGAAAACGAAATCCTCCTGCTTGGAACTCATGCCTAACAGCACTGGGTCACATACAATCAATGCAAACACACTAGCATACGTAAAATCAGTTTACACAGATGGATTTTATGGGATTTTTCTCAACTCAATTTCACTCGATTCCACACTATGGAAACGCCAATATGATGACATATTATTCCTTATTAAACCCATAGATTAAACCACAGATAACAGCTATCAAACAGATGATTTTTACGACGGCCATTTCTTATCTTTCAAAAAAGAAAACTTTACTACTTTTCAAGAAGTTTTTGATCAAAATATAAAACAAATCAAACAAACCTATTTATGTACAAACTTATTTTTCTAGTTTGTGGACTATCACGCCAGTTGTCTTTGTCAACGTCAAGTCAAAGCGTCAGTTATTTAATTTATTGTTTTATTAAATAATTTTATTCTTTTTATTATTAATCTCAAGTTTTATTATATTTAACTTCAGTTCTAAGCAAACAAGTTATTCGGAAGTTGTATCAAGTGAGTTCTTCGTGATTTCAACGGACAGAATTGCCACGGATAAAGCAAAGAGCACAGCAATATTTTGTTGTACAGGCAGTGTTTGTTACAATATGTTAGCCACTTTATCCACTGAAAAGGTGTTGTGGGAAGTGAAAGTTGGGGACAGCAACACCACATCGCTGCCCGCGAGCCACGACCAGCAAATCGGGCACCTAAGATAGACCTGTTTGCATGGACGCACGGGAACACTACAAACCAGTGAATTACGTAAGAACAGTGTATTCTCCAGTTACTTAAGACTTGTATTGCACGCTATAATAAACCTCTGGGGTTCAGTTGCCTTTACGTACTCATAAATATGTTCATGATGATAACGTGAGCTTAGTGTTAGATACTTCCTTTACCACCAATTCATGCTTATTTTGTAAATATTGTTTGTTAATTCGAAAATTTTATACATTTGTTTTGAAGAATGAATAAAATTATGAAAAAATGGGTATGTTTATTTTCTTTTTATTTAATCGAAACTAAGAAAAAATGTATTGTGGTACAGTAAGGTACTATAGTACTGTCATTCGAATAGGCCATATTTAACAGCTGTCCAATATGGCCTTATATCGAGTGACCGTACTACAAAAAGAGGTATAACCAAGGGATACATATACCTATCATTTTTCTGAACGGTTTTTTTTCTAAACGAACGTAGTAATCACAAGATTCTGTATATGTTATCTTCACTGGTACTTTTTAATTAAAAAAAATCTTGGGATTCTATATGATGGCACCTTTTCCTTTATATTGAGCGTCTCCTATCTGTCCCTTTAGGGACATATATATAAGTGATCTGGGCTCGATTCGGAATTTTAATTTGACAGATTGGAGAATTTCATTTGACAGCTCACAGCAAGCCATAGAGAAGAGGGTTCAAAAATAACAGGTAACGAAATATCAGCGACACCACAAGTAACAGTGATAAATGAAATCTACCTGCTGTTATTTTATGGTTTATCCATAGGTAATATATATCAGTGGTTTATCCACACACACATCATGATGGCCATATGATGGCTGGCCCCAAACAGTGACCCGTGTCCATTTTTGTGTCCTCTTCTGCTGTTAGGGTCGTTAGGGTTTTCTTGCACCTGCCATCTCACTAAGTTGCATTAGTCCCATCATGAAACCGCTAATTGAACTAGTGGGAACATAAGTTCCTGTTTGGTTCCTGTCATCCTCATCCATCATCAAGCCAGGTATTCATTGGGGACAAATAATTTTTGGAAAACTTGCAAAATTTTTACCGCAGGCAGGATTTGAACCTGCGACCTTCGACATCAGTACTGCTGATGCCACTACTACCGCGGTTCTAATCGAGCCTGCGAATTTAGCAAGTATATCTTGTTGGATAGTTTTACAAGTAATTCCCACCGACTAATTCATTATTTGCAGATCGAATGTAGTCAAAGCGATGAAAACCCGCGATAAATTGAATACCAAATTTTTAAAACACATCTCATGTTAGGTATAAAATTTTTGGAAAACTTGCAAAATTTTTCACCGCAGGCAGGATTTGAACCGAATTGCGATCTTCGGCATCAGTACTGCCGACGCCACTACCAATTGTATACCTAACACGAGATGTTTTAAAAATTTGGTATTCATCTTAAAATAATGTTCTTAATGTGGACGCTTTGTTTGGCAACTTTGTTCCAGAACATTGTTTAAAATGCGTCCTCATTGGGAACATTTGTTGAGAACAGTGCTTGTGTCTTTTTCTGGGATTTTGTCCCCAATGAAACCCGGCCTTCATGCTTTTGTAGTCGATTCCTCCTAGGTTCCAAACCAAAATGTCTAATTAGCTAAATGTCAAAAAGCGAAATGTCAAAAAAGCAAAATGTCCAAAAAGCAAAATGTCCAAGTTTGAAAATATGGTATTGAGAGTTATGAAAATAAAACATTTAAATCTTCTTTTCTCTTTTTATTCCACCAAAATCCTGTTACATTGTATTGTAGTTAATAGACATACATAATTAACACCCAGGTTTAGTTTTGTTTTGTTTGAACATCTACTTCTAGGATAGCATCATACATAATTTAATTTGTCGTAATTATGTTTTACATTTCAAAGAAATAACATAATGATTATCTATCATACAAACTGCATAACCGATCGTACATCAGTTACAATGTTCGTAACTTGCATTTACATAAAGTTTTATATGTCAATATAACTATAGTATTTTCACTCAATAATAACAAAGTAAAAATATAGAAATAGTACAGATGAATAATCCACATTACCCGGAGTAATGTCAGGAAATGGATAATTGGACATTAGTGGTTCAGAACCACTCTAATAACACTGTAGATCTTCTTACAAAATATACTTTTAACAAATACATAACAAGCAATAGTTAAGTCATACAACTTAATTTAAATTCAGTTTTTAGAGCAAGACTGAAAAATATTTTTGGGTCTTACCACAAAAAAGTTAGACGAGACGCGTAACTAGCGTTTTTTTTAAAATATAAATTAAGGTTTATTTTAAACACGCGTTCAACACTTGTCTAGCTTTTTTGTGGCAAAGCCCTCCATATTACAGTTGTTTATAATATCAGATGATACATTTTTCAAATCACTATACTGCTTTAGAAGCAGGGGTATGATTTTCAAAATTATGATAAATACCACATTATATCTTGTTGTGTAGGACAACGAATCGACGTTAAACCCGATGAACTCTAGTATCAGTCAGAGTTTTCAAGTCTTAGTTCATCTTATACTATTTTAGAGGTATACACACATTTTTTTTGTTGTTTTTCTGTTAAAGTAAAATCTAAATTTACTATATTGCAATCTTTATCTAATACTTTGGAGGGAAAGATGATTTTAAAATCAGCAGGTTTATTAATTTTTAAATGCAGCATATTAATGTTGATGATACTTTTCTTTTTAGTTTTTGTTGGTATTTTGTAGCCTTGTATTCTATTTCAAATTAATTTCTTTGCCAATTGTAAAAGCACCTTTAGGGCTATCACACAAAATAAAGAGTTCGCACTGCGAAATGAGTCCCGCAAAAAGTTTAGAATGGAGGGCTTAATGTGATTCCACGTGATTACGAATGTTTCTTTAGATGGTAGCACCGTGTGTGCGGGACTTGTTTTGTGATGCGAACTCTACGGTCCCTCCTGGCTCCCTTCCCTCACCCCGCACACCGGTCACAAATTAGGGAAACGGCGCGCGGGGCGCCTCTCCGGTCCCCTCACTGGCCGTCGCGCTGCACGCCGGTAGCGAACAGCAGCTTCTGTTTGTGTTTCTTCTTCTTGCTGTTCCCAGCCGGCTTGGCGAGTAGCGCGGCCTCGATGGCGTCGCTGAGGGAGAGCGCGCGGGGGGCGGCACCCTCCTCTTCTGGGTCGGGGGGCGGGGGAGGGGGCGCCGCGGTCTTGCGCACGCGCCACGTGCCGCTCGTGCTCGCCATCTGGGGATGGTAAAGTTAGTATGAAGTAAGGGACCAAATTATTTTTCTTCAAGTGGGACACCAAGTCGTCCAACGACCCGATGAACCCTGGTGTCAGAGTTTTTCAACCGCCTTACTACGACTAGCAGGCCTCTGACATGGTTCAGTAAGGACCGCCGCCTAAATGATCATAGACAGCAACCGGGACCGACGATTTAACGTGCCCATCCGAAGCACGGAACCATCTTGCTTTTCGGACAATCAGGTGGTACAGCCTGCAAAACAACTTATGAAACTACAGTATGACAGTAGAGGACGGAATGAAATAATTTCATTCCGTCCTCTACTGTGCTCTACACGATGGTGGCATCAGGTAAAGAAGTCCCTAAGTGGACTTAGGGACTTTTGCAACTGGGCCCTTCAATTATAATAATTTCTAATTTCATCTTCTATAGCGTGGAAAAACTATGCCTGGTAGAAGGGCGCGGGAATATCAGTTCCAAAAGGTCTACGCGGGAGTACCAAAATGCAAGCTAGACGTACCTTAGCAAAGGAAAGCCCGGTGGGCGAAGCCGGTATAGAAGTTCCCGATGACGATGGCGTAGCAGCGACCGATTCTGTAAAAAAGTCATAATTAAATTTTATCTGTTTCATAAAGGAATAAACAAAATTACATTATAACAAATTAAAAGTACCTGGTTGACAGAGATTACTCGGCTTTTCAACGAATGTTAGTTTAGATTTAGAAGAAACTCCCAAAAAAGAGGTGAAGCAACAATTGTTGGTAAATGAAACCTATCTACAGTATGCGGACGAGTTCATGACTATTTTGAAATATGCGCATCTTTGTCGCACACGCCAGTACCACTGCGAGTATTACAAGGAGGCGCAAAATTAATGATGGTCATGAACTCGTTCGCGTACTATAAATCGATTTATCGCCCTCAAAAACCACTAGATACGAAATGTCGAGAAAATCGTTGGAGCCGTTTCTTTAGCTCGTTGAAAGGTATAAGATATACAATCCACTACTTGACAGACAGGTTAAATGAGCTAATACCTGTTTCCTCCACTAGGACTGGCGGTGGCAAGTACTCAGTAGGTGGGCTGTATGACTGAGGCGCGGGGAATATCAGTTCGGAGGAGAAGTCAGGTCTGGGCGGGGGCTCCATGGCGCGGCGCGCGGCTCGCTCGCAGGTATAGGATAATATACCTGTTTCCTCCACTATTGGCGGTGGCAGGTACTCAGTAGGCGGGCTGTAGGACTGCGGCGCAGGGAATATCAGTTCGGAGGAGAAGTCAGGTCGCGGCGGGGGCTCCATGGCGCGGCGCGCGGCTCGCTCGCAGGTATAGGATAATATACCTGTTTCCTCCACTATTGGCGGTGGTAGGTACTCAGTAGGCGGGCTGTAGGATTGAGGCGCGGGGAATATCAGTTCGGAGGAGAAGTCAGGTCGCGGCGGGGGCTCCATGGCGCGGCGCGCGGCTCGCTCGCAGGTATAGGATAACATACCTGTTTCCTCCACTGGCGTTGGTAGATACTCAGTAGGCGGGCTGTAGGACTGAGGCGCGGGGAATATCAGTTCGGAGGAGAAGTCAGGTCGCGGCGGGACTCCATGGCTCGCTCGTAGGTATAGGATAACATACCTGTTTCCTCCACTATTGGCGGTGGTAGATACTCAGTAGGCGGGCTGTAGGACTGCGGCGCAGGGAATATAAGTTCCGATGAGAAGTCAGGTCGCGGCGGGGGCTCCATCGCGCGGCTCGCTCGTAGGTATAGGATGACATACCTGTTTCCTCAACTGGTGGTGGTAGATACTCAGTAGGCGGGCTGTATTGAGGCGCGGGGAATATCAGTTCGGAGGAGAAGTCAGGTCTTGGCGGGGGTCCATAGCGCGGCGCGCGGCTCGCTCGTAGGTATAGGATCACATACCTGTTTCCTCCACTACTGACGGTGGTAGATACTCAGTAGGTGGGCTGTAAGATTGAGGCGCGGGGAATATCAGCTCTGATGAGAAGTCAGGTCTGGGCGGGGGCTCCATAGCGCGGCGCGCGGCTCGCTCGCGGCGCCGCTCCTCGCGCTCGTTGCGCGCGCGGATACGGGCGCGACGGTCTAACTCTTCTGCAATAAGAGCAAAGAAATTTTATTTTTCATGAGGTAAAAGGAGGAAAGGATTCAATAAAATGAATTAATAAACCGTTCCTACATACATACAAGACTCCTTGCGGGGTAGACAAATTGATAACGTTAAAAATACATCTGACAAATAATTATGGTATCTAGGGTTTCTATTGGGAAGTCTCAAGGCGGAAATTCTGCCTGCAAAAATTTTGCTTGAGCCGGGACGTGAAAAAAGGTGTCCATTTCCCGGGAAGTCGGGAATATAAATAAAAGAACCATTAAATTAGTAAATTGACATTAAATTGCAGTATTATTTACAACTAAAATTTTGTAATTAATTTTCTTTATAATCTTTCATATTATTGACACCCCATAAAGCTTCTTCCATCATGGTATCCCGAAATATGCATTTTAGTATCCAAAATTAATTTTGCCACCAAAATCATGCACAATCTTGCATTCATAATCTAGCATCACTGGCAGTACGAATCAGGTGGGCCAAATGGGCAATCAGTGTATTAAATCGTTAGCTAGTAACACTTTCAAAGTCAGTGAACAAAATAATTTTATATGATAAATGACCACTATAATACCAAATGGGGGCTTTTCTTCTTGTCATTGGTCTAGCCTGTCGCTATGTTTTCCGGCTGGGGAACACGCTAGTCCGGTCTGGGAAATAAAACTCGGGAAGTTTTGGTACCGGGAACGAAAAGACCGTCGGAAAAAGAGAAACTCTAGTGGTACCTCACCTGCAAAGTTTTTCAGCGCGGCGTCAGTGACGTAAGGCGGTTGCAGGTCGAGCTCTACGATATCGAACGAGCAGTACAACGGCAAGTGGGCGGTGTAAGGCATGTGCTTGCGCATCTGGAAAACGAACAACAAAAATTTTCAATACTATACCAAGAAAACACTAAGGTACCTAAGGAACAGTGGCGATGTGTGGAATTTTAACAAAGCAAAAAACGTACTGCTCAGGCTACTAAATGAAAGTTGATTCATGTGAGAGTATAGATTTGTAAATCTCTGAAAGAGAAGCCGATGGGAATTGGCATGTATGGACCCTTCGCCACTGCTAAGAAACTTGATTAAGTCCTGACAAAGCTATAAACGTTTCCGACTAACTATTAATTATTTCTAGCAATTTACCTAATGAGTTAAAATACTACATTTCGAATTTTCACCATACAGGTTTGAATTTTGATTGTAGTATTGAATAATGCTTGTCGTTGAGGGTTGAAAAGTAGCATCGTCATCGCCTAGGCTAACACAAAGTTAACTGAGGGGCTGATTCCTTTCTATACTAAGTATAGGTTGATACATTACCTGTTCAGCTAAGGATAATGTCTCTCTATGCAACACGCGCCCTTTGATGACAGCAGGCGCGGCCGCCAGCGCGCCCCACGACGCGTTTAGTATGCGCACGTTTACGCTGTTTAAAAATACCTGCTGTCCGTCTTCGGCTGGAAAAAAATATACAAATTGATGACTATAGTCCGACATGTTCGCTCGTGACCTCCCCTAGGGGTGACAGACGGTAGGGAGGCGAGGTATCCAAGATGTCAGCGTCAGCGGGTAACGGGAGGTGTAGCGGGGAAGGGACACGCGTGCATGCGCGCTGCACGTCATATTAGAGATCGTTAGCTCACAGACAAGAATTAGTAGTCCATCTGGACTTATAAAGTTTGTCTTATGGACACATCACATGCTGAATGTGATGGATGAGCCGAAGGGAAGGAAAAACAACGCGCCCAGATTTTTTAAAGAAATTCAAAAATACTTGATCATTTGCGTAAAAAAAGCAAAAATCACAGAAATTAGTTATCACAAAATTACCTTGATAAAAGTAGAAATATTTGGCTTGGTTGAGCTTATCCACATCAGTAACTGCATTGTCATCCTTCACCTCCGCTGGCTCTTCAACCGGGCACTCAATCAGCGGGAACTCCTCAGGCTGGTTATCATTGAGATCCCCAACAAACTCTACCGCGTCAGGGTTCAAGTTAGACTGGGCGAGAGCAACAACTAACTCCTCGACTTGCTCCTGAATAGTCTCAACATTGGGATTATCATCAGTCATGTCGAACCAATCGATTCTATTTTGATTGATCTCTTGCTTCTCGTAAACAATAGGAGGCGCTTTTATCTCCTCCATAACAGGTTTTGGTGGATCATATTCGGTGTTAAGCATTTCTTCCTTAGTTTTGAGCATTTGCAATGCTTGCTCTAGGAACACAATTTCGGTTGTGTCTATTTCGGCCATGATTTGATCTTGGATCTCTTTTCTCTCGCGTTCAAGGATGTCGCGTACCTGTTGGTAAAAATTATAGTTATGATGTATGTGAAACATAAATAGCAACTGTGTTTTTCTATGGCAGAGATATGGTAATGCTTGATTGAAGCATACGTAGCCTTCTCAGCCAGGGAAGGATTTGCCAGTATCAGTTATGATGCCTGAAAAGCTTACAGTCTAGTCTTAGATTCTTGGCAAAGAGATCACCTTGGAAGTATGTTATGGTAGGTGCGAACGCTGGTGGATTTTTAGCGTTTCGGCGTGATTTTGTGCTGATTCGTAACTGTAGGGGTGATTCTGCCTATAACGTCTTTATTTTAATGGCCTGGGCAAGAAAGAATAATGGAATTATATTTTTAATACCTGTTGTTTGTTGATAGTGAAGAACTTGGTGTAGGGCGCATGTTTGATCATGTCTAGGGGCAGTATTTGCGCCGGCTGGGCGTCGTTTGCAGCCCCGCGTGTTTCAGCTGCCTCCACCGTGATAGAACCACGGAGGCGACGAACGAGACGCATTGTCACCTGGAATGTAAAACATTCAATAGTTACAAAAAAGAACGCAGAATAGATCATAGCAAAAACTGACAGATTGAGCTTTGAGTCATTGCAGAAAAGTCAAAGAAGCCCTGGCACGCGTTAGGTGTCAAGGTACACTTGCAAATTTCGCGGACTTGGAGGGGGCCGCTGTGGCCCAGTTGGTGGAGGCGTCGCCGGTGCAGATGGCGAGGGTGGCTGGTTCAAATCTGGCCTGCGGTGGAAGGTATTGCAAGTTTTCGAGCTGTACTTACGTGTTCGGGCGGCGGCCCCCACTGCACGCTGATCGTGGGGCGCATATCGTCGACGTGTAGCGGCGCCGCACACACGGGGCAGGGCGGCGGCTGCTTGTCGGGCTACACGCATAATGACTGCCAACTGTACTAGAAAACCAGTATTGCCTCCTGGCTAAAATACACTGAGCTCGAGCCCTTTCACATCACTGCAGCATACATGTGCATAATTTTGTAGGATCAATTATTGTTTTAATTGTAATAATAACAAATTGGTTTTAATATTTATTCTGTTCCTACAAAATGTAAATGTGTATGATGCAGAAATATGAATAAACGTTTTATCTATCATCTATCTACTTACATGTTCAGGGGGCGGCCCCCACTGCACACTAATAGTCGGGCGCATATCATCGACGTGCAGCGGCGCCGCGCACACGGGGCAGGGCGGCGGCTGCTTGTCGTGCGCGTGCGCGTAGTGCAGCGCGCACGCCCAGCAGTACACGTGCCCGCACTGCCCCACGCGCCCCGCCGCCGGCGTGCCCAGGCATATAGGGCATTCCGAGCGACCCGTGCTACGCACCACCTGAAAATAATAGAAAATTAGTTTCATATTTTTGTAAATAGTAGTGGCCTTACCACTACAAACATATAAGTTGTTTGAGAGTTATGTATGAGGAAACAGACGAAATAAATGTCACATACATACATACTGGTCAAAGTTATATAACACTCCTTTTTGCTCTACTGCAGAAGCTAATAAATAACCCGCAATACACGCATTCCAAACCAATAGGCGCGTCCACACTGACCGCGGCAGCTCGCGTGCTCAACGCCTCGCGCGGCATACGCTCGGGTAGCAGGCGAGCAAACAGGCGAGCCAAGTTCGGCCCATTTGGACGCTTAGATAAACTAACGAGCACCGAGGCAGCCGAGCACTTTTTTTTTTTTTTTTTTTCTTATTGGCAATAGTCAACCCTAATCAGGGGACATTCCTGCCAGCGTCAAGTGGCAAACAAAATAAAATTAAATAGAAATATCATGGAAGTTCAAATATATACACAGACACTTTATATACACCTTATTAGTCAAACTCAATATACAAGCAGTATTTACAGGGAGAGGCGCTCTATGCGCAATTAAAATATGATACAAACTTAATGAATTATATTTACTGCATATAAACAAAGTATGGGTAATGTCTCCATTACCCAATCCACATTCACATCCGTCATTGTCACTAATCCCCAATCTAGCCAAATGTGCTGGTGTGCAGCAATGACCTAATCGCATACGTGAAATGACCGAAGCAAGTTTCTTAGGAACCATATACTTTGAAAACCACGGACGACTTTGGATGGTAGGCTGCAAGGATTTGTAAAATTTACCTTTTCTGGATTTAACCATTTTTCTTTCCAGTTTTGAAAAGAAAACTCTAGTGGACGGAAGTAAATCCTGGACATATACCGATTTATTGTCACTGTTGCCTTGAGAAGCTGCTAATTTGGCCAATCTATCCGCAGTTTCATTGCCTTGCACCCCTGAATGACCAGGGATCCAAGCCAATGTAACCCTTAGATTTCGATTGCCACAAATGAGCAACTTGTTTTTGATTTCAAGAGTAACGGGAGACACAGACTTTTTAGTCACAGGATTTGCTAGAGACATAAGACAACTTAAAGAATCAGACAAAATCAACGAATTATTGTAACCCTTCAAAATAATATAATTTATGCATTCTAGTATGGCCAAAGCCTCAGCAGTGTAATTTGTCACCACAGATGGGTACTTATAAAGTTTGAAATAACCCGTATTGTTATGCACGAATGCAGCACCAACACCTTCACCCATGACAGGTTGAAGCGCTTTTGATGCATCCGTGTAAAACACCTGGGCATCAGAAAAGTTTGATTGGACAAATTGATTTACAAGAGCATTTGCAACTACAGATCCCTTCGCAACACCAACATCCAAACGAATGTTGGGTGAGTAGACTACAACTTCATACTCTACATGAAACAGTGGATGACAATTAAATCTTTTTAATGAATCCTGATATTCTGAAAGTTTTCCGTAGCTATTTATTATGTGGGGGACTTCTTTATGGGCCCAATAA
This sequence comes from Phthorimaea operculella, assembly GCA_024500475.1. NCBI lineage: Eukaryota > Metazoa > Arthropoda > Insecta > Lepidoptera > Gelechiidae > Phthorimaea > Phthorimaea operculella. The sequence continues at coordinate 538,182 of JANFCV010000254.1, forward strand.
CTGTGACTGGACTCTATGTAATTTTTTAATAATTGAATTTTGGGTATAAGGGGGTGAGCCGTAAATTGACTTATTTTAAAAATATAACTATCTGATAAGAACTGTCTTCTTAAATGAAGAGGAGGATCACAACATTCAACTTGCATTGCATTAATTGGCGTCGATTTCATAGCACCAATTACCACGCGGAGACTTTTAGACTGAATCAAGTCCAACTTCTTCAAAGCCCCTTTATTTGCTGGAGCCAGTAAAAAGGTACCATAGTCCAGAACACTTCTGATCAGGGCATTGTAAACCAATCTTAAAGACGAAGGGTGCTCCCCACCATACACCTGACAAAGCTCTCAAAACAGAAATACGTTTTTCACATTTTCCCACTAAGTAATTCACATGAGCTACGCCGTTTAGTTTGGAATCAAATTTTTTACCTAAAAACATTACTTCATTTACTATAGGAATAGCTATATTATCAATTGTTACGTTAACTACTGGAACCGACCTCTTACGGTTAAAGACCATTACTGAACATTTGAGTGGAGATAACGATAAATTGTGTTTGACCATCCATATCTGTACGCGGTTTAGGTCAGATTGCAAAGTAGCAACCGCCTCATCTGTAGATTTATGGCTTGAATATATAAGAAGATCATCAGCATACTGTAATACATTACTTCCAATAATTGCTCCGTCCAAATCCCTTGTATACACATCATATAGTAAAGGGCTCAGAACAGAGCCCTGAGGAACCCCTTTCCTAGAGATGGGCGGTGGGTATATACCCAATCTACCCATTTGGGTATATACCTGGGTATTTACCGGGTAAATACCCATATGTACCCAAATGGGTGGGTAGATTGAAAAGTAAGATTTTTTTCGTAATTCTCATTATTTTTGATTTTACCCATGACGGTTCGTTAGATAATATGAATACTATGATTGATAATTTAAAGAGGGCCTTGTACGAGCAGACGGAGTTAAGTTATAGGGAGAAAAGAGTAACTTTGTATTTTTTCATATTTTGACCTATGTTCCTTAGGAAAAGTTGTTCAATTTCATGTGATGGTTTATCCTTTCAAATATTTGCAGTTATTTTTTTTACAACTTTTACGCGTGAACTTGACGGTTTGCCTAAAACTTTGCGAGCATGCTCGGACCATGAAACTGAACAACTTTTTCTATGGAGGCCATGATGGCAAACGAGAAAATTTTTTCGAGTTCCCATACATTTTTATCTACCCACCTATTTGGGTACATACGGGTATTTACCGGGTACGTACGGGTATTTACCGGGTAGTTGGGTAAATACCCGGGTACGTGCCCATCTCTACCCTTTCCACACAGTTCTAAAACCCTCATCTACACCCGCCAGCCGAATCGAGAGCGTTCTACCCATATATAAATTAAACAGAAAGTTTACGAACTTTAAAGGAAAATTAATTGTAGATAACTTTTGTTTCAAAGTAATTAAATCAACATTATCATACGCCGAACTAACATCCAGAAAAGCCGCTGCCACGATTTCCTTTTTTGTGAATGCCAGCTGTACATCCGTTGTCAAAATTGAATGATTGTCTATCACACTTTTACCTTTCCTAAACCCATACTGAGAAGGGGCTAGTAAATTATTGTGCTCCAAGTGCCATTCCAGTCTATTTTTTATAAGGTGTTCTGCCAATTTGCTTAAAACGGAAGCCAAAGCAACGGGCCTATATGAAGATGGAAATTGTGGATCCTTATTCGGTTTCAACAGTGGGATTATCAGTTGATGTTTCCACGTTGATGGAATAACCCCAGTCTCAACAACTGTGTTAACAATGTCCAGGAAAAACATTTTCGTAGAAACAGATGAATTGACAATAAACGAATAGGGAATTCCATCGGCTCCCGGCGCTGAATCAGATACCCTGTTTAAGACCCAATTTAATTCCTGCAAATCGAATGCTGCATTTAAGTAACCTGTATTTGAGGATGTATTAGTAAAAGGCATATGTTGTAAAGATGGCACAAAATCAGGAGCAAGAGAACGGAAAAACGATGGAACCCAATCCAAAGAGAAGGAAGGAACAGATCGAGCCTTCAGGGATGACCTATAGCGACGAACACTACTCCAAACTACAGTTAGAGGAGTGCTCGGCGAAATGGATCCACAAAAACTCTTCCATCCCTTACGCTTCTTTTTATGCAAAAGACGTTTAGTTGCTGCTTCATAATTCCTAAACTGATTAAAAGTGGATAAGTCAACATAATCATGTACGAGCAACTCCATGTCATTTCGTTTTTTTACAGCTTCTGTGCATTGCTTGTCCCACCATGGAGGTGAAGCAATCTTACTATTACCAGCAACATTTTTGATTCAAAAGTGTTATCCGCTGCAATTTTATTTTTGATGTTAGATGGTCGTAATTTTCAAGAACATTCGTAACTGTAACAGAAACACGAAACCTCACTCATTCCATCATCCAACGACGCAGAATAAGTATCCCACAAAGTATTACGTTTATCAGGTAATTTATATTTTAATAAGGGAGGTAGAGGTTGTACACAACTTTTGTTCGATTTCGGATACCTCAGAATGATTGGATAATGATCACTACCATATGACAAATTTAAAATTTCCCATGTAATAACCGACATCAGACTAGGAGAACAAATGGATAGATCAACATAACTACGAGCTTGACCCGGTACAGGTCGACGAGTTGGACACCCAGTATTTAATACACCAAGATTTACATCATCTAACATATCAGCAATACGAATTCCAAAGATGTCATCCCGCGGAGCCCCCCACGAAGAGTGGTGGGCATTTAGGTCCCCCAGCACGACAATAGGAGATTGTAAACCTTCAACAATATTTTTTAATATTGGAATGACTGTTATGTCTTTTTCAGATATATACACCGACACATATGTAATACCAGCCACTGACGCAGCCACTACATCTAAATTATCATTAGTATGAACAGGCAGATTAATTTGTTTAAAAAAATAATTTTGCTTTATGAGGAGAGCAGCGCCTCCATATCCATCCCTCCTGTCAGACCTGAGGATGTTGAAACCTGGAACCCTATACAAGGATCCAGGTCCCAACCAAGTCTCAGAAATGGCCAAAATAGATGGTTTATACTTGTTTATAAGAAAAAATAGTTCAGATTGTTTAGATCGAATGCTTCTGGGGTTCCACTGGATGAGACAATCCATGATTTAGATTAAGAATGGCAACTGAGATGGAGTTAATAAGTGATAGGGCAACGTTGTACGGTAAAGAAGAATTAAGGACAATATTAACTAATTGCGATAGCAGATCCTGTAACGAACAGGCCTGAGAGTCAGTCTCTTTATCACCAATGTCTGGTGTTTTGAAGCCACAGCCATTTTCTGGGGTAGGCTCTGTGAAAGAATTGACTAGATCTTTGTGTGCTTTATGGTCATAGCCTTGGATTGACGGTTTTTTAATTTTTGCGGAAATTGTGACAGTTTTCTTGTTCCAAACTTTTCTGTTTTCTGTGGACTCCACAGGAACAGAAGAATTTGGAGTAGAGGTCCTGCCAACAACCTCTGAAAACAATGGTTTTGAATTTGGAATGACTTTGGAGGCCTCAAGATATGACTCGTTGTTTTCAGACATGTATTTTTTAATTTCAGTTTGTCTTAAAAATTCTGGACAAATTTTTGCTGTTGCCTGGTGATCTCCTGAACAATTAACACACGAAGCGACTGTCACCATACAAGTTGCAGCATCATGTTCTTCGCCACACTTTGCACATCTGGGCCTACTACGGCACTTGTCCTTAGTGTGCCCAAACCTACAGCAGCGGTGGCATTGAATTGTCGGCAAGATATAGTTTTGGACAGGTAGAGCCGAGTAGAATGCGAAAACTCTAGGAGGCAGGCGCTGACCGTCAAAAGTTAAAGTTACAGTTTGCGTTGGCACCCATTCCACCACGCCTGAAGCAGTAACTGTTTTTCTATTCATGCGACGCGAACGCAAAATCCTACCATAACCCTCAGGTACTCTGACATTTTCCATTATCTCTTCTTGAGACCAGCTCTCTGGAACACCCTTCACAATTCCCATACGGCATAAATTAAAAGTTGGGATTGAAGCGTCATACTTTTTTTGTCCAGCAAGGACTTCGTTCAGAACGAAAAGATTCGCTTCTTTCCAGGAACCAAAAGAAATTGACAAACGATTGCGGCCTATACGCTTCACTCCGTTTTCTATAATGTTTTTCATACCATTCTGGTAAAGAAAGTACGAAAAATCCAAAGGGTGCAAAGTTGCCCCTGACTTACCGTTCTCCTCTGCAAATTGTACGTGAACAATGTAAGGGCCTGGGTCTTTAGGGTCATAAAGCGACTTAAAAACACTTTTTTTGGGGTTGGGCTCTTTTTCAGTAGTCGGGTATTGCGGTTGATTTTTATCAAGAATCTGGTCTTGGCTTGGGTCTTGTTCCATTATATTTATCTGTTTTTGTGAGTCTTGGTCCATGGGAATTGTACTAACATTCACCTGTTTTTGTATGGGAAGGTTAACTTGCACCTGTTTGGGGTCTACTAGTACGTATTTGACATTGTTTTTGGTTCTTTTACTTTTAAAAGATCGTGTTAAGCCACGTCCGCGATTGTCATCACCGTGTTCGATCTTTTTAGCCGCCGCCACTAATAAATCGAGAGCTGGAGACCCTGAAAAATCTGGAGGCACTGGAGGCACAGCAGCGATTTCGGACTCCCTCACTATGGAGGGGTCCATTTTTTGCCAAAGCGGCACAGAAAAGTTACAAAAACTTACCCTACACGAAGAAAAACTAATACTACACTATATTTACAATAATAGGAATAAAAACAAAGCCTAAAAACTAGAAATTAATAATAAAAATGAATTAAGAAATTTTTCTCTATCTGTTCACTTTCCCGCCAACCTCCAAACCACCAGCCGAGCACTCAAACAAGCTATTTGATTAGCTAGTTGACAGTCAAAACAAGATGGTAGATTCCTCTTTTGTTGTCTATGGACGACATTGCCCGACATTGTTTCGCACGACAAGTCCCTACACTGTACGACATTGTATTGTACAGCATAATACTGGCCGTCAGAGTAATGTACGACGTGATGAAGCACGACATGGTGGATGGAATCAAAACAATGTCGCCATCCATCACCCCGTACCGAAACTGCACGGGGGTGGATTGCACGACATGATGGTTGGCGACATCACGTGTTGTGGTAGAATAGTGATGTGACTAGATCGATAATATTATATGCATTTCTAACTTAATCGATATTGTTTTTATATTAAATATATTCTTTAGTAAGCTTGGTCGTTCACTTCGTTCGCTCCAGGGGGGCACTGTTCTAACCTAACCTAACCTACTGTGTCGGATTTGCGTTAAGGCTAAACTTCAGACTAGTGGCGCCCCCAAACAGGAAAAAAATCCCTGGCTGAACACGCTGGTCATCTGGAGCCCAATTTATGAATTGCCGACAATAAATAACCACAAAGATCAATAAAATGTATAAAAATTGGTATCCATTTATGTAAGCCGAAATTGCTAAAAGTGGCCACTTTTAGCAATTTCGCTTATAACTAAAGTACACAGATTTTCCAAGGTTTTACTGATTATAAAAATTCTTTGTTGTGAGTTATTGTCGGTAATTCATAATGTGGTTTCTCAATCACTTGCGTATTCAGTCAGTGAATTTTTTTCACTGAGTGGCGCTAGTGTCGCTAACGTTGAGCTTTAAATGTGGTTGTTTTACTGCCCCTTGATCTTGGGTGACCCCGAGCGTATGCCGCGCGAGGCGTTGAGCACGCGAGCTGCCGCGGTCAGTGTGGACGCGCCTAATAACTTTTTTGTGGTATGGCCTTAAACATCTATAAATTATTACAACATTTTATTATGAATAGAAGTAAGGGATTTTAAGTGGTTTGGGAATCATATTTTATAATAAACATATTATGTTACCAAAAATCTTTAATCAGGCTTGCAGTAATCAATCTACTATCAGCAATTCCACTTTTTGCAATTGTAAACAATAATTCCACTATCAGCATATTTTTTTTTGATAAGCCTATATTACTGCTTATTATTACACAAGCACCTGTTTTAATTAAGTTTCATATTAATTAAAATCATTTTTACTTCTCACATTTTGAAATACATTAAAAACACATGCCATGACATGGCAAAGTCCCCAAAACACTGGCACCTTTAACATATTAACAAATCAAAAATAAATATAGTATGGTGATTGCATATGTATTGGGCAGGTATATAGGCATTAGGCACAGACAAAGCAATCAAATCTCATGTGATAGTACTAATACCACTACAACAGTCTACTGCTCGACATGGGCCCCTCCAAATTGTATTTGCCATACTCACTACGCTTGGCGCCACGGGTTGGGGAGCGCAGTGTAAGGAATGCTGCTGCCCATATCAGGATTCATTGCTTAGTCGCGTAATGTGGTGGGTGATGCTATTCGGCGCGATAACAGCGCCAATGAGTCGCACTTACTTTGCATGTGAGTGTGGGATGGTAGGCTTTGTAATAAGCAGTTTATGTGTTAAATAATGAACAATGGTACACTTACGACTTCCTCAACCTGTTCCCACTTGATAGGCACGTCTGGGTCCAGCAAATTGGCCTTGTAGTCTCCATCCTCCCTCACCACAAATTGACAGCTGAAAATAATATGTAATTGAAAACTATTGCAATGGTCAAAGCACCTGAGTAAACATATTCGAACATATTTTTACTCAGGTGCAGGTGTTGGCATAATCTAGTTTTTCAATTAACATAAAACTTAAAACACTTTGTTTTAGTAAAGGAATATTTGAATGACATTATCAGCTTAGTAAAGGAATATTTGAATGACATTATCAGCTTACAGATTCAATGAATTCGCAATTCAATTTATTCACAAAATAATGGTATGGTGATTTGTCTCATGTTAATGTGAGCAAATGTTTCTGTCTACCTGTTGTAAAGTTTTCTTATTGGAAATTCTTTTGCATTTCTCAAACATTTAATTGTGCAACAGAGCAATTGTGTTCTAAAATGCAGATATATAACTATTGGTTGATTATTTTGACCTAGTTTTTATCACAATAAAGGTAAAGTTAATGTCCAGTATTGTCCAGCAGTGGAGTGTTTTGAATGTATGAAAATGAACCACAAGACATACTAATTTGTAAAACACAAGACATACTAACTTGGCCCGCAAATAGAGGTCATGCTCAAGACGATGAGGCACCTTCTGCACAGCTCTACGGGGTATGGCCCCGCGACGCTCCGGACCACGGTCCTGCCCCCCACGGCTCGGGTACATGAAGTTCAACAAATGGTTCAAGTTTTGCTTCTTGCTGCCAGGCACAAACACTGAGCCGATCTCCGGCTCATCATCATCATCTTCTAGCCTGATTGACAAATAATGGAATTAGTAATATGTACAACCTGTTGGATTATTCCTAGCTTAGTAGTTATATATAATCAGTCATGAATATGCATGAGGTAAAGTGTACACTAAATTTCAACATTTGGTTTAGAAACAGCTAGACGACAACAATATGTAAAACAATCGTTTCTTGTGTTCGTATGTTTTCGGATGTTGCATTCACAGGAAACGCTTCTGCCCATTCCTTGAATTCATCTCTTAGCTACCTTTCACAACATCTACAGGTATAAATGTGACAATTCTAAGCCAGATAATTAGGGCTATTCTTTGCCAGCACAACACAGCAAATGTAGCAACTATGGCAAATACCTCTGAATTGGGATAGGCCCATGTCTAGCAGCCTGTTGAGGCAGTGTAAGTTTATGTGTGTTTGAAACGAAATAGCTGCTTTGTTGTTATGAAAATAGAAGCCTAGATTTCCTCACCTGGTGTTCTGCGCTCCACCCATAAACGAACTGGCGGGCCCACCCCGCGCGCGCGGCCGCCGATCCACCTGCCCACGGCCGCCCGCCGCGGGCGCGCCTCTCTTGCGATACGGCTCATTCTTAGGAGCATTCCCGGGACCTTCGCGTTTCTTGTTGTTCCGTGGCCAAGGTTTGTGCGTAGATTCTACAGGGAAAAAGTGGTATTGTAAAATAATAAGGTGAGAAAGTCGGCAGTAAACGTTATTACAAGTATTACACCATATTCAAAGATAAACAAAACAAGCCTGTCATCATTAGGTCATATCTTCATGATGGCGACCTTCATTCAGCCCACTTACCAGTGCTTTTTTTACAGTCGATGGCAGATGCCCTCGACTGTGTTTGAGATGATCGATTTGAAGACTTCTTGTCCATTCTGGATTCCTCCAACATTCACAACAAAAGATGAGCGGGTTACTCCGCGAGGAGATAACGATTTTACGTACAGGACCGACATTTTAGAAAGCCATGTTTATAATCCAAAACAAAGAAAAATATATTTCTCTGTAGAAATACACTTTACCTACAGGTAATTAAGAGAATTAAACACTTGAAACACAAAAAAGGGAGTACAAGAGACTCCCTTTCGTCGAGAACGACGATTTTTTCAGAAAACACCAAATAGCTCGCCACAATATGGCGACCAACCAGCCGGCAGCCAGTCGATCTCAGATGCGCACTTCCGTTATAGATGTTTTTAATAAAATAAGAAATCAATTTATATTATTGAACAGTTGTATGGAAATATTAAAATTTCTCTTTATTTAGTGAATTTTAATAATATGTCAAAAAAGGTCTTTTTCTATTTTACAGTATTTGACATGACTTTTGAATTTACGTCACGAAAATAGAATGAGGAAATGCCATCAGCACAGTAAGTACGTTTTTCACAAAATTTATTGGAAATACTTGGAAGAAAATAACAAACTAAAATACAGGCGCAAGGGCAAGCACTTTTCTACTTTTCTTTAAATTTTCTTTGCGATTTTCTTCAGTAAAGATAAGAAGAATGTTTCAGGAAAACCTTTGCCTATTTATTTTAACTATTTAAAAAAGCAACAACTTCCGGTGTCATCTTCGTTTTATCGAAAACATGTTATATAACACCATGACTTTTTATTATTGACCACGTTATGAACACTCTATTAAGCTGAAAATAGTGATAATAAGATAAAATAAATACAACATTATGATTAAATAGGCAAAATTGCTGTCAATCATAAAAATATAAGATTAATAATTTACTAACCTGGCAGCAAAATGAAACGACTAGAACCTTAAGAGAAACGCGGGAAAAATTTAAAAGTTCTTTGCGCGGGAATAATATTTCTTTTTCATTCTCTTCTCTCCCCTCGCTGTGATAGAATATTTTTTCATCATTATTTTTCTACAGCAAGGTCTTCTTGGTGTGATTGATAGATTTGACATTATAAAAGCAGTATGGAGTTAGCAGAAGGCAAGTTACCTACTGAAATCGCTCATGAACCTGTAGAAGAAGCTCGTCTTTCACAGGTAAGTAATCGAATACACTTTTCTTCACTTAGCTATCCTTTATTTACTGCTTATTTGATGCTGCCTCCCACGCAGGGGCTTAGACCACGATTTTGAGCCTACTGCCCCAAGGCCTTTATATTGTCGCCTGTCCACCTGGAAGGGTGTGGTCGTTGGACGACTTGGTGTCCCACTGTAAGAAAAGAAGACGAAACCAACTCAGGCCGCGCTTCTAACATAAATTATGTTTTGATAAATTTTATAGCGTCCCAATGAAGGGTTGAAGGTAAATAAAGAAACGCAATATAGGTTTCTACCCGCACAAGATCCCCAATCGTTGTCAGTCAATCATAGCAAGTAAACAACGGTGTGATATTTTTCTTAATTTTCAGGGTGACGACAATAACAATACGCCCATGGCATACGTGAAGCATAGCAGAGGAATAACTTTCGCTGAAGCCACTCAATCAACAGAAAGCTGTTCTCAAGCCAGCGCGTAAGTACCTATACAGACCTATACTTACTACCCGGTTCACAAAAGAAGGGGCTACATTCGTTGGCTACATTATTGTTGACATCTTGCTCAAATGTCATGTAATATGAAAAAGACGCTATTATAACAATAATGTTGCCATCAAGTTGCCATTCATGGTCTTCGGGTCGTTGGACGACCCAGTGTCCCACTCGAAAAGAAGAAGGGTACCGCACCATCCACTTTCCCGTAAATACTAAGATACACAGTTCAAACTGAACAAATTCCCCCAAAGACCAAAATTCAAAGCCTAAAAAAAATTTGTCCTCATAGAAAATTGCTCGGACAGCAGATATTTTTGTAAGGGAGGGCCAATTTTTTTAAGCTTTGAACTGTATCGATATGAAGTGGATCGATCGTATAACATATTGAAAGTACTAACCAGTATTTAACCTCGGCCACAACAGTCTGGCATACCTACTTCCGGATTACCAAACGTGGGTACCTCATCCATCATCATCATCTGCCTGCCCTAATCCCAAATCAGTTGGGGTCTGCGCAACATGTTTTCTAAAGCACTAAATCATGTAGCAAAAGGATTTGGCAATGTTTTATGACCATTTTGCCTGACGTAAAAAACTAACTGCAAATATTTTAAGTGGTGAACCATTAGGTACATGAAACTGAACAACTTTCCCTAAGGAACATAGGTGAGTAGGTGAGTTTCATGGGCCAGTTCAACCCTTTTATATTTGCACTTAATATTTTTACACCTTATACTGGGTGTTACAAAACAACTAATAAAGCTGAAAGAAAGTCAAGGTACCTACTCATAAAACTAAACAATTTTCCCAGTAAAACATGGGTCGAAATATGAAAAAAAATTGATCTCAAATACAAAATGAACTCAATTTGTATGGGAGCTTTATTGGTTGCTTCGTAAATCGTAACACCCAGTATAAGGTGTAAAAAAATGAACTGCAATTATTTCGAACTATGTTACTTGAGAAAAACTGTTCAGTTTCATGGGCTGATTCACCCCTTCAAATATTTGCAGATGATATTTTTACACCCTGTAATGCCCTGTATTTGATTGCAGAGCTTCATACAAGGACGTGGCAAGCCAGCCAGCGCCGAACCTCTCCCAC